>NNCF01127704.1:174396-233959 GCA_002313205.1 Laupala kohalensis | reverse complement strand
ACGTTCATTATATAATCTAATGAAATAAATACTTAAAGACTTACCATATTTTCTGTGGTGGTAGAATAAAACATCAAAGAAACTCACATATTTGAAGCAATAGTTTCGTCTTCCGCCTTCGTCAGTCACGTAGATAATGAATACTTAAATATTAGCTGAACTTAGCAAACGTTCCCTGGGAATTTCAAGCTCCTTCCGACCGTTTCATACATTTTCAGGTAGTTTCATAGCAAGAATAACAGTTGATAAAATAAATTTGCTGGTTTGATATCGTTACCGCAACTTCCCTCTCTTGACGACCCCCATTCCAATGAACTATCAGTTAGCCCCATACGACTTTCAGAAAAATCTCGTGACTTTCGCGAGTAAGAGAAAAAAAATTTCAAATAGCGCACTGGTTTTTCTAAAACGTTCCTCACAATTTTATTATATTTGATAACTATCCACCAAATTATTCAGGTTTACATTCTGAATAAATATTGAAACACATAAACATTCATCTTTATGTGTTAGACTCACTTTGCTCGCTGGTGAGATATCGCTTCCCAATATAGAGAGGTAACAAATTATTTCTTTACATTCCAGTTTCTATATTAGAGAATTTAACGACCGTCTGGTAGGTACCATATTTTCTCATTTTGAGATCATTGCATTCACGTATTTGATTACGAGAATAGCGTAGCTCACCACATTTACTTCGTTGTATTAATCACGTGATAAAATACACAATATTACGAGTCAATTATAAACTGTCCTTATTTCCCAAATGAATGCTCACCCTTTCTGGTAGGTAGCATATGGATGAGAAAAATGTCAAAATAGTCTAACATATGATCATGACGTACGGGACATTAAATATCCTGATTCTATTTCGAACTCACAATGCAGAGAAGAGAAGTTTCGAATGCATAAAGGACGAATTTATAAAACAATAGCTTGGCATGGAAATTATCCTAAAACCTAGAAAGGATTAAAAGGACATTGACATATATGACATATTACGTATGGCATTTTTGACATATAACTCCATTATGACGATGACTGGTGGATGCTGCGCCTGTCTCCCCACTTGCCAGACTATAGAATCATCAACATAGGGGGAAAAAGATTTACAAGAGTACCGTGCATTGACTATGTCCAGAGACAGCGTGAATATATTTATCAGAAATTATAAGCATGTGTAATTTTTTGTAAAGTTTTAATTTAATCCGAAAAAATTGAAAAGAAAATTATTTTGGAAGCATTTGGAAAGTTTGACTAGCAATTTGAACGTACGCATTCGATTATAAAAAACCGCAAATCGCTTATACGTACGGAAAGTTTCGATCCAGCATTAAATCCCTTGTGGGTTTTTGATTTATTTCAGTGAACTGAATATTTTTTTAGAAATCCAATATTAATTCATGGACGAAATGTGTTTCATTAAAGAAAATGTCTTTGTAAATCAATTTCTTGATCCTAAAATATAGGAAAATACCCAAACGGAATGATTTCCTTTTATTTTGGAAAAATTTGCAAAATTTGACGTGTCAATTAGGACGCAAGGAACCGGTTACAAAAGCCGTAAACCGCTAGTAGCTATCGAAAACTTTTGGTTTAACATTTAACCCCTGTGGGTGGGTTTTCGATTTATTTCAATAAATTGGAATTGTTCGAAATTCAATACTTGTCCATTTCTCAATAGTCTATGAGATGTTTCAAATGCAGAAAGACCAACTTTATAAAATAATTTATTTCCCCGGGTTTGTTTGTTTTTCTTCACAATACCGGGGGGCAATTTTTTTGGAAAATTTTAAAAACTTTTAGTGTGTGTTTGGATATAAAATCGATTGCAAAAAAGCGCATGTCACTAGTACGTGTAGAAAATGTTTGTTTGGGCATTTAAGCCCTGGGGCGAGTTTTTTGTTTATTTAAGTTTTCATTCAAGTTCAATTCAAGTTTATTTAAGATTTCATTCAAGTTCAATTCTAGGGAATTGTATTTGTTAATTAAATCCAACATTCGTCTATTTGTCGGCAAAATGTTCCGAATGCAAAAATTTCTGACTTTCTAAAATCATTTTTGACCAATTTTTTTCCAAAATACCCGGAAGGGATGATATTTTGTAATTTACAAATAATGAATGTGAGTTTATGGATATATGAAATCAATCGCAAAACACCACAAGTCTGTGCCATGTATAGAAACGATTTTATTTCATTTTATATTATTGTGAATTTATTTACATCGTGGAAGGAGTTTGCAGTGTTTTCATTAGATGGTGTCAAAAACAGTTTTTTTTAGGGGATCGCGTTCTTTAGGTATCTTACCGAAGAATGTTAAGAAAAATGTATCTGTGTTGTGGATCGTATTTGTCAGGGGTTAGTATAGAGTGAAGATTTATATCATAAATTTGCATGTTATATATCATGAAAATAATTCGAAAGGTCTGTATTATTTCCACTTCCCAAGACTTTCACATGTATTCTCCACGTTTTGTTAAATAGTTTTTTTTCGCTCATCTCACCAGCCATTGAACAAGTATGGGAGAGTGGATGCAAGGATCCAAGAAGCTTCCTATTAAAAAAACTTTGATCATATCTGGCCCAAGTCAAAGACATAAAGAAGAACCTTTACCTCCTCCCAACTAAGAAACTTAGAAGATTGTGTACCTCAACTCATTAAATTAAAAAAATTTCATAGAAAACTGGGCGATACCAATAAGACTTTCCTAATTCAGTAATGTAATACTTTAACTCTTTTTTTTAGCTATAAAAATCTCAAAGATTCTTTAGGAAAAATATCTCAAAGATTGGTGGATGGAAACTAAGAATATGAATTCTCAGATTATAAAGTAAAACATATATTATTTTGCTCTATAAATGTAGAAGAACTTCGTAAATCAAGGAGCAGCATGGTGGGTATAGCAAAAAGGAAAAAATACTTACGGCCTAATCCAAAACTTTTCGAAATTTTTCGTCATTTACAATTTTTGAGACAAGAAATAATTCTCCTTGGCATCACAACCGTTTTCTCCACGAATGTTCGTTGACTTTGCAGTAGACGGTTCGGCAAGGTAAAATGGATGCTGCCACAGGGGATGTATTGACACAGGAAACTTCTAGGGAATAGCTGGAGAATTAGTTTGAAACAGTTTTAGTTAGTTGTAGAGGAACCCCATTCACAGGAAGTTATACCGTCGTCCCACTACCCACTCCCTGTTCTGTTCGAGTATTTAAAAGTTCGATAATAAAATGTGATAATATAATTACAGTACGCACACAAACAAAGCAATTGCAATGATCTCTAAAAATAGGGTTAAGATGTTAGTAGATGTGCTCTCTCTGCCAATACAATCACGTGCTAAGCCAAAGATATGAGTGTGAGACCGTTTAAAAACTTCTCACGTTTCAAATTCAGTCTGAATTTTATAACGCACTATAAATCAAATAATATATAATTAAATTATAAAATAACTGTTGCATCCATTCCAGATAATATTTATGGTGATAGCTCTCTTTTGGCTTCTGGTTAATTATAATATGGAAATAAAGGATGATAACAAAAAGTTATCTTTTAGAAATTAGATACAACTATACGTGCATTTCCTGTATTCTTTACAATATTATCTACTTTCAAAATACTTTAAATTTTCATTTGACGTTTTTAGTATACATAAATATTATTCTATTATTCTTTCCTAAATCTAGGTTTCGTGTTATTCTCGAACTTTTTTACTTTCTCATATACGTAGTATATAGAAAGTATTGTAATCGTGAAGAAATTCGAAAACGAGATTTTTGCAGAAATATCCGTTTTAGGTATCCCTGATTCCGAAAAAGTTGTTTTTGACTGGACATCCGACCGGTCCATCCGTCTGTCTGCGCAGCATTCCTGACCGAATGGTAATTCTTTTTTTCATTTTTCGTATTTAGGGTAGAATTTACTTCTAACATATGCACGTGCTTTCAATTTTCTTTTTACTTGAAAACAAAGGGCACTTCACATCAAGGTCAAAGTACATTTTTGAATATTTTTCAAAAACTGGTTCAACAATTTTGCTCAAATTTTCTGTACGTAAAGTATGCATTACATCCGCATTAGCGGTATTTCGCTTGAATGTTTGGTATAGACGCAGTAAAATAATTTCTGTCTACAACAAAGGATATAGAACAACGGTTTCTGTCAAAAAGGATGTAGAATAACAGTCTAATTTGCGTTCTTCCTATATTACCTGGGCAACGTGTTCCTTTTTGTTTTAAAGGTAATTTTAAATATTTTTTTTGTTTATTTTTTATGATTTTTTAATTCAATGCTGTATATAGTTTCAATCGTTAGAAATAATATTATTGTTAAAAATATGTTTTAACACAGAATTCTTGACGAGATAGATAAGGAGCGTTGCGAAATAACAGGAAGTAAATAAAACAAACAGTATCACCTATTTAATTGAAATAATTAATAGATAAGATTAGTGTTTATTAACATAATTTTGAAATTGCAAATTGCAATAAAATTAATTCTTTAGTTCCTAATTAAATTTTATAAGAATATTTATGGTATGCTGGCTTTGTTCTCGCGTTAATAATATCATATTTCTCTTCATATTTATTAATAAATATATCTTTTGAAAAAGAATATAAATCTTGCTGATTTTATCTTCCCAAAAAACGACAAAACTGAATTTGTAGATTAGAGATTCTTTTATATAAATGCTAATAAAATATTTCTTTAATAAGCTTTTTAAATTGGGTAAAATGAAGACGATCAACAAATAGAGTAACATGTGAAAATCATCCCTCTCCTAATAGAATGCTTTAATGCCACTCACTAGTCCACACTGACAAACGTATATGAGAAAGTATGTGCAATAGTTTTGCACCACTAGTTTCATTATTAATTACGTAAATTCTAATATTGCATAAAATGGAATAAATATATCGGACTCATTTCATGTATTGTCAGTGTAAGACAATATCCCAAAAGTGTTACTAATGGCTCTGTTTTAATTGTTCTTTGACTTCCTTTTATTTTGACCAACTTGTTTAGTTTTATTAAAAGTGGATTGACCCCAAACTGAAAAACATAATAATTAATGATTGTAGGTCTCATCTTATCAAGAAGTTACCAAGTGGCTCACCTTCAAAATTACTAAATGACGTTTTGTCAACAATATTAATATAAATACATTAAGAATTTAATAATGTATTCTAATTTTACAAATTCTTAGGTCACACAATTTATTTATAAAATCTCGTCTTTGCTTTCGGAATCCAATTTGCAGTATATTCATAAACGTTTTAAATCTATTTTTTTAAATTCTCCAACGCCTTTCAAAGACTTTAAATTTAATCGTACCACTGTTATATTAATTTTATTTCATTGTAATATACTTACCACATTTACCTTAACCGATTTACATTGTTCCCATTTGCCTTAACGTATTTTCCATTAACGTATCATCACATAACATATATCAAGTACAAATTACATACTTTATTTTATTAGATTAGAAATTGTTAGACTTAAGTTTTATTAGATTATACGATATCCCATATAATTACCCTTACAATTTGTTCATAACCTATTCCTAATTTCTGTTTCTTTCAACACATTTTTATTCGCCATTTTAATACACCATGATATCTAGTGAGGTTGAAAAGAGGAAAATTCCTTTCTTTTTGTTCTTGTTCCTGAATATAGATTTATTTTAAAATTTTATAATGTCAAGTACAACACCATCTCTCCATACTGTTGTCTACATTCCCCCCAAAATTAATCATAAACAATTTGTTTTGTAAGAGGCAGTTTTTGTACCATTTTTATTCTCACCCCTTATAAACAATGGTACCATTTTTATAAACAATGGTACCATTTTTATTCTCACCCCTTATAAACAATGGTACAAATAATGTTTGCCAAGAATTCGAGTGGTATCATTAATTATAGATCCAAAAGAAATGTCTTCGTGAGATGATAATTCCAAATCACTTCGTTTAGAACGTTGTGATAACCAAGACTTTTTTATTTCGTTTCATTTAAATTTCGATAATGTATCAAATTTCTGGAAAATTGTCATCCTTTTAGTGTGAAGCAAATAATATATACGAATAGAGTGGGTGGATGTGAATATGAGTGACCGAAAAATGTTATCGAGAAACTCATAGAGTAGCAAAACAGATTTTAAAAACCCAAGTTATGTGAAAATGGAGTTCTGAACAGCTTCTTAAAATTGTCGTTCAGTTCCCCAACATTTTCACGGAGTCATTTGAATTAAAAATCGTATCTTAGAAACTGAACGTAACATTGTGTTATATCCACGGAAATTGAAGTGTGTTTTACTCGACTAATTTTTTATTTGCGGATTTTGCGTACTTAACAGAAATGAATGAAGATATTTAAATATATCATTCCATAATCAAGTTTATGAATTGATTACGATTTTTGTACTTATAATAGCATACTTACATAAACGTCTTATCACGTTTTACCAAAACTTGTACAAAAATGGCGTTTGTTAGCTCTCTTATCCTTTAAATAAATAAAATAATAAATAAATTTATTGTCAAAAAACAGTACAAACTGCGTATGACCACATGGAGGAAAAAAAACTAATTTATTTCTCTTTTCCAAGAAATCCTTAGGGCTCTAATTTCTCTAATATGTTCGTCTTCGTAAACGTTATTTATTTTTGTACTATACAATATTTTATGTGCAAATTTCATCCTTGCCTCTCTTAATTTGTATGCAGACAATACGGCAGGATATAACGTATACAATTGTTTTTCAATTAATTGATTCAAAAAATTCTCTCCTATTAAGTATATATTTTCTCTTTTATCTCCATAATCATTTCGTAACAACTTCCGTATTTACTTTCCTAATAGTTTTTTTTTTTTGTTTATTTAGTTAATTCTTACTTAATATTACCTATTGTACTCGTTTCATTTCGTGTTTTCTATTTTTTTGTGAGATTTTTATAGACCAAGGAATATTTCACGTCGGTAATCAACTCTTGATATTCATTAATTCAAATGGCATGTCAGTCATGTCATTGTAACAATCCGATGTCCATTACGCTTTGCAATGCAGAAAGGGGCCTCCCTCCAGCGCGAACGCTGCATTTCACGCGTGGGCGCACGGGGAGTCCCCAAGCCAGAGGGGCAGTGGGTGGCGCGTTGTTGTACGTCGACGTTGCTGTGCGCCTCGACCTGCCCGCACGTATTTATGTAAACCTTTGCCACGTGCCAACGGCCTTCACCGTCTCCCTCACGCGATCAATAACAGTCAGCTGCGACGAGATGAGACCGAGTTTTTCGTCTTGGTTCCCGTTCCAAAAACCCCTTCATTTGTAAGTCCGTGCATTCGGGAGACTTATTCTTAATCAATGTTTTCATTTCAAAGCGTCACTATGCGTGTACACATCCCTCAAATCGATCGTTTCCTAATTTATTCAGTCAAAATCTAAAGGCGTGTGAAATGTTCTGAGCTTTGTGCGAGTCGTTTGTTGAGGTACTACTCCAGCATTCATGTCGGAGCTATCGAATATTATACAGAACTTATTAATAGCCCTTATAAAAATATTTTGGACGAATCAATCTCGCGACGTTCCTAATGCGACGAACATTTCAGTGCCTCCTTGATTGATCAGTCGCGACATGTTTGTTCTAAATCTCCGGAGACGATGTAGGTGGCGGTGGCACGCAGTGCGACAGGGCCGAGCGGGGGCGGCCCCGGCGCGTGCCCGACCGATCAATACCTCGGGCCCCGACGGCGGTGGCGGCAGCTGTGACCTTGACCGACATCTAAACGCGCGTCCGACTGTGTGCGGCGCGGTGCCACCCCCGCCTTCCCTCGACCCCTTGGCCCGCTCGCTCAGTGCCGAGCCGTCGCCGACAGCCCCTGCGTCTGAGTCGCGGTTGAGGACGCTGCGGGGCGGACACGAAGATGGATGAGGGTGAGGATGGAGACGGGGAGAATAGCGAATCTCGTCCCCGGCGCTCTCCGCATGAGGACCTGCCGGAACAAGCGTCGCAGAGCGTGACCCAGATTGGCGCTCAGGAGTAGAGCAGTAAAGCTGCCCAGGATATACTACTCTTAAAAAAGAGCTTTAATATTGATAGAGCAAAATCTGTATCTAAGCGGTCGCTTAATGTACAGTCATGAATTACAAATCTGTATTATAAAATAAGAGTGTACGATTAAAACGTTGATCATGTTTATTAGTTTAAGACGTCTATTATTAAGAGTTAAAGGTCATCGTGTTGGTCATCTTTAAGTTATCTGAGTATTCATTTCTGTCATAAAGACTACACTCAAGAACAATTTATTTAAACAGTTTTGTATTCACACAACATTCCATATTTAGATTTTTTGAAAGCGGTCAAACAGACATCCATTACTTAAGTCCTTAATGTCCAGGCTTTTGGTATTGTATCTTCGCCTTCCTCCGTAAATCACTCTCCAGAATACTATTGTATATTAATCACTTTAAAAAGATGTTGTGGTTTTGAGAAATAATCTTGTGTCGTACAAAAGGAGGAAGACAACAAGGTTTATCTTTTTATTCTGATATCTTCAACTCTAAGTTATCATTTCCTTGAGCCGAGATAAATATTCGATGAATCACGATATGTTTACATGTCGATTCCTGATGAAAAAATGAAGTCATAAGTTCTAGGTCCAGAAGTATGAATTATGAGAAACTTACTTTTTGTATATTGGACTAACTTACTGTTCAAGATAAGAGAAATTTACTTAAATAAGAATTTTAATGACGAGGTAATTGAAAATTCACTATCATTCAATGCTCGCAAACTGACAGTCTTTGATCTAGTGCAAACTTAATGATTTATTACTTCCATGGCGAATTTGTAAGTTGTTTTTAAAACTAGTGGTTGCAGAGCCATTGCACATAAATTCTCATATACATTTCTCAGTCTGTCATATTGTATGTCAAAAAGAAAATTGATAAGGAAAAATATTTATTAATGCACATGTGTCTGTGTCTTGATATATTCCTTATGAAAGTGAATCTAAAGTATTTTAATGAAAGGTAAACAAAGGAAAGTTTCCCGATTGCAGAACATTATATGTACAACGAATTTATAAAAATACAACCAACCCATTTTAAGCAAGCTCTAAAATAGAAAGACTTATTCTGTTTGGTATGATTGGGTCAAATACCACAAATTAATTTTGAGATATTTTGTGACAACTCGGAATCATTTCCAATGTATCTCTAATCTATATTATCTCTGGTTACAGTTTTCAAAGTGTATTGTGCGAGCTCCGTTGGACATACATTAACACACTGCTTAATCCATTTGGTATGCTAATTAAAATAGATGTTACGCAAATGCAAGTTTGTTTGGAATCGGTTTGCGGTTTTCCTATCAACGGATTTTACTGCTTCTCTTATCTTCGACTATATTTTTAATTCAGAATATTATGTTAACTCCCTACATGGTATATTAACTAGGAAATCTTTTTATGGTACTCAAAATAGTAACCTAACTTGTTTGTTCATCAGAAAGAAATCATTCTATTGCACGCTCACCAACCATTATTGTGAAATTTCACTTATCCGGCCGTAATATGTTTTTCTACTAAAACTATTCCCACGAAAAATTAAAAGAAACCAATAAGCAACTTGTTATTATATGTAGTATACATGAAGTACTCCTTATTTTCTATTTTATTATGTTAATAATTATTTTGTATTAAAATTTAAATTAAATAACGTAGAGCGCATGTAATGACAAGAAATAGAGGCTGCTCTAAATACAAAATACGAATGAAATTCACTGAATGAGATGTCACAACCGCTGCGCATAGACAGACGGATAAACAATATTCTACAAATTATTTCAGGAAACCACAAAACGTATATTTATGTCAAAAACTTTCTATCAAGAATTGTCAAGACAACAAAACTTTCTATGCCACCAAAGTAAAAAGTCATGAAGTAACTATTATGAAGTAGGTTTGAGGTAAATTCGTACTAAACGATATTCGAGGAAAAGGTACAGGGGCTGGTTATTAAAATCATATCTTATTTTGACAATGTTCATTAATAATTAATGTTGCGGTTGTAGTACAACAGGATCATTGTCATTCAAAGTTGAGTTGAAGTGCAAAATAACTATTTTACTTCCGTCCACAACGAAAGTTTGGGAATTTTAACTATTCTCCATTATTCTGGAAAAAACTAATGCAACAAATAATAATAAATAGTTATTTATAAATATTCATACCAAAAAAAGAAAATATTACAAATACTTATTAAAAAGACTTACTTAAAGACTAACGTTGAATTTCATTATGAATTTTTTCGATTTTGTAGATGATATAGCTAAATATATCTCTAAGAGTTTTTAACAGTCTTTTTACGAAACGTTTACGTAATCTTATGGTCCTTATAGTTTCATAAAAATAATAATGTACAAATTTCGAATTAAGCATTGAATTCAAAAGAATCCCGCGATAAAAGCTTCATCATGAAATATTAAAAAAAGAGACTAGTAAATACGTAGGACGTTAGAGAGTATGCTACTTACTCTTTGGAAGTATACATTTACAAGACCAGCATGTTTTTAAAGCATGCGTCTGCAAACACCTGCCACTCATTTAAAGAAAACAAGGAGCATTTCACGTATGAACCAGCTCAAGATGAGAAACGTCAGTTTGCATGCCATCTCCACACGTTCCAGTCTAGAAGAGGAGGAAGCTGGGAAATGTCGCCGTGACTATGTTTGTAATGACTGTGCTTTTAGCAAGGAGATAGAGCAACTCTTTACAATAGTTTGGTCCATATTCTCACATTTCCGCGAGTTTCAGAGGGTGAATTTCGTCTTTATACTAAAAGGTGTGTAATATAGCGCAATACACGACAGATAATATCTCCCATGGTTTGAAGCCGGGTCATATCTGAAAAAAAACTTTGTTTTAAAAGATTAAGTGTGTGTGTATATATAAACAAAGGAAGTATTTTATTATTATTACCGGAAAAAATAAAAATTTAATGCTGATTATTTTTGTAATCATTTTATTACAGTTAGTATTAATATTCTTCTCAACCTCATATCTCGATCAAGAACAGTTTAAGGACAGGATTAGGATCAAAATGTAGAGAAAATTCTGCATATTCTTTTGTATATTTTATGTAACACTTCTAGATATAACGTAAAAACAGAAAGGAAAGTATATAATGCAGGTAAAGTCAAATGCATTTGTAAGTTACAAAAGGAAATCGAAAAGCCCCTAACTCTTAGAAGCATCTGTGGAATGAAGTTTTTTAAGTCTCAGAACGCATCTATCGCATACACGAGGCACGCACAGATTTAGAGAAAACTGAGTCGGACAGACAAACTCTTTCGTATTATGGAACAGAATTTGTAATTTAATTTAATTTTTTTGTAATGTTAATTTTTATTCAAGTTCGTGTGCAAGGAAAATCAGATCAACATATTTATGAAATTCCAGGTTATTTCTAGCATTAAGAAATTTTTACGAGAGATGAGTCAACATACCACACTCGAATTGCGCAACGGTATTTCCCCTTACTCGTTCACCAAGCGTTGCGTGGAGACTGAAGAAGTACACAAATGAAGATCGTACGTTAGAGCATTAAAATGTGTGTTTTAGATTTCGTACTATTTCATCTTTCCCTTTTTCCTTTCCGAACTAACCTCATTTAAAATTTACATCAAAAAACGACGCTACTTCACTACATTTGAAAAAGACGGAACTTGACTATTCGAGTCCTGACAAATAAAAGTCTGGTAAATAATACACAATATCCGTAGGAAATTCTACGTGAGTTAGGTAATGCTCCAAGTATAATATCATGTATTACATTCATAACACATTTATAACAGTTTTGCACTATTCACAACTGTTCTGATGTCCTGTTTGCATTGCTGAATGCTAAATATGAAACCGGTTTCATATTTAGCATTAAGCGATGCAAATGAAACTTGCTAACAACTAGAAGATAAGGGTGAAAGTAATATCTGCCAATATTATTCAGGTAAATAAAATAGCCTTTCTACATAAAAGACAGCATTAGTATTTTCATACAGAATATTAGTTAGACTTAATTGACCTAATTTTTGTTAATATGACCTTATTCTATTTAATTTGCATCCTCCATACGAAAATCACCATAATTCAATGTTATCACGTTTGTTATAGCCACAAGGTGAACTTACGAGTTAAATTTCTGGAGTTTATACTCATGAAATCTTTTAAGTCTCATCTGTAAAGAGACCTCATTTTTGGGACAACTGGAGGAAAAGAGTTACCCTTTTTAAATAAGATGTAGCGATAATTTATAACACAAGTTCTTTTTGAATCGTCTACAGCCAGTAAGGACTTTTATGACCTAGTTGTTGGTGATCCCTAAAGCCCAATAATAATAATAATAAGAAGAAGACACCGGTGAACCTGGGTCACTTCCCCATACAAGGGATAAATTACCACAAGTGGCTTTGTATGCTAAGAACATTTGTACCCGATTTCCACGTACCTATGTTTCGGATGCAGCAATTGAGTCGGATGTTCTAATAGTAGGACGTCGCGAGTTCAATTCCGGTCCGTTGAAATTTCACGAGTCCGTACACGATTTCCTCCTCGAATTCGGAAGTTGTGAGTTACAGGTTCTCGTCATGTTGTCGCCTGAGTATCCCTCAATGACATTTCTCCAAACACTAAACACGGAAAATATGATTGTGGCAAGGCAAAAACTGGCTCTTCTTCTCAGGGCATTAAAATATCTCCTTATCTAGGCGTCAATATTTTTATACAGAATTTCCTCATTTACTATGGATATTTTTTGTAATACCTACACCAAACACTCACTTGGTCGTTGTATATCCATCATGATCATACCGTAATTCTTGGCCCGTTCGTTTGTTCCTCTATTCTACCTTTACGAGACCTTTAGGCACATTTGGGGTCTATCAAGCTACAATCTTCTTCCCTTGACTTGTATCTCAGATTTCCTTTATCATTTCTAGAAGAACATTCTAAATACCTCATCTTTCCACCTACTTTACATTGATCTGTAGCATCGCATATTATAAGACGTCTTCATATCATCCAGTCCAGTCCTGCTGCTCTCATTAACATATTCTATGGTCCATTTGAGAGCATATTGTTTATATTCATTGTTTCTATTTCGCGGTGAAGGAAATCTTAATTCATTTAATATTGGGGTCTATGACCAATAAAAATTGTTAATTTATACTACTAATTAACGATAAGACTCATTTTTTATTAATTCGAAATCACAGAAAGAGTTATTCAATTTTCAATTTATATTATTTTTATTATAAATCTCCATTTATATTAAAAGAAGTTACATAAAAACTACATACTTCTTAACCTAGTCTCATGAGTTCTCCGATTAATCTTTTTAAAACCTATATTACTCCGTAAGGTCCATTTTCCAACGATAACTTCAATCGCTCCTCTGTAGTTGTTACAAGCACACTCTTTCCAACGCAGCATCAAACAGCATCAAACCAAACACTTTTCTGACGAGAGTTCTCGAGTGGTGTCCACCGCAAATAAAAGTCCGCAGCCAATGCGACGTCGCACTTCGGTCAACATGCTGACGGACAGTCGCCAGTAATTTAATCAATATTGGATCCAGCGGTAGTGCAGTTCAACGCTAGACTGTCCCAAGTTGATCGACTGTTTTGTATCTGGGGATTCAAAACTGCAACGCCAGCAAGGCGACGGTGACGGTGACGGTGACTCTCGGACAACAAGAGATAAAGAGGAGGAACATAGGAAGATATTGACGCAGTAGGAGAAATTGCGTCCGTCTAGCAGAGGCGTTGCTTCGGGTCAAAGGAATGAAAAACATGCGCTTGAGTAGAGAAATACCGCAGCGTATGGGCACACAATTTCCAGACACCAAAAGAAAGGATGCGTCGTTGACAAATGTACCTCTAAACACAAGATGTTAGTTCGAAGAAAGACTGTGGAAGCACTGATAGTGAAATGACTAAGCCAATAAGAATAATACCAAAAAACAAATAAAATTATTTCATTCCTATGAAAATTTATATATTTATTTATATAGCTTGTGGCATTCGTCATACAATTGATACTTTCACAAAAATACATCAACGAAATAAATTATTAGATCGTACATTAAATATGATGTCATTAAATACTTTAAATAATTTAACTAATCCTAAATTAAAATTACCATACAAAAACCAAATTTCGATGCAATGGGCACGAGTTGAACTCGTTATATGAGAGATGACGAGAGTTACATGCTCGGAAAGAACACGTTACTTCTTCAAGGCATAATGCTGCTTTGCCTTCTGTTGTGTCCCTCCAGGGAACAAATCAACAAGTACAAGTATAAACTCAACAAATGGTTTATTGTCGCAATTGTTACAAGAGAACAAATTTAATTTTATTCCTTTTCATTGCAAATTTTCTCCTAACTCATGAACAATGCATGGACCTTTTATTCAAAACGTTTTTCCAAACTTGGTCAATATTTTCTTATGCATCCTTGAATGCGAAATGTTGTGCGATGATAAATAGGAGAAGGGCCTTGGCGTAAGATCCACCGAGATCAGAAACACCGGCTACCGCAATATCGCGATCGCAACAGAACGTGCGTGTGCGTAAGACGACTAGCGGCCTGACAACTATGCTGCATCATACTGTTCGTGGGACACCGCAAATTCTAGATTAGTGGTCATCAATAGATGCGCTGAAATGCTGTTGAGGTGCACAATACCCAAATTATTCTTGCTAATCTTGAAGTACTCGCGTATAATGCGAATACAACTTTGGAAGGTACATAATGGGAAAAGCTAAATTCAGACCAATACGGAATTTCCTTCATGTACTCAACAGCTGTTTGCGACAGGTGAAAAGAAAAGTCATTATGTTTAAGACGTTTTTAAGTCTAATACTGATAGAAATCCGATTTGAAATGATTAATGTTAAACTTAGTTCTTAATTCGGATAGTTTTGCCGAATTTAATACGATTGATGACAAAGAACCATCGAGACAGAAGTTTCGCTTAAACAAAAGAATAAATTAATCATTTGGACAGAATCCTGCTCAGGTCAAAATGGAAATTTCTTAATGATTTGTTTCTATCAATATCTTGTACAAAAAGTCAATTTAAGACGATCGACCACAAGTTCCCAGAATTAGGCCATTTGTGCTTGAATTCGGATCGGGATTTCGACCAAATAGAGAAAATTTTAAGAAAATTCCAGTCTATTTGTATTCCTCAAGAATATCCTGGAATCATTGCCTATTATAGAAGAAAAAAATTTGGTTATTGATATGGAACACCATGTCACAGATACAGAGGATCTCCCCAATAAGATGAAACTTTTAGAGAGAGAAAACGATTTCCTGAATGAATAGGTAAATTTTGCAGGTGGAATTAAATGAATTCATGTGAACACTATTGGGTCATACCTTTTTCAAAGAGAACTTTGATCGTTATACTCGCTTTAAACAGGTAAATATTCATAAAAATTTGAAAAGAAAATATACTCTTCCTGTTGTGTCCCGCCAAGGAACGAATCAACAAGTACAAGTATAAACTCAACAAATGGTTTATTGTCGCAATTGTTACAAGTGAACAATGTTGTCCGAGCCAAGCGGACTACAGAAAGTATCAAAAGCGTAGCCGTGTCGTCTTCCGAAAGTCCAAGCAGTCCGATGTTCCAGAGTCCAGAGAGAGAGAGAGATCCAAAGTTGATAGCAGCGTTGTCGTCGTAGAAAGGTTGTAGATCGTGGTAACTTGCGTAACTAGCTCGGCTCACTCCGCTTCTCTCTTCTGTCTGTTGTGCCGAGCCGCTGCCCTTATGTACCACCCTCCCTGGAGGTGGTGGTGGCGGTGACCTGCGGCCGGATTGTGGCGGTGGCCTGCGCAGAGAACCCCTTGCGCAGGCCGCGTGGTGGGGAAGGAGGGGCTCCTTCCCTGCTAGTTCTCGCCTGAACGCTCCCGGCCCGACGTTGGCCGGGGCGGCCCGAGTTGCCTCGATCTTTGCCGCAAAGGCGGCAAGCATGATTTGTGGTATGCATACCACACCTTCTCAGTCTCAGACGATGATCTTGACACCTGCAGCTGATAAAGACACCTGCACCTGCTTCCTTTCATTGCAGCGACATGGTGCACTGTGTTGCATTAGAGGTCAAAAATTTATAAACGCAAGCAAGAACCATGAAATTTTTCAGTAAGGTACTTGAAAGGTTTCTGATTCATAATGTAAACTCAAAACTTTCGCTTTCCAAAAATTGAAGACGCAGGACCAAAAAATTAAAAGATAGACCATGAAATTTCTGCATAGAGCTTAGAGATTTCTTCATAGAGCTTCAAAACTGAGCACACGCTTTTAGTGGGGTGCACAGCCAATTTTTGTTTTAAAATTCGATATTGATAATTTTTCATTAAGCATTGAACATATTTTAATTTTCTCGCATAGTAGTCCGGTCATAGTAGTTTAAAATAGGGGTTACCCAGAAAGTTTTGGAGAAGTCTTAATTGTATACTCCTTTATGATTTTCTCGGCACTGATTATGAATTTTAACTTTGTCATCTCGAGGAAGTTCAGGAAATATGAGAATAACTCAACAGAGAGTTTATGATATGTACCCTTTCTTTTTGTCTTGTTTATTCAATTTCTGAAAAGCGTAACTTTATCATAATTTCTAATAATACTTTCTAGTACCTCACTTTGAAATTTCACTGTCGTAGCTTCCGAATATCAATTTTTGAGCGTTTTGGGTGCCAAATTGCAACACAGTGCGGCGGTCGCATTTGAGGCTGGACAAATGTGAAGTCCAACTTTCTCACCAACATCGTGCCGGGAATATGCGACGAAGCCACATACTGACGGCAGTTTCCGTCCTTTAAGTTGAATTTGATCGTAAAAGACGCTGCATTGAAGTGAGCGTAGTTTTCTGACTGAAGATGTTCAGGTATCTACTGGAGAATCAGTAGATATGCTAAGAGATTACTAGATTTCAAGATTTTTAGTACAGGTAAGTCTCCTTGGATGGTTCGCCAGGTAGATATGGCAGCAGAAAGTGAATGTGTTCAGGTTAAGAAACTGCAGAGCTCTATCCTCCATGAACTCGAAAGGTATTGTCTATTGTAGGACAAGGAAATACGATGCTTCAATGTAGAGGAGTTGAAATATCGCATCACCACAATATAACATAATTGATTGGAAACCAAAGGAATCTCCAATTGTTAAAAAGTTTTCTTTCCCTGTGTGTGATAGTAGAAACTAAAGGTCACACAGCGTAATTGACAAATATAGGATGATTGTTTGCATGTATAGGATCAGTTTCTTTGCCATTAGATGAATACAAATGAACCCAAGGACACAAAAATTATAATGAAATGAACTGAAAAATAACAAAGAGAGAGGGGTCGAGTATTATTAATATCATAAACCATATTTTAACCATGAAAAGGATCTAGAATTGTGACCATAGTGTTACAAAAAAAGCCCAAACACTCAGAGAACTAGAAACAGAAGGTTAAAGATTTATATATAAAAATTCATGTAAATATAAATAACTATGTAAATGTAAAAGTAAGTATATCATTAAATACTTCCATAATTGCTAGAAGATGGTGAAATGAAAGCGTGTAAAATATTCAGATGAATGTTCTTGTGAGAGTAAAACAATATATTATGGAGACATCAACCATTATTTTGATTTTTTTTTATTGGAAATTTGGACTGACAAAACAAGGTTTGAACGAAAAAACGAATCGGCAAACAGCTGTAAAAATATATTTTATATTCCGTGCAGTCTAACCTGAAAATATTCTAATGGACAATGTAGACGTATTAAATAATATGTAATCCTGTATAAAAAATAGTATCAATTTTTTCTGTACACATACCATGTAGTGATAGTATTAACAAAATAATAATCAGCCATATCAGTTCAGACACAAAATCTGAGTAGTTTCCTCCTCTGCTGCATTCGAGGAGTGCGAAAAATGGATCATTGAGTTGTCTTCAATACGTACTCTGGTTATGCACTTGAGGTGGCTTGAGGAGTCCCCTTGACTCCAGGCCAATGGAGGACGCAGGTAGCTCTTTTTGTAGGGTTCTACTGCAATATCGCAGTAAACATTTCATTTTAGTGGTCTGCAATAATGTATGCCACATAGACTCGTTGCGTATATGACTTCACACAACTCTCTGTGTGCGCTTAGGTGAACAAAGCAACGGATAACTGTGGCGAGAACAACGTGTAAGGGAAAACAAAGAGTCTTAGAGGTGATAGTCTGCGAAATGAAATAAAGTCGAACCAATCCACAATTATCACAATCCAGTAGAAAATTCGATTTTAATGAAGGTGGACTCAGGACACCCGTACTGCTTCAATTAGCAATGTAATAATAATAAATTGACATAATGTGCAATATTTGAATATTAGTGAAGATTAAGGTATTTTGTGTATTCCAAGGCATAGATAACTAAGAGTTTGCAACACGTGAATGAAAAAGTGAAGGCCTTCATACGCGTAGTGAAGTAGTGAATGAATGTTTAAACTCAGTAATAACTATGAAAAATTTAAAAAATGTTATTGTCATGTTCACGTGGCAAAATATTACACCCCCCCCCCAATAAGAGCGCAGGTAGTTCAGGTCAGAGGAAAAAATCTATACAAAAATAGTTTTTGTTTTATTTTTTATGTATGTTTGTCAATTTAGAGATAAAATCATATTGTTAGACTTTTTTTTTCAATTTTTGTTTCAAAAATAGTAAGTAAAATTCTCTCACTCTAAAGTAACTTTTTGACTTTTTAGTGTAATTGAACTTAATACCTGGAATCTAATGGTTCAAATCTAATACTAAATTTTAAATCTATGGGTAAAAAATCGTTCTTTATGATTGAATTTCTGCTCGTATGTTGAAAACGTTTTAAGTTATTATTTTTATATTTCATTTTGTTGCACTAAAATACAACAATTACAATAAAAAAGATTGGCAAATTTTTCTTACATAGTGTTACCTCGGTGAGAGGAAACATGGTAATGGCAAAATATTAGTCGCCTCTGAATGACTAATATTTTGTCCGGTGAGTTTATATTATCTTTGAAATGTAATTAGGTATTGTGATGTGGCTGAAGAGTGGATACGATATATACTGCATACAGATATTAATGATAATTCTTTTAGAAATAATTCGAACAGGTATCATCTAAGTCTTTATCTTAAAAATTTGTATTAATGCGTTCCGTTTCCAAATTTCCTAAGACTGATCGGGCGCAAATCGTGTTAAATTTGAATTCGAAAAAGATTGTATCCATAATAAGTTGAAACAAGAAAGTTTGAATACTGAATTGATTATTTTATTTATTTTAATATTTTATGTATTGAATTATTTTACCACATTAAATGCATAAAATACTATACAAAGTATATTATTTTGTTAAGAAAAATTCCAATTGCGTTCAACATATTTGAAGTGCCATCCGCGCCCATATCTTGCAAGCCTCAATATTTTAATTCACAACTTTCGTAATTTTTCTGTAGAAATGGAATTTTTCTGTAGATATCAGGCACAAAAGTTTCACTATTCGTTTACCAAAACTGATCCCGATCGATCGAAAGTGTATAGAAAATTACTCAAGAGCTAAGAAAAGTTGGACAGCACTGATCTAAAATATTATCCTAAACAATAATTATTCAAGTATCAAGAGAATCATGATATATCCTCTAAAATGCTATTCCTTCAACACGTCATTGGATGCCTAACTGGTTGCAGGTGTGCTGTCCACTGCATCACCCGCCACGACTCCTCAATCACGATCTCCACTGTGTGAGAGCCTTATCAAGACAAGCCCCGAAGGTCTATGGGGTTCCGAGAGTAGAGATCCGCAATTATTTGATTTCGGTAGAAGGAGGAGATGTGGTCAGTATCTCGCTCCGACCGGTTTGACCCCAGGATACCTGGTACTCATTTTTCAGCAAGCAGAGTAGGTCTGGGAGTCAGTCTGGATGTTGAGGTGTGATGAAAATCCCCACTTCAACGGGGTTTGAACCCCAGCCATCCAGCCAGCAGCTCAGCGCTCTACCCACTGAACCACCCTGACTCCGTGAGAGCCTTATACTGCAAGAAATAATTTTATGTTATAATTCGAAGAGTGATCGGCGTCGCCCGAACATTTTCAAGAACTCACAGATCGCTTTCTTTGTCTTTGTAGTTTACGAATATCTGCTTCTGTAGTATCCCAGAAATCGATAAACGTAAACTAAAGATCGAAGCAATTGACAAATTGTTTTCTATTTCACCTCGATTGGCTACATGTCATGTTTTCTTATTGGCTTTGTGTTTTTGACGTCTTCACGTTTCTGCTGAAGCTGAGTAATTGCAGTGTAAATAAAGCTTTATTTATCATTCAGGTTTATGGTAATGGAAGTAAGACAAGAGACAACGCCTTCTACATGTATGTTGTGCGGGTTGCCGACACATGCTTACAGGCGCTAAGAAGAATTTCCATATTCTATCAGGGATGGCGACAGAATTCATTTATCCAGAAGAACGTTAACAAAATTTCAGGATTAATATTTATTTTTATATTAATAAAATTAATTATCAATCTAATAACGTTAACAAAATTTCAGGATTAATATTTATTTTTATATTAATAAAATTAATTATCAATCTAATAAAGTGCATTAAAATAGCTCAATTTTTTGGAAAATGTTTTCTAAATGTTCGGGGTCTCCATACCGAAAATGTTTTGTGACAATTGAAAACTTGTCAAATATACATTTATTTCATATCTGCCTGTATTAATCAATAACTCGTGCCCCCCAGGGGGCTTACNCCCTAAAGCCCCCAAAAAAAAAAAAAATAAAAAAAAAAAAATAACTCGTGGATTCAAAACATGTTACTTTGTTTCGGTAGAAATATTTTCATTGATAATATAGTTTATTGTTACGTCCCGTGTTCTATATTTGCTGCGACTAGTTTTTCGCAACAGCAGTATATTATCAATATGCAGCGCTTGTAGAAAAAGAGGAGTGCTCATATTAGGACTAATATTACAAAGAAAACAAAAACAAGCGCTGCTCTAGTTGTGGTGCCTTGCCGCACAGCGCTGCCGCCGCAAGCCGTTCAAGAGGTGGAGTCGCGCGCTCGGGAGTGCAATTTCACGCGCTTGTAGAGCGCCACTAAATAAGGCACGCGCGCCGGCGCCATCGCTGCCACGATGAGCACAAAAAAGCCCTTGGAGAGGCTCAACTACTGGAGGATGTGGAACGAGAGAAGAAGATCCAAACAGATAGGGATACTGACCATGGGAGACTGAAAACGGAGATCTACTTTATGTTACAAAAGAAACTGGAGATAGAGGAAAGGACTAATGTAAAGTGTCAAAAGAGAACGAATGATTGATCAAGTAATGTAATCATGTTACTTCATCTGGGTAAAAAAGGAAAGAACGATATATTGAAATAAATGGATGTAAAAAACTTCAACAAAAAAGTATTCTTTCGGCGATAAATATATAAAAAAATAACACTAGAGTTTACGAACACAAAATTAAGTACATAATCCACAAGAGGAGAATGAAACAAGGAGATGATGATCTACAAATGCATAAGAGGTACAAAAGTTATGCAATGTGTCGAGAACTAGACAAATAACGCAACAACAATAATACCACGAGCGGAAGAGGAGTGTGGTGCGGGAGGAAGGAGACATGAACTAGCATTATGTAGTGGGATGGAGGACCAGCGGGTGGGGAGCGGCTCGCCAGATACGCGTAATCTCGTTACAGGCGGCGCTCGCGTCCGTTTAACGCTCCGCCGCCGCCCATTAAAATTTGCAGTACACACAAAGGCGCAAAAGGAAAAAGGAAGTTATAATAGAATGGAAATTGATGTTCCATTTTCATTAGCAGAGCGACGGCGGCAGACGCGACGCTGCAGGCTGCGTTGCTGCAAGCGATCAACGAGCTACTGCGCCTGCGGCTGCGCTTCCGTGTGACTGCGCGCCTCCCTGTCCCAGAGCGCTGCTTGCTACGCTTGTGTCAGTGGTATAGTCTGCCTCTCAGATATACTTTGACAAATTTTTCACAATAATATGTATTTGCTCGCGTACAATAATGATAGAAGATTCTTTTTGTTCCAGTGATTAGAATGTTAATCGAAACTCATGTTTTGTATGCTTTAGTTTAATATCACGCCATCTTATTTTCATATGTATCCCGGTACACGAAATTATCTATATCGTACATTTTCATACTCTACGCTTATACGATTAATTTCTAGAATATATTATAAATAACTTTATTAATGTTTTATATTTAAAAACGTATACCACGTTTTTTAATTTTGTTTAAGCAGTAAAAATTGTGGCATTCCCAAATTAGTGAATATTTTTCAAATCAAAAGCTTTCCAAACAAATGGAGTTATTCAACCATTCTAACTTTTATTAAATCTATTTTTTAAGTAGTCCTAGTGAAATCCCATCCAAGGAAAAATATTTTATAGAGATGTCTCATAATTATAAAACTAAATCCATAATCGTGGCAGAATAGATCATTCAGAGTTTCATTCTTAATTATATATTCAATCGGAACGCGCCAGTGAAAATTTTACATCATGTTTCATAATGTAAGAGGTTCCTCGATCCGTTTTACTGATCAAATAAACCGTTGCACAAGGGAATTGCACTTAACTTACTTTGATTTAGATTATAAGTGTACCAATCAGTGTTTGCATAAAGAGACATCAGAGAGAATAACCACGTGACACTACTTTCAATGACAATTTTCAATGATCTCCATATCCAGAACTATAGTTATTAAATAGGAAAAAAATTCTTTTATTCGCCTGCAAATTTTTTTAATGATAAATAACTTATAGCTAAAAATGCAGACTGTTATAACCAACTGAGCGTATTTGGATACTTAACTTTAAGATGACGTGAGAGTGTTCCGTCTGAAATCATCCAAAGAATCATTGTACAGTATTAAAAAATTATGAGTTGGCATAATTACGCGCTACAAAAGTCGTTCATACCATTAGTACTATGTAATATTAAAGCTCTTAAAATAATAAAATAGTTTACGACCATATACAATAAATAAAACTGTTCCCTTTGCAAGGTATTTGGTAAATAACTCATGCTAAATGAAACGATGTTAAACTCAAAGGATATTTGCGTTAGAAAATAATTAGGTTTACAAATTAGATGCATCGACATAACAAAAGCGTCATGAATGGTAGAATTATTGTTTCCTATCAGCAAGAGTGCACTCGTTTTTCTTGATTTTTTATACAGTAATATTTAATGATTTTCGTTATTGTGATTCGCTCATTTTAGTGAGTCTTGTTATTAGCTTGCTCCTTAAAAATATATTCATTGAGATTGTGAGTGACGAGTTCTAAGAAAATAACATCTAGCAACTTCTTGACAATGTTATTTCAACTTCTAGACAGGTAAGATTAAATCCTAGTAATTTTAAATTAAATTACTTAGAAATCAGAGATTTCTTTAGTTTCGACTCTAACATAAACACATTAATGAGGTCTAAATGTGAAACCTGACCCAAACAGGTAACCCCTGTGGTTCGAGGAGGGTATACGAGTAGATCTGAAACTACTTAGCTTCGGCACTAAGAGGAAATCTCGCTCTTGCCAGTTTTACCACTCGAATAGATCCGATACTCATTTTATAGCTGGCCAAACACGCCTCGGACTCTACTTATTTTACAGTTGGTCAAATAGGCTGGATATTGAGGTGTGAGTTAGAATCCCATGCGTTGTCGGGGTTTAAACACCAACTGTCCAGCTAACAGTATGGTACACCAATTCACAAATAAAAAATTATAAATTTTTTTTTTCTACGGCGGCAATAGAGAAAAATTTGACTAATAAAGTACTCATTTCGACGATGTACTAATTCCAAATATCAAGATGTACTTCAAATAAAATAATTAAATAATGATAAAATAATTAAATAATAAAATGTCGACACCTCACCAACAAGTATAATCATTCTAACTACTTCAGATAAATGAAAACCTGATTTTTTTTTATAGAAGTTCTCATTCCGTCACGCATTTTGTAAATATCGCTATATTAGGCGAATAAAAAAATGTAATCTTAATTTCCAAAAAAGCAAAGATTTTAAAACATGTGTAAGTTTCTGTCACCATTATGTATACCAAATAGTTTGTAGGAATACAATTAATAATATTCTCTAACGTTTACCACATCCTCGGATATATATCCAACACGGTTTTGTAGGCTAAGTCTAAAACGTTGTCTTTATTATAATTTCTCTGCACTATGAAATAAATGAAAAAAAAAATGTATAAAAAGTGAATAACTTTAACTCCTTTCAGCTATGACTCAACTAAGAACGTGTTTGACCTAAGATGAAACAGCAAGAACTCATTTTATCTATATGTGTAGTAGTCTACTTGAAATATTATTTTATTTGTAATATTATCCTGGGATGCAGGTTCGATTTGGGAGGACAAGAATCGCAAAAATCAGGGGAATGTACTACATTATATTTAATTAATGAATGGTCATAACAACAATTGCAAAGCTAAAAGAGGTATATTTCTACTGTCTGGATACTAAGGACGAAATCTGAATTCTTCCAAAATATCTATCGTTGTACTTGAGGAAAATGTTATATATTTTAGGTATGAAATATTATGTACATTTTTCGCAATTTCTCCAAACAAATTATTGTAAAGGAAATTATTATTAGAATGACAAAGAAACCGATTATAGTAATAGGTTTTACAACCTTACTTGCACTTATTTGTCTCCACAAATAGGAAAAATTGCATAATTTATTTTCGATCTCACTTAACAGATACGGCACAGAAACGCACTTACTGACTTCGTATTGTTTATATTTCGTGTAGGTTTAAAAATTTGATATTTTTTCGAACTTGGACATTATATTCCTCTTCTTAAATCCTGTTACTCCGCAGTGGAGCATAGGGCGTCCGTGAGAACTTTCCATCTAGTACGGTTAACTTCTTTCCATGTCATACCACATTTCTCCATCTCCCCCTGGACGGATCTTCTCCAAGTACCCCTCGGTCGCCCTCTTCCTCGCTGAACATGTGGGTTCCAGTCCATCGCTTCTCTCAATTGCATCCGCAGGTTTTCCAAGAGTATGACATATCCCTCTCCATTTTCATTTTTTAATTTGTGTTCCCGATGGGTTCTTCCTCAGCCAATTTCCTCAGTGCATCATTTCTTATTTTTTCAGGCCAGCATATCTTATGGATTTTCCGCAAGCATCTATTAACAAATGTTTGAAACCTAGATTGTGTGAAGGTATTCCATCTCCATGTCTCTGCTCCATATAATAATATGGCTTTAACTACACTTCTGAAGATCTTCATTTTTGTTTTCTTTGAGGTGCACTGGTTTCTCCAAATGTGATACAGATTTATAAATGCTGCATTGCATCGAACTTGGACATTATATTGTTCTTACAATTTATTGTATTCTTTCTTAAAAATTTGACTTGGTGCATTGTGAGTCTAAAGAAAATAGAATAATTTCACTGACCTAACCAGAGAAAAGCAGAGAAGCGCGAAGAATGAAGAGCTGGTGCCAACCAGCCTAACGTATTTTTATCATTAGAAATAATATTCAATAAATGTTTTGAAAATATTATTCTATTTATAGTAAGATTTTACACCCCCCCCCCGCCAAAAAAAAATCGTCTCTCTCAAAAATTGTGGTTCTTATTACCTTTCTCTGTAGAGTTCCAATAACATGTCTTGCTATGCGCAGGACTGATTCATTTGATTTTTTATTGTCCTCTCTTTGTTATTGTTACGATTTCTGAAAAAAATACACATGAATATAGAAAAGACTCTGGAAGTAGTATATAACGTTTTTTTTTTCTTTCTTCAACATCAATGTAAGAAAGTATGTCAAACACGTGAGCACTTTTTAATAACTCAAACGAAGAATGAAAGACAACTAAAGCAGAAGTTGGACATTGGAATTAAAATCATTTCCGTTAGTAATAACAATTACAAGAACTCGGGAGAAATTTGAAAGGTATGAATAGTTCTAAACACTAAGACACGGTGTGCATTATGAAGAAAAACATCGTTGAATGACAAAAGGGGTAAGACATTTTTATTATATCCTAAAATATTTTCTCGCTATAGACTTATGAAAATGATATCATATGTCGATTGTTTTAAATCAAAAGGTGTTGTTAGGTGGAAAATGTAATATGTATATTATGATATTCCTCCATTTATGGTAAAGTAGACGAAATGGTGTGACTAAGAATGAAAAACTTAGAAAATATCATTTCATGGAATGAAGCTAAAAATGAATTTTAGTTCTTATTGTTTGTATTCTCTTTTGAGCCAACAATGGACCATGATAACGATAATGACGGAGTCCCAGTTCGTATGGGTTTACATTTGTATTGAATATCGTGGTTCGGTGTTGGTAGTAAATACATGACGATGTGAATATGTAGTCATACTATCCATTTTTATTTTTTTTATAGTATGATACCATGGCTTTACTTACTAGACACTCGTGATACATATTAAGGCAAACAACGTCTATAAACAATTCAGACTGCCGTATCCATATTAACAGCTGCGGTTGTAAACTGGAGAGGCTTTACTTTTCCATCATCACAGATATATAAAGCGTTATAATGAAGCGAAAAGCTTCATGCGCGCCGAAAATGAACCCAGTTTTCCTTCGTTGTAAGCGAGCACACTAGCCTTGAGTTACACAGGTATGTGTAATAAATAATACAATATCAAACGTGTCCGTCTTCACCAGACGTGTGATATTAATATAAAAAATAAGTAATAAATGTTAATATCACAATTTAATTTTAAGTACTTAGAACGTTCAATATAAATAAAAAAGAATTTATTTTCATACTTTTGCTTCATTTTGTGTTGTTTATTTTCAAATATTTTTATACAAATATCTTTATTGTTTTGGCACTAATTATTTATTTACGTACTTATCATAATATATTTTAAAATAAAATATTAGTTCTTTGATAGTCTTTGAACACCAGTAAAATTATTCCTCCAGTTCGCGATGCAATCAACAAATACTCGTTATGGGCGTTTTTTGTTCTCTCAAGGTATCATTTGCAGTCTTCGAGTATAAAAATGTTTGAACTTCCATGACCATTTGTCTCGTGGACTGTAGAGTCTAACAGCGTGTGTCAGTGTCATCCAACGCATGATGCGAGACACCAAGAGCAATCGGAGCGTCGCTGGCGGCGGGTACATGGCGGAGCACGTCTGGTGAAGGGTCATGACCTCGTTGACCGCGCTCCGCCTTCACCCCCGCGTCCGCAACCACTGCCGCCGGGTCCTCGCCGCGCCTCGCACCCGTGGGGTAGACCCTCGACAACGCGACCGCCGAGCTCTCCAGCCGCAGTCCTGCGCGCTGGCGCTGCAGTTCCCGCCCCACCCCCGACGGTGCCATGAGTGCGAAACCGCCCGCCCGCCTGCCCCCAACACAGCCGCGTCTCGCACATCCTCCGCTCAGCGACCTATTTCCTTCGCCTGGTTGGGCTACAGCCGCTGCGTCGCTCATGTACGATTTTTGCTTACAACAGCTCTCCGAGTAGAGAGACACGGGAGGCAAGTTTGCTCTCTTAAGAAACAAACAAAATCAGACCTTTTTTAACAATCATTTATTCGTGTCCTATCTCAAAGCAGTCGCTAATGAGGTAGGCAGTGGAACGTTCCTCTCATTAATTTAAATTCAATTCGGTAGTTTCTGTGCACACACATCAATTACTATCTGCAAATGAATTCCCATTTTTGTCGATCTCTTCCATTAATTAAACGGTACGCCAATAAATGTCCATTTACCTCCCTTCATTTGAGTAATTAACAATACAACGCAGTGTGACCGACTAAGCCCGAGGGAATATAACGAGCATCGGATAGCGAGAGGAAACAAAAGGGAAGCAAACAACTTTTCCTCCGATCACGTATTTATTAGGTCATCTCCCTCTAATAGAACCAATTTACCAATTGTATTGACATGTGTTGTGCGCCGTGCGGATGGTAATCATTCTCATTACGCACGTCTGCGTGGACACCTCCGTCACGCACCTCACGTGCCGAATACACCTTCACGCCCTGGCGGTGCAGCCGCCACCGCCGCCACCGCCGCCGCCGCCCCATCGGCACAGGCGCACATTGGTCCCGCCCTCTTCACCGCACCGCGACGCGCCACCCCCGCGCGCGCAGCCGACGGCGTGATAAGACGGCGTCCGTTCCGATCCCCGCACCACCAACCCTCGCTGAACTTCAAACAGTGACGCCTGCGCCTCAGCCTCCGACGTATCTACTGCCACCCCGCCCCCCATTGCACAGTGGGATGAAAGGCTTGTGCTTCTGACTAAATGTGAGTGGCTACAATTTCTCCTATTTTCTTTTTTTCTTCTTTCATTACTCTCCACAGTCTCAGTTTATTAACTCTGGGTAGACGATCTTCAATACCTCGTCTTGTGATTTTTTCCATAATTCCCGTTGTGGTATCGAATTCAAGGAACATAAAAATTTAGTTCGAATAATTGGATTTAATTTATTATAGTTTCTCATTCCTTTTTGCTTCTTTGATTCAAGTTAAACAAATCTTTGATGCTTTCAATAGCCTTGAACAAAGAAGACTAAAAACTTAAAAGTTCAGTGAAAGAATTAATCAAACCTTGACTCGCTAATGTTGACTTACAGCTTGTGAAGAATAATTTTAAAATTGTTTTGGTAATATAAAAATTGTATAAACGCCACTTTATAGCCAAAAATAGAACACCACCACGTATGTTTTAGTACATTTGCACATGAATTAGATGAAGAGTGAAGGAAATTAGCAAATACAGAATTTTTGTATCATTTGCGGTTAGTTAAAGATAATAGATATTTAACACTATCATTAAAAAGTTTAAAATCAAGTTTTTGAAAAGTCGCTGTTCAGACAAAACAGTAAATGTAAATACCTAAGCTACTGTTCAAACACCAGCCAGTTGAGAACGTTCAGTCTCCTCGCTCGCGTCTACTCACCCTATGAACACGGAAAAAATGCTTGGAATAAGGAGTTGAGAATAAATAAATAAATAAATAAATAAATAAATATNTGTGTGTGTGTGTGTGTGTTTTTCAATAAGCCACTTGCTGCACCCCCGTCTCACCTACCAAATTTCTTTCTCCTGAAACGCATGTGTCCATCCTATTGTGCGCAACGTAGAGCTCAACGCAACTCCCGGGACACGGGAGCCTCGAAATTGGACGTGTAGCAGGGGACCCGGGAATTGCGACATGATATCAGTTCCGAGATGCAAGCAGTGAACAAAAGTCGAAGGTTTGTTTTAGTTCAGTTGTAAATAGAGCTGCATTTTCTTGCTACGTATATAAAATTGAAAAGTATTTAAAATACAATATTTTTTTTATTTCCAACGAACACGGAGCAAGCTAATTTCAAGCTATTTATCGTCGAAATAAATAATCAAAATTAAGAAATTAACTAACTACAATGTTCTGTAAAATACTATTCTTCCGTGCTTCTGAACATCATGAATTGAATCAATTCAGTGCACTGTTCAGATTAAAACTCGTACAAAATTTAGTAAAAAATTTGTTAATAAATTTAAATTAAAATATTGCTATGCAAAGAAATTAACCATTGCGTAGTTCATTAAAAATATTCAAAACATTTCCATTAAGGAAGTTGGAGAAATGTTGCGTTACCACTTTTCTCTAAATAATCAAAAAACTAAGTTTAAGTATTCAAGGTTTTTTAATATTTTAAGCTTTGTAATGTCAGTTTTATTATCCAAAATAATACCCTTTGAAATAATTTTTCGTAAAACAGATAGAATAGCGCACAAAATTAAATCATGTTTTGCTTTTGGATAATATTATTTTCAAATAATTTCTTTAACTACTGTTCTTAGCAAACACCATGAGTCAACTCACTCATTACAACACTCAGTCGTTAAACAGAAAATGCTTGTTCAACAAAATGGAAAAATGTGTATAAAGGATTGCGTTCCGTAAAGAACGCATTGAATATTTTAAATTCTATGCAAGCTCCTCGTTTGTTGTAATGCGATGCCGGCTGGTAAGTGAGTGCAGTTCCGAGATGTATCGTAACCGATGTTTTATGCAAAGTCTTGAGCGCAGAATCAGCCGGCACTCTTCTAGACGTCAAGCGCGTTACTGCATATTTCATATGTGGCCGCCATGCACCCCGCCCGCGGCTCCCTTCCCGCCACGGAGATCGCTGCGCGTGTTTACACAGGTCGAACGCGGTCTCGTGAAACCCAAAGCAACTGATCGCTCACGCTCTCGTCGCACATATAAGCAGCCATTGATTTGACAACTCGCTATCGTAATATTTATTCCGCATTTTTCTGTGATTAATCATAAACCATAAACCGCATTAATCATAAACCGAATAACTTGAACTTAAGATTAATTTTAACTTTTTTTTTAAATTTGCAAACTAAGTGCAACTTAAGTCGTTGGCATAATGAAATAGCTATAATTGCTTGTATAGAACGTAATACATTTCGTTATTGTTAGTTTGAATTACAGGTCAGAAACACATTATAGAAATTAATGAATTTACGCACCTATTTGCTCTGTTTTAGAGGTCAAACTATTTGTATTTTTAGAGGTCAAATTATTTGTATTATAGTCAGGATTTTACTTCTGTAGTCGGGGATGTCACACATATTATATATGTGTTTATATATTAAATACGTATGCTACATGTGCATAGCTTTGTGTGTTTAAACACGTACAAATATTAGGAGAAATACGGAAAGAGCAAATTTCTTTTAATTTGGGATTGGGGGAGGATTGATCTCCCATATCTCCCCTGGGTACACCCTGAGCATAGTTCTATGTGCTAATGAATGTAAGTATTATCACAAAAAGCACAGGGAGAGAAAATGTAAAATGTTCTCTTTATTAACAATTACATGTTTAAGGTTTAATTTGCATTTAAAATCTTAAATGAACCTTACGTCTCGTGCTTAGCAACGGCTCAACAGTTTTGTACCTTAATTGTAATTATTGATTATTATTTTTGTTAGCAAAATAGACATACTTAAAAATACCGATTTCATTTCGTTTAAAAATTAATGTTTTGTGTAATAATATTTTTGTTTGTTATGTTAGTTCAGGAATATACATGTCAATGAATACAAAGTGAAATTTATTTTATTACTATGTGAGGTAAACTTTATTTTCACATCGTAATAACCAGAATTTAAGCCAAGAATTTCAAAAAATTTAATCTCCTGTCTTCGATTTTTAATTTTGTTCAGAATATTCGAGTGTCTTAATTCTTACATTTCAGGTTATGATATATCATCGTTTATTTCAAAAGTACTTTTTTCTAATTTCCATATATCCCTTATCTCTGGAATATTGATGAACCTTGCTTACACGAATGACACAACCCAATGAACCTCTATTGGAAAGAGACGCTCCTTCATTGCACTGATTTTCAAGACCTAGATCGCAGAGCAAAATGATCAGCAGAATGTAATTAACACATCCATCCATACAAAAAAGGAATATGAATGACGATAACTGAAATAAAATCCATCTCAAACTTCAATTCTTTTAGTATTAAGAGTTTTGAAAATTATTTCTTCAGAGAGCTTGCGTGTGCATATGTGCGTGTAGAAATGCAAGCACTAGAAATGCCTAATGCGTGTAGAAATGCCTAATTAAATGTTTTCACTCAAATCTTCATTCAGAAGATCGTTTTCCTCATTGCAGTCATCACAAACCTTAATCTTGTTAGTAAAGATAGATGATAGATGATGTTCTTGTTAGTAAAGATGATATAGTATTCACAAAACTGTGGTCATGATCCCTAAATTTACACTAATTCAACCAAATTCATGACTCATTAATTCATAATAAATAGTTCGTGTTTCATAATTCATATTAACAATGTAAACATAATATCAGAACAGTAAGGAATAGTATAATATAATGTTCAACGCAGCATTAAAATTAAATCATATATAAACACGCAATTGATGAAATTCTTTAACACCACGTTTTTTCGTTTGTTACGCTACACTTCATACAACCTGCTAGATCAAATCGTGTAATTAGAAGGAACACAAAATAAAGTAATGGCTTCCGCATAGTCGGAAGCGCCATTTTGTCACAGGACTCATGTACGGTAACATCTTTTCCAGAGAAATTCTGCCCACGCAAATTTTCTGGGACTTTTGTGTATTAATGTACATGATGATGATGATGATGATGATGATGATTATCCTTATTACATCAATATTTTTACATGAAAGGCAGAAGTTTATTTAGAAAACTATAAAAATGATCAATACTATTCACTCACAAAAACAAGTCATAATTGCAAGGATCAAACTGTTTATTATGGAGTATGCGTTGAAATGAGTCTTTTCATGAATGAAACCACTGAACGTGAGCAAGGCGAATGGAAGGAAATGGTTGTACGTATCTGACCCCCATGGAACTCCACGGAAATTCAAAATAAAATTATCAATGGATTACGTGATAGGTAAACCTGATTATCATATGATGGCACTTTATGATAATTTATTAAACAAAAGCATGTGCATTTTGTTCTGTTTAATTCTACTACAATTAACGTCCACCTGACGACGACTTCAACTCAGAGTCGACACACTGTGAACTTTAAAACACAAAAAGAAATAGTACTCTTCCGTTAAAGGTCTTTAATTAATTATTTAATTTGTTCTATTTATATTATTGCCCTGATTTTTGTTGTACACGATATATCACTGACCACTGACAAATTAACTGGGTAGTGATCTAATTCCCCCAACACGCCCAACATACATGTACATGATGCGATTGAAATTTATAGTGCTTGATTCTAATTAAGACTGCCAAGAGGTCGACTTCAGTAATGGAGGTGGCGCCAACCCCTTTCGCCAGGAAGACGACGACAGACTCTAGCGTCGACGTTAGCTCGTTAACTCGTTAGAGATTGCAAAGAGAGCGGAAGACCTTTCACCCAGAGTCAGTGGGCTTGCAGCGGTTCACTGTCACACGTACGTGAACGACTGTCATGGAGACGAGACGCGCAGCATATTGTACTGCGCAGCAAACTCTATTCGGTGACCCTCTTCACAGAACGTTCGTGGTAATTGGAAAAACTAGGAAATTGCGAATTATTTGAAATGCTAATTCAAGTTGTTAATATTTCAAAGTATATTTCATGGAGTACGTGTGAGTCACGAGAATTCAACTGCAAATCATCCGGAAGTTACAAACTTTCCACTTCACCTCTGTTAGGCCTCATTTTTTTAGTGTTGTAAGAAAAATCTCAATTCTTAATGTTTACATGAGTAAGGTTTTTGTAGTTTCTCGTAAAAATATTAAAAAATGAAAAAAATCCCTATTCTTATAATTTTTCTACACTTTAAATATCTTTGACATTCCCATCCTGGCCCGGGTTTTTCTCCATTTTTCCTTCTGGTAGAGGCGGATTTATCATACAGGTTCTCTAGGCTTTGTCTAGGGGCGTGTTTATTGTAACAATAAATCGTGAATTTAGTGTTANCTTGTACATGTAATTTTTTGCTTAAAATTACAAACATATTGACATTCTATTAGTATTATAACTTGCAGCTAACTTTTTATCTTATCTAGGAACTTTTGCTGAAATTTTTGAATCCGCCTCTGCCTTAGGGCCCTTGATCGGAATTGATGGGATTGTCCCTTACTTGCTTCCGGAGAGTAAATTAGTTTTTTTTCCTCCACGTGGTCATACGCAGTTTGTACTGTTTTTTGACAATAAATTTATTTTTATTTAATTTGGAGATTTTAGTCAACCTACTCAGATTTAACTATCCGCAGATAATTCGTAAATTATATTCTGTCCAATCCAAAACAACAACTTATCTCTTCTCCAAAAGTGGGTTTGCAGTACATTACCTCGTTTTTTGTTAGATATTATTGTATTACAACAGTTATGACGTTCGATTTTATAGTAAAATAAACTGTGAAATGTTGTACTAGCTCGAGTGTTAAACTTTTAACATAAAAATGAACAATATTTTTTTACATATGTAAAATATATGTACTGTATGACATACGTGCAACAATTTTAATATACACCATTGAGTTGGAATAACGCATTGTAAATTTTGAACTCAAATTATTTTATAACAATAACTTAAATAAGTTTTTTTTAATTTTCTTAGAAAATATAAGGGTGACATAACGAGTTGGATTGCAAAGAATACCTTTATTCATTTTCTATTTCAAAACGATCTTCACTTTCCTTCTCATAATAAACAAATCATATGCAGATTGAGAATACTCGAAAACAAATAATGGCTAAAATTACTGACGATCATAAGTTTTCACGATTTCATATTTCTAAGACTAATGACGCCTAAGGGTCTGTCGCTCCTCGAACCACTGAAGATAATGTTTGTGTAAAAATTAAATTGAGGGAATGAATATATATTAGTATCTTGCGTGCAAAATGTGCTGTGTTATGAGCAAATCTCGAATTTGAAGATACTGGCGGAGCACATTGGTCTGAAATGACGAAAACGTGGCCAAAAGTCTAAAATGTTGTTCATGTGGACGAAAATGAGTACAATGGGGTTTTAGACCTCCATGATTACGAATTTGATATCAATCCAAAAAATTCAAAATGGTGGATCCAATATGGCAGATCAAATTGCAAGAAAATATAAATAATCGGGCAAAAATTAGTATACTGCTGTTTTCCAACCTGCTGAGGACGAATTTTATATAAAAACTGCCAAAAAAAATTAAATGGAGGTACAAATCATTGTCCAGATTTATTGATTATTATTATTATTATTAAAAAGCCATAAGTACGTTTTTTACAGACTGAAAACTGAAATAATATGTACAACGTACTAGCATTGGTGTTTGTTAAAAAGTCTTATTTTGTAACATACAATTCAAAAAAGTTTAACTGTGTCCTGCATTTCTTCTTCTTCTTCTTCGTCAAAATCATCACTTAAATGTTCAATGAAGTCACCATCGCCATCTGAATCGTCATCTAGTCTTGCATTGCAGATGGGGTTGGAAGGACTAAAAGAGCCATTGCTTCTGGTAACAAGTCTTTTATTTTCTTCAGAGGTGTCTCTCGTAAAGAAGTAATGACGGGATCCGTTGACACCAGATGCCTTCTAAAAACATCCTCTATGTTGTCAACTCGAGAACATTTTCGAGAGAAGTATTCTCGATATATTTTTATTAACTTATTAGTAGACTCCTGTGCATCTTCTGACAGTAATATTGATAATACTGCAGCAGGTATTATGTCTGGTCCATGGATTAATAATCTGTGAACTCCTGTGGACATTCTGTACTCTTTAACAAAGAATCTGGCTGTTTGTATTGTATAATCACGAAACCTTACTATGTTGATTTCATGTCCGCTTGAAATTGTTCAAAGAATTACATGAAATCGTTTGACCAGTTCCTCCAAGACTCCTGTTACGCAAGTTGACATAGCAGTGTTTTCGAAAAACGTCGAGACGTTTTTCCGTTGTTGGTGCTTCCTTGCTTAGGCATATCAATGAGAAGTCCCAATTCTTCTTTAAAGGCTTGCTGCACGACCAACTTCGTCTTTTCTTTTGTTGCTATATCTTCGGCTTCACGTACTTGCCATTTTTGGGTATTCTTTGAAATGAAATGTATATACTACACATAATGGTCATTAATTGTAGTNATCAATGTATATATATTTTTATGGATAGAACTGAATTTTATGCTTTTAAATTAACTTTAACAAACTTCGTAAAAACCAATATTTTGCAGATGTTGCTATAAACATGGATCATTGTCGGATTCACAGCTATTCGCAGGATTGTAAAGCTGATGCTTGAAGCAAATAGTATAAACATCATCAAACAATTCGAAATAAAGGGGAATATTGTAGGATATGTAACTTATTTCTAGTTTTTCATTCAATTTTTTAATAATTTTACTTGTTTTCCGGCACGAACATTATTTTTTTAATGTTTAATGTTGATTGAATAATTAAGCAATGGCTTATAATTAAGAACATACCTTCTAAATTATCCTCTATTTTACAGATTTAATATTCACTTCCACAGAACAAAAATATTTCGTTTGAACGGGGTTTTCCGTCCGGCAAGAGTAACGTAACTGACACAATAGTGCTCTATGTTTGATCTGAAAAATTACCTCCAGAAGGAAAGCACTGCCGTTTATGTGCATGGGAGTTAAGAGTCCCAATTTTTGTGTAGCCAACTTATGAAATAAAAATTCCTAAATAGAAACTTTTTTTTCGACTTTTAGCCAAGTTTTCGACATTTTGAACCACTGTGCGGTTCACTAATAAAATAAAAAACTTCATAAACAATTACATTGTAATTTGAGAAGCATGTTTGATATATTTAACGGTAATAAATATGATAGGTTATAAGGTGTTTTGGTGATGTTTATATTTTACCATTACCTTGTAAACAGGAATAAATTATATGTGGAATGAGTAACCACAAGTATCCGATAGGTCACGCATCAATTACGCAGAAAAGATTCTCAATTGCGCAAAGGACCCAAGAAGACCTGAGAAAGGTTTCCTCAACTGCGCAGAGGCCGAGGCAGGTATTTAGAAGAAGGGAACAATATGTTAACCGTCCTTACGCCATTATCACTATCTGTGGCACTGCGGAGCAAATACCATCGTACCATATCACAATAAAAGTACAACTCACATTTGGAGGATTGCAAATAAAACCTTGCTTCTGGAAGTGGTCAGTCGGTCAGTTGTGTGTAATGACTTATTTGTACGAAGTGTTACATGACTTAGAAGCCCTTAACAAAACGTTCCGTGTAGTGTTGAAATTGTGTAAATATAGTAGTTTTGTTACCTACAGTAGTGAAAAGATTTAAATAATTTTGTTGTAGAGTACATTATGAAGAAGTTTATGAATGACGAAGGGAAACTGATAGATTTGAATCATAGTTTTACCAAACTACTACGCGAAATCTTAGCATATATTTGAAAAACTAAGGTTAGAGTAAGAAGAAATTCCTCAGCTGCGTGGAAAGTAATGTGTTTTCATTTCCAGGTGATAAAATATACCCAAGAAAAATATATAATATTGTACACATTTGAGACACCCGATCCTAAAATACTCTATACTAAGAATCCCGATCTTCAAGAAGGCCAGTTTTATGCGCAATTAAGGATACCTCTGCCGACTACCCGGAGTGTCTGTTCAATTGAGGAAAACCCTTCCAACTGACTCAAGGGATTAAGTGCAATTAATACCCGCTCCTACGATGATCCGAAATGGTGTAACAAATCACGGACAAATAAATAAGATAATTCGTTCTTTCTGTTAATTGGAGGACTATATAATAATAATAAATTTATTGTCAAAAAGCAGAAAAAATTGCGTATGACCACGTGGATGAAATTAACTAATTTACTCTTCGAAAGCAAGCAAGGGACCATCCCATCAATTCCGATCAAGGGCCCTGAGGCAGAGGCGGATTCAAAAATTTCAGCAAAAATTTCTAGATAATATATAAAGGTAGCTGCGAGTTATAATACTAATAGAATGTCAATAAGTTTGTAATTTAACAAAAAAAATTATTTTACATGTACAAATTATTATCGAACTATAGATTATTCTGAGTATAGTGTTTAAAAATCATAAGAATTGAAATAACATTAAATTCACGATTTATTGTTCCAGTAGACTTACCCCTAGACAAAACCTAGAGAACCTGTATAAGAAATCCGCCTCTACCCGAAGGAAAACCGGAGAAAAAACCGGGCCAGGATGGGGCTACAGAATTAATGTATACAACCGTGCCAAAGTTGAGTACACATAAAACTAAATTAATATGAGCCATAAGACAACGCAATCAAGCAAGAAAATAGTTTTTGAAATTGTTATAAGTTATTTTAAAAGTACTACAGCAATGACGTGATGAAGTACAAGACGGATTTAACTTTTATTAAAATCAATAAATTCTTTCACAGTGTAGAAGCACTGGTGCAGGAGGTAGTTTTTAACCGCGGATTTGAAGAGATTCAATTTAATAATATCCTTTATATTCTTGGGCAGGGATTTATAGAACGATTCCCTTTTATGAATGATATGATCCCTTTTAGCAACGTGGTTGACACTCTAGGGCGATGAATATTATTATAATTATTGCGAGTATTGTGTTCGTGAACGAGACTGTTTAGTATGAAGGAAGGGTGACACTTCAGTAATTCGGTTTTAACAAACACGACCGTTTCATAAATATAATGATTTACATGATTCATTAAAAGTATGTAATAAAATTGCATAAATAAAAAATATATAAGAACGAAACAAATTAAAAAGACATGATAATAACATAGTGACGGAAAATGAATGAGTAAAGTAAATAAGTAAAATAAACAAGAAAATGTGAAAGAGTGTGTTAACATTTACACGATAGAACATACCATAACTGAAAATTCTTATATATAGTTTACTAAATAAAGAAAATACCTTTAGAACGTCGCCATGCTCCTAAGTTTCTGGGATCGTTCTTTGTAAGACGACTTCAGGGTCTCAAATCCATTTTCTCAGCTGAACAAATTGTTATGAGCAGCACGTGATTGATACCCCTTGCTGACAAGAGATACGATGTTGTAATGCGGTAGTACTTACTTGTAAAGTTCCATTTACGATTGATTTAGAATAGATGCCAGTTCACGCATTCTACTAAGATTAGTTGCACAGAGTTCTTTAAACGTATTGGTATTTTCAGAGTTCAAATATATGACACCAATATGCCGTTTTCCCTAAAATCCAAGAAAACAGTAAATGGGCACACATGAACGAAACACACTGGTAATAAGTCCATTGCACTTGGTTGTTGACGATAAATATTGAATGTGGTTCAACATGTTTTTGGGACTCGTGTTGAGCAGTAGTTGAGTACGCACATCGTATGCTATGCACTCAAAGAGGAAAGTTGCGCATTGCTGTTCCCACGAGAGTTCGCTCTCGAGTGAAGTTTATCATCGCAGGTTAGTAGCAACGGCTTATTTAAGGGACTATATCTGAAAGTCTTTGTTTAACGAAATCTCAGTCTTAAGATAATACACACACACTGTAAATATTTATAAGTAGCCTAATTTATTTCAGTAAGAAATATCAATGTGTATTTTGGTGAATTCACGCAAAACTCTCTGTGGCTTGATGGGCGCTCGTAATGGCAACCAGAAGCAGATTCACACGAGAAGACAACTTTGAAATTACGAATCGTACAAGGAACGGTGGCTCAATTTTGTAATTGTAGAAAATTGAGAGACACGCTCCCGAAGACAATAAGAAAATCCATAATGTTATTAAGAAAATATACTAATTCATAAACAAATGAATAAATCATTCGTGTCTTACACTAATTTGTCATACATGAACAACTTACATAAACTACATCATTTATCCTTCATATATTCGAACGTTCAAATATGCATGTTTTAAAAATATGCATGTTATTCATATTATCAAATCGAATCTTCTACTGATAATTGATAATATGACACGTAAATCCTCAGAATTTAATTGCGCTGGATACAAATGAACAGTATGTATATTAAGAATACTTTACTAACCATTATATTTATTGATATAACCCTGAAGAAGTAAAATGCAGTGACTTAAATCAAACCAAATGTATTTTCTCTACATAATACTGGTAAAAAAAAACATTATTTCCTTGAGTTCAAGAGAACATGGAACTAGAATACATTTCACTCATCTGATTCGGGCGTACTTAAACTCGGCAGATCCCCAGGTAGGAAGATAAATTCACCATTAAACTCGACACTTCCTTAAGGATTAGGACTACGCGGGTCTACCTGTGCCACAGTAACTGGGGCCAGTTGTGCAGCTTTTTCAATAATGAGTCATGGAGTTGGTTTTGCCACTAAATTTTTTTTCAATCGTATTGTTTTAGAATAATTGAAATCTACTCCAAAAATGATTAAGAATGATAACAAACACTATCTTCCTGGCATCAAAAGTACATTCTACTACTAGTCCAGTAATTAGCAGACGAAAAGAAGCGAATCACGGTAAAGAGTTTTTTCTCTATCAATATTTTTTCCAGTTCTTCGCCTATAACTTGAAAACAATGCATTTTTAGAACACAACATTCCTGTTCCTAAATAATGTTCATTAAATTTCTAAATTATGTTCTGAATCATTTTGTCGCCAGACGAAGAAAATTTGAGCCTGTTGTTTCGTTTTCCCCTCCCTTCTTATTTCCCAGGCGATATTTTAAATTAAAATACTGCTGTTACTAAAATTATAAAATAGTGTCATTCTTTCATCAGTAATCAACAGTGTCGAAAATGAATGTGTCATGATGTTTAGACCTCAAAATGGTGACAAAGTTCCTCGTAACAATTCTTTTTATTTCAACATGAATTAATTCTTTATCATATTAGAGAAACATCAATACATGGAAAAGAAAGTTGTCAGCAATAAAATATGATCCAAGGATATTTTCATTTTTTAAATCCTACAGTGACTGGATTTGGAAAATAAAATCTCGTATTCAGAAAATTCTTCGAGAGTTCTGGAATTCAAAGCTTCCAAACATCAGTGTTGTAGAAATGTTCTATGCAATTTCTTTTGGTCTTATACTTTCTAATTTAATATGTAACCTTCCTAATTTAATCTCAGAAAACACATGGAAAATTACGCTCTTGTTGTCAACATCCACTTATACCTTACTGGCAACAGAAAACCAACCATAAAAGCAGCAATTTATATGAAAACGCCCTAATTATGAGATAATAGAAAAACTACCATGATTGATACAAATATTTTGACGAAAAGCATTCTTAGGGGCTACCGGTTTCATTACTGACATTCAGACGAATGACCAAAGATGTCTTATTGCTTCATTCCTGTCATAAAATGCATTTTCATGATTTGGAGGAATTCAATATTGTGTCAAAAATAAAACCGGTACCAAAAATTACTCTAATTATTACTTTCTAATGACACAGAGTGTGTAGGGAAAGTATTGTAATCGACCGAAAAATAAATTTGAGATATCCTCGGATCTTTGCGCATGGGCTCCAAGAGAGTCTATTTTCAAATTTTGACGACGATGTCCAATGTTGCATGTATGTATGTGTGTGTGTATGTATGTATGTTAAGAATTTTGTTCACCCGATAACTCACGAACAAATTAATGTTTCGAAACCAATCTTGAGATTTTACTTTGAATGCGTTGGGAACGGAAGCCTCTTTCTGGACAACTCCTTCCGACTTCATTTACACACCGCGCTCCACTTTCGGTTTTTTAATATTCAAAACTTTGAAAATATGCATAGAAGCATTTTGATGTTAATTCTGCGTACAGATTGCTAAACCGCATTCCTGTACGTTGTACCGTTTTTGAGATACAGCAAAAAGTTATTACGCAAAAAATTTATCTTGAAGGCTCTTTTTTATGTCTTTAAGGCTTTTGCAAAGAGTTTAATGTGGAAGATAATTCAAGCAATCTTTTCTTGAATGTGCAGGTACGATTTTTAGGAGTTTACCATGTAATGTGATGATAAATATTTTTAAACCGATTGATCTTTTAAGTATGTGAACCAGGACCAGTGCCGAATATAGATTTTGAAATATTAACACTTTCAAGTACTTTGCTAGTCAGACATTCCTAAGGCGATTAAAGGCCGGGCCCGTCGCCGCCAAATAAGGAAAAATATCGCAACTAAGATTTCCCGTGTATTATGTAGAGGCTGAACTCCCTTCTACTTCTGAAAACTGAGATGAACGCCCTCAGAGAAGAAAGGCGAGTGTGAAGGGAATGTTCCACTGGTTGCCAAAAATAATGGTCAACCTGACGAACGCAGTGTTCGCGGAATCTGAGGGGTCACCGAGCTGATGAGGAGTGCGCAGTAAAGTGGCGAAGATGTAGTCACGTGACCTCCGCTCCTGTATAAATTGGAAGGATTGCAGATCCTAAGTGCCTTTCATACTAGAGATTTTCAGACTTGAGACTTCTGCGGACGTGTATGAAAGTACGCAGGTTATTTGACATGTAACTTGGTCAGTTTNTGAGACTTCTGCGGAAGTGTATGAAAGTACGCAGGTTATTTGACATGTAACTTGGTCAGTTTTGGTCGTCAGACCACTGAGAATTGCTGCGGTAATTCTATTACATTGCTATAGGCGCGAATGACTTAGCTTGGAACAGTTAGTTATTTCGGGATAGCAACTTGGAGACTTTTGAGATTCGGATAATCTGAGTAGATTTTCCGAGTTAATTCATAACACCAGTATTTATATCTGTGTGTAATTGTTGCTTTTAGATAGCAAATTGTTGTAATAACAAATTCAAACTTGTATTTATGATTTGCGAGTTTGTCTACATTTGTAAATATTCAGATCTCTATTGAATTTGAATTAAATATTTACTTGTTATTACACGAGTGTTTGATTGCTTGGGGAAACCAAGCTGGTGGCAGCGAACTCTACCATAAAGGTTGTGGTTTATGGTTGAATCCCGCTTCTACCCAAAAACTACGCACATCGCATCTGGACTTGCGGTGTGCCGTAACAATCATCTTGTTTAATAATTATAATGTATATGTTTTCGTTTCGGCCAACGAGGGCCACGAAAGACGAGTATCAGTAAGGCTCAGTTAGTGATTTGAGCTTACTTACTAGATTCGTCTTTATAACCGACATCGGAGCAGCGTCTATGTAGGATCCAGACCACTGTATCCGAGCATTACAACTGCGGTTTTTTTTAGTCGCAGAGGTCGGACTCTTTGTGCATCCCAGCTAATTAAACTGGGAAAAAAAGCTACAAATTTGATCTTGCCCCGCCCGAGTATCGAACCCGGAATGACTTGGTAACGAGCAATCACGCGGACACCGTGGCCACGACGGGTTTTTAATAATTATAATATAGTATTATTTCTTTTTTTGTGTGTTTATATTATAGTAGTATAATTTTTTAGTGTTGTGTAGCGTTTTTAGTGTTTGTATATGAATTGTAATTGGAAAGTTGAGTGGGGTACACTCCACATTTTTTTGTTCTAAAGACAGAAGTGCCGAGCACTGGTGCACTGTCGAGAACTGATGCATTTACTCAAGCTTGATAAAGAAAAAATATTATTTTCTTTTCAATCATATATGTTTCACGAAAGCATCAAGAAAAATAAAGACCGAATTCTACGCACCACTCTTTCGGAATCAGAGACACCAATAACTGATATTTCCGTTAAAGTTTCGCAACCGGATGTTTCATACAATTAGAATACTTCCTATATACTACGTAAATGAGTAAAAACAGAAGTTTAAAACTCAATTATGTCATAAACACGTTGTGTTTGGATTCATTTTTATTGTAATTATGCGTGGAATTAAAAAATCATAAGATAATAGGAATGAAAGTAAAAATGCTCAATTAAAAGCACTTAAAAATTACTGTCCAGTAAATGACTCACGAAATCTAATAGCGACAGGTCGGTCGGTTAGCATGAGGGAAGCTGCGGGGTGGTAAGCCACTAGGATAGGTAGAAAGTGTCGAGTTTAATGATACCCAAAAGTTTTAATCCCTTACCCGACTTTATGATCATGAGGAAGTGTCGAGGTTAAGAACTCCGTCTGATTCAACAACATAACTAAAAAATTGGCGTTTTTGAGTTATGGGCATTCACGCATCCATAGTCAAAACTGGTAGATCGTTACATCGGCGCTGAATTTCACTGTAGGTTATGACTGTCATGAGGTGTCAGATCGCTGTTGAATCAAAAGTTGCATGAGGTCATCGCGGCGCTATTCACCAAAGTTTCAGTCTGATATCAAGAACCGTTACTTCATCTAGGAATGATTCGTAGATTAATACCTCTGGGTAGAGTAATTATATAGTCCTCCTATTAATGAGATATAATTTATGTATGTTTTTATATATGTATTACTATTTTGCAAATGTTCATTAATGTGTATGTTTATGTATGTATTGTTATTTATGTATGTATGAAAATGTATGTATAATTATTATATATTTATTGACGGTGGTCAGGCAGAAGAGCAGGCCTAATGGCTGGAGCCTAACCACATAATAAACCAATTTATTATTAATTATTATAAGAAAGCACCCATTTTCTTTTAGGCGGGGGATATTGAGGGGTCAACCGCAGAGACCGAGCCGAAGTCCGAGGTTGCGTCTGCATGAGCTAATAAGTAAAAGCCTGCTAAGCAAGTGGAAACAGTACGACGCTGCGGAGTCCATGCCTGATTAAGGCATCTGTTCCGCCCTATATGTAACATTGTAAGCAACCTGTAAAACGTCGGTGTTTGAGCTCGGAAATCGAAATACACTGTCTTATGGGTAGTGTGCTTTCCGGTAGCACAGTTCGATGGGGGCGATTTGTGAGTGGATTTCCGCCCGTAATTATTAGTCATTTTGAGAATCCGTAATATATTGTGGTATTCTCAATAGTTATTTGTGATAGATTGGTTAACTGTGAAAGATTGGTTCAGGGAGCATCTTGTTTTGAAAATGAAGCTGAGGGTAGTTGGCAAGCTCGATTTGGGGTAAGTTGACATGCTCTTGAAATAGGGTTGGTGAATAATGCTAACTTGCCCCATCTTCTATAAATGTTAAAATATAAAGGATACATAAACTCAGGAGCTGATGATATGAATAATCGTACCGAATTCCATCTGGATAACTGGATGTCTGTATAAAGTATCATACCAACCCACGGGAAAATAAGTTTTTGACATTGATGACAATGAATTTTGCATTGCCGCAATAGTAAAAGGTCACGAATATCGGTCATCGATAGACGACCAAAATAAAATATTGCGAAAACTAAAGCACCTGCCCAACATAGTAACCTGTGAATATTTTTATGATGGCAAGTTATAATATTTTCCTACTTCTATGGACATTTCCAATATTGGTTCTCACCTAATTGTGTAATTTTTGCATTAATGTTTTTATAAATAATTTTAGTGAATGTCATTAATGTTTTGGCATAATTGACTTCATTCTTATTTTAAAAAATATCTGCCAACTTATCATATTGGGTGTGCTGACTTACTCTTCATCACGCGTTATTGCCATTCTCGCGGATTCTACCGTGGTCAGTATTTATTTTCGCTAATTCTATTACCCCTCAGTGGGATGCATGTTACCTCTTGGTAATTTGATATTCAACACTTTTAACCCTTAGATGGGACCTTTTAGGGGCTAAGTTCAAAACTGGGGAATTTGAAGAATGAACAGCAGAGGCTTCCATCCCCATTTTTTGGGACGTAGGAGAGTGCCTACAAACACTAATGCACTAATGCTCACCGCCCCCTACCCAATATCTTACTGTACGGCAGAGTTCAACCCATTTTAGGGGTGTCATGCTTGAACCTGGGGGATTGATACAACCTACTTTGCCTCCTCAAATTAAGGACCAGGAAGTCTCACATCCTACCACTTGGCACATACTCAGCGGTTGGGTCCCTCCCAGCAGGTGTCTGGAATAGGGTACGAGGGTCACTGAGTTATAAAAGTCCATGAAGGGGTTCACTAAACACATGCTCCTATTAGGAGGGTTATCCGTAGATGTTACCGCCGAGTACCCACTACTCGTGTTGGAGGATCTTCCCCTCAGCGTTGGATGAAAACGGCTGAGTACTACTTTTAGATTCGCTATCCAGGTAACTGGGATTGGTTACGCAGCAACCCGAGTTCGTCTCTTTTACGGTAATGTTTTTGGAGAACAAAGTATCTCAAATTCTCATTTGAAATTTCAAATGCGTTTGCAGTACTAATCATTCAAAGAATGATTTAATGAAAATAAAGGTTTTTGCCAATTTTTCTTTCTTAATTTACGTTGATTTCTTTTTGTTACTTTTATTATTTGAAACCACCCAAATTAACTCAATATTTATCTATTTTTAATGCAAAGTGTTTATATTTCATTTTGTATGATATGGTGTCTAAAGTAGCATATGTTAATTCTTCTATCCAAAACATAAATCCAGGGGAATTCATGAGTAAATTTACCGAATCCAATAGTACTTTGAAGATCTGTTGTTAAGTCATTAAATGTATCATAATGGCATTGAACTTCAACGAAAAACGCATAACGGTAAAAAAATTAAAATCGCTTATTGTCTCTTTTACAAGTTGGATAAAAATTCAGCGAATAGAATAAAGTATAGAACAAACATTAATTTTTATTTGAAATATTGGATTCCTGAATGATACAGGAAAATAAGAAATGGAAACGCGTTATTTTATTTACTTTTAGATGTAGCGTGCTGTCTGTTCAAATCGTTGATTGTTTGAATAGAGACGGAGTCCGTGATTTGCTTCTGGTGAGATGTAGTGAGTAGAAGAGACAATGGAGGAGGGAGGTGTCGATAAGCTCACGTCCGCAGAGATCAATCTCAGATTGGTTCAAGTGCAAATTGGGAGATAACGCGTCACGATTCTTCATCCCATCGCTTTGTTCATCACAACACTCCTCTTCCTCAGAACGATCATCTTTTGCATCGGTTAGTTCACACTCCAAGACGAGATGAACCTGTTTTTGCGTTACCGGTAGTTCAATATCCTTCAGAATACTCGTCGACTTTCGTACGAAGAGCCCTCCAATTCTAGACGCCTTCCATAGTAATGGATTAACTGATACAATGTACTTTTTTATTGTTATCAATGGGGATTCAAGAACGTGTATTTGAACAAAATTCAAAAAAGTCACGCGATAAGTTAATTTAACGGGAAATTTAAGTAGTATAAATATTATTAAATCACTAAAATGTCTTCAATTGGCTTAAACATTATCGCATGAATTAATTTTTTTATTAAAAAGTATCCTTCACCGACTCATTTTATAAAAGGTTGTAAAAATGACTGATGGTGGAATAACTGTAAAAGAACATATTTTCATAAATAAGTATTTTTAATCAGTTATTTTTAATAATTAATTGAAGATTCGTTTACTTCGTTGGAAATTATCCGTTGTTTTTTCTACAACACTTTCGTAGTAAGATATTTCAAAGATTTTTAACATTTTTAGAGACATTAGTAAATTAGTAATGATATATACCTCTATGAAACTTTTGTTGAGGTTTTATTTCACATTTCTGCACACTAATTGAAGAGACAAGAATATGTTTCTACTCTATCCCCCAATGGGTCTAACTGCACCTTTTCTCTGCTAAAAAACCTAATTAAGCCCTTGAAACTGATTAATATGTCTATATTCAAATAAACTTTAAACTAGGTTGTTTTTATGTAATCAGTTTAAAACGGAGAAGAAAGAGAGATAGTGATGGAAAATTAGTTTTGAATGAACGAGACGGTACCGAAGGTGATGTTGAAAAAATGTCGATATATCATATGAACGGTATTTTTCTTTCGGTACATCGATATTTTTGACCGATATATTTTTAACGAAATATCGATGTATCGATATTATATTTTGAAGGTGATGTTGAAAAAATGTCGATATATCATATGAACGGTATTTTTCTTTCGGTACATCGATATTTTTGACCGATATATTTTTAACGAAATATCGATGTATCGATATTATATTTTGAATATCGAATACGATATTCATTTGAAAATTTCATGTTTTAAGTTTATTAATGATTATAGTATTATTTTAAAGAATATTGAAAATATTAAAGTTAAAAAGTGTGAGATATAAAAGTCTGAAACCGAGTGAAACTGAAATATTACTTGGTTGGATTTGGTTATAATAATGAATTAATACGAGAAAATAGCCAGAGACGGGAGAGAACAGGTACACGCGTTGACTAACAGGCAAGCGATCCTGTCAATCCCAGTTGTCAAGGTCACAGCAAACTTCTGATTGGGTTGAAGCAGTGACAGCCCCACTGCATCGCAACGTCCTTAACTGGCGAAACACTTAATATACTATGGGATTTTTTATTATAGCCTTACTTCTAATAGCTCTGTATCGCACAACAAAAAAGCTCTGTATCGCTGAAAAAACAGTTAACACCATTGGATTTGTAATTTTGTTGCATATACACAAGTGTAAAATCTGGTTTTATAGATGAATATTAACTTTTTTAACCGGAAAAGTTTCAAAATGCGTGATATTTTTACGGTTTTTGCCGATACGTTGACTTTATTTATTTTATTTTTTAAATAAACTATGAGTAACAAAAATAATTCTTATTCAGCGATTGATCACTGGTGTGTTTGTGAGAACATTTATTAATTTCAAGCTTCTACTTGAAAAATATAATTAATTTTATTAATAGTTTTCTTTTTTCGCTAAAAACACTGCCAAAAACGACCAAATCCGGTATTGAGAAATAAAATTTATACTGTCGCACTCAGAAGAACGCCATTATCATATTACAAATGAATTAAAACGTTTAAAACTAATTAGGTCGCCTCCAGAGTGATAAATAAAACCATGTATTGAATAACCGACCAGCGGTGCAATACAGTCACGTGCGTTCTTGACGATGCCGTATTCAGTCAACAGGCCGGACTCCACAGCTGAGAAAGCCTATACCACTCAGCGCAGGGCAACACCGCGCGTGACAGGAATCCATCGCTGCTCGCTAATTGAAAATATGGTTTTATTTTTCACTTGCTGCGTAAACAGTTTTAAACGTTTTGATAGTAGTTGAAATCCATTATAATATTCTCTGATCGTGCTGTGCTAATTCTTGGCTTCAACCGATGATTCCATTGTGGATATGGAAACTGGACAACCGTAATGGGTGCCGTAACGTTCAGATCATTGTCTGGCTTTCTACCGAGTTCAGCCGCTTCTGCTAATATTTGTAGGTATTCGTCATATGAGTAATTCACTTAAACTATCATCAGGTTAATTAATTACATTTTGTCAAAAAGCAGTCGAATTTGAGTATGATCATGTGAATTGTAAACCATATACTAATTTTTAATCGGTGTCGTGTTACTTATTACTTTTGGTAAGTCATTATCATTATTTTGTCAATAAAAGTCGAAGTATTAGCAATAAATTTATGTACGTGCTCATGAAATAAAGTTATGTGACAACTTTTCTTTTGTTAATGGCATCTCTTAGATAAGACTAATTATTTACTTCTTGCAGTTGAAAATTACTTGTTAATGAAGACCAATTATATAAAGAGTTATTACCATATATATCATAATCTAGTTCATAAATACGTTTGTTATGGTTATATGTTTGTCAATTTACTTTATACCGATATTTGTCTGAAGCAGATTTAATTAATTGCTCTTTGTGAAATAGTATTTTCAATACCGTTAAACAATATGTGCAAATTTGTCATTATTTCGCGTAATAATCCCTAAATATCGATATTTTCTTTCGATATATCAAATGGTCGATATAATTTTTTTTTCTATATCAACATCCTTATATTGTTAACCATTCGTATTATTAACAAAAGCTTTGAGTGGTTATTTTAAGTTGTAGATAAATAAAAATAAACCTTAAATTTATGTTATTTTCAAATAACCAAACGATCATTTCTTAACAACTCTCGCATTTATTATTTGACCCTTTTGAAAATGAGTTTGTAGAACCCTAGTCTAATTATCACGAAAAAAGAAAATTTAAATAAAATGCAGTACGGAAATTCAAAAACACAGATAAACTTGTACGCAGTTCGGAATTAATTTTTTATTCTGAGTTTAAATTCAAATACAATCTCCAAGAGCTTCCTGCATGCCCCACCGCGAGCGCTTCTGGCGCCGTCTCTTCGCCTCCACTGCACCGCATCTCAATTGAAGCGCGCCCGTCCTCCCTTCCCTCTCCCCGTGCGCGAAGGGTCGCGTAGGACCCGCGCAGTGAATGAAGGGCACAAGGTTCTCCGTCGTGCACGCCCTAGTACTCGCCGCGACCGCGCGCCGTCATTCGGCAGCACAAATCGAGCGGCGCGGGGGCGGCAACAGCGGTGACGACGGCGTAGGAGAGACGCGGACGGAGGAAGGCGGGACGTCTGCCGGCGCGCGCGCCAGCCAGCCAGACGCAGACTATCGATCCCCGTGCAGCAGACGGCGCAAACCCAGACCTGCCCCACGCTGCCCCACTGCCTCTGTCGCGGCTAAAGAGTATAGACCCGCTTGCTACAAGCGCGCCCGCCGCGCCGCCCCGCGCAACGCCGATGCAACTACTGTGTAACAGCCACCTTCACGCTGCATCTACCACCCTCTGGCAGATGTGCGCAGGGTGAAGAGGAGAGTCTGAAGGGGACGTGCGAGCGTGGAATATATTCTTGAGATACGGCGGCGTTCGGTGAGCGGTGCAACCGGAGGCACCTCGTGTCGAGTATCTGCGCTTCGAGACACATCAGCAAGAGTCCATGGAGTGCAGCTATTGCTCACTGTGATTGTAATGATGCCTAGTATCATAACCAGTGGTTTCAGTTTTGGTACTCTTATTAGTCTTACGTAGAAAATTAGAAACACGACTATAATAAAACGGTGACACGGATCTTAAATATTTTTCTTGTTTTTCAGCAGAGCTCTTGGGTTATTTCCTCGTAAACACATATATGTACTTATTTTTCCTTGACATGTGTTCATGAAAAATAATTAAATCATATTTCACTAAAGAAGAGTATTTTTACTGACAAATTAAATTGTATAAATACCAATTACTTCTCAAACGATTTGAAATAGCTTTTTGTTATGCTCTTAATACTTTTTCGTCACACACAAAATCCTATTCAAAAATATTTTCAATTAAATCTAAAAGAAATCTATCAAATATTAATATAACATATAGGTACAACATGTTAGCTGAGGGTATATTCTACCAAATTTAGACAAGAGCAATTTTTCCCCTTCGTGTCCGCAAGTTTGAGTGTTCGTCATAATCTTGAAGTTGACAAGGTTCCGCCGAGCGGCTGCGCTTTATCTCGTGCACATCGTTGACCACGCCCCAATGAGAGCACGAGCAAAACGCTTTGTGGCAAATCAGGGCCTTTGCTCGGCCGAAGCAGTAGCAGCGGCACTCGCTGTGTGTCACATGCGCGCGCGGGAGGAAGAGAGAGAGACCGGCAGAGGATGACGCTGTGCGCCCACCTTCGCTCTTTGGCTCCCGAGGGTTTAATCGCCCCTCCTTTCCTCTCCCCACCCCACTGTCACCCAGGTCTTCTCCAAACAGTCGCACAACCAGCTACATATTGCGCTCGTCCTCTCGATGTATTGCCGAACTCGCAATATCCGCCCGAATGAAAGAGACAAACAGCAACGAGTCGGAAAACGGGGCAATATGGCGGAGCGGTCAGGCAAGAATTCTCATTAAACTAAATATCGCAACAGGCTCTTGTAGATTTCAGTCGAAGCTTCAGACGGAACGCAGGATCGTGGTTTTGGAAGGCGTGGGAGGGTAGGCGGGGTTAGTAACCATGGTGACGGCGCGGCATCTAGGGCAATCGCACCAAAAGGATGCAGTAGTGCGCTGGAACACCGATAGTAGCGCCACGTGCCACGCTACTTGTACAGGCGCCAAAAGTTGCGAACCCCAAATCCAGCGATGAACGGACCGTTTCTGTTTTTCTTTAACATTTTTTTGTTGTATACGCTAAAAAACTGAAATGGTTCTTCTATGATCGTTGAATTTGAATGTCATAAATGGTGGTGAGGAAAGCAATGGGTAGAACAGAATAAAATTCTCAGTTTGAATAGATGAACACTGAGAGATCCCACAAAGTAATTAAGATATGCAACGCTCGACAGATGTCTCATTTATATGTTGTCAAGCATTGATTAGGAAAACGTTGAGGCCTACTTTCTTTTATTTCTCTCCGTATTTTAAACAGTGTCAAATAAAATTAGTTTTGGCTCTTTTCCTTTACTAGAAAAGATATCTTCGATTTTATCTTTAAGTATTGTGTATCGTAATTTGGATATCATGCCACATCATAAAAATTAAAAAAAGTGAAGATACAAGGAAGTAAGTTCGGAAAATTATTACAAAGAGCTTTGAGAAACAAGAAACTAGATTTGTAAGTAAGTTTAAGAAATGACATTCCAAAAAAATGAATAACACGGTTTCTTGTTAATTAAATAAATTATACACGAACAAATATTAACACCATAGTAACACACAATCGGGTGAAGCGTTTTGCAATTCGTTGAGATACACCGTTACGCTAAAACACAAAAGAAATACCTCTCAAAATAGTCACGCTTCCACTTATGACATTAACAGTATCTACTAAGGATGCAAACAGAAACAATTGCATGATATAGTTTCGTGTTAGTCAATAGCATTGATTATTACACAATAGCTGTGACAGCGTGGCGTCGAGAAGAATTGGCATCCGGCCCAATTATCTCTTCTCATCGGCATGTCCCAGAGAGTACGCCACCAGGGGTCCTCGCCGCGCAGACTTCCTTAACAGATAATGCATGTTGAACGGATGAACTGATGTAGTGACGGCGTTCGATTCCAACTTCTGACCGTTGTTCGTCTCTTTCTCACTCAATTCTTTCCACTCCGTAGCTTTCTATTTTCAACTACGACGGACCGTTGCATCTCTTTCCAACTACCACTCTACTACTAGCCACTACTGCTGACCGTTGCAGCTCTCTCTTTCCAACTACCACACCGTACCGTCGCTCCTCTCTACCTCACTACTGCTCCCGACCGTGCCTGCTGACGGCCCTGAAATAAAGAGACGAGCCAGGACGCGAGTCTGTACAGTGGCTCACCGCCTCGCTTCAGTTGCCGTTGCTGCACCTGCTGATCGCGCTATCCAAAATATAATTCTGTTTAAATTATTAGCCAAGCTATTTTTCGTCCCTGTACATATTAAGTAAAATATTAGCAGCAGTCAATCTACTCCACAGTTTTGTCGTAAATCTCTGGTAGTTTGTCATTCCACTTCGCAACCAACGAGTTCCCCCCATTTATTTGATAAGCTCCTCTCTTCCGTATTGAACTCATTCCTTATCATTCAAAGTCCTTATAACAGCTCATTAAAAATAATTCCAAAAGAGTATTGCTTATATTGAGCAACCGTCCTTAGTGTCAGGACTGTCTTCAGAATAGAAGAGTATGCATCATATTAAGTCATAATCTAAGCAGGCAAAGTAGAAACCGATAACATTACTTATTAAGGTCTTTGACGGGTGTTATATTCTGAGTTATAAATTAATTATTATCACCAACCCTTTCCTATTTCACTCTTATCATTTTATCTTACTCTACTCAGCGATATGATATGTGTCTTGTTGATATTGGGATTGCATGCTAGTTTGTATGTGTAGCGTGAGACCAACGCCAGCCTATACGTTTGTATTATGTTGTTTTTGTAAACGCAAACTTTCACTTCTTGTGGACTGAGGAGGGGCCCCATTGAAGAACGTCGGCAAAATACATATGGATAGACTGTTACTATATTTATGAATAAGATATTTTTACCGCCTGCAGAGACAATGAAAGGCTTAGGAAAAGGAGTATACGGGGATGCAGGATTTTGGGCCCAGGGCTGCGCGCCACTTCCTGTGACGTCATTGCGTTCCAAGAACAGCTGATAGAAGCGCACCCTGGACGAAAAAAAAGGGGGGGTGCACGCTGTGGAAAGAGATGAAGCGTAGTCGCCTACTGGTCACGTGACGTTCCTCTTCTGTATATATTGAACAGACTGAGAATTTTCGGTAGTTTATACGAGTGGGTAAAGTCCGCAGGTTACGGGAGATGTGACCTGGCTAGTATTGGTCGGCAGACTAATGTAAGAGATTGCTGCGATAATCTAGAGAAACACTTGCTACTAGTTGCTAGTGATGCAACTTTTAGCAGTACTTTATTCGAGAAAGCTAACTAGTAATTTTGGATTTTCAGATAACGTAGGGGGTTTTCCGACATAATATTCAGCAACTGACTTTACATGTGTTTAATTAATGCTTTCAGATAGCATTAACCTTGTAATAGCAATTTTGTACTTGTATTTATAACTTTGAGAATTTTTCCAATTTTGTAAATATTCAGATTTCAATGTAATTTGTATTAAATGATTAATTATTGTCATTACGTGTTTCTTTGATTGTCCGGGAAACTGGATTGGTGGTAGCGGTAAACTACCACAGGAATATTGGTGTTTATGTGGGGACCGGTAGTCGTCTCATCTTCACTGCTTCTCCCCACTGTTGAGTCCCGCTTCTACCAAAACTTACACCGCATCTGGTTTACTGTGGTGTGTTTACAGTATGTTCCTTGACAAAATTCCACGAGTCATTTTTTTTATTGACAAAGTACAGTATTGCTTCTCTTGACTATACTTCCTTGAGCACTATAAGACGCAATTTTCAAGAAATTGTATTACCATGAAAATAATAATCATATATCAATTGCTTTCTTCTCTATATTTTCAGCACTCTAATAGTTATATTAGAAACTTGAATCTTCATGAGGTCAAATATGATTGACAATTTCTTATTGTTTACGTAAGAAGTAATTTCAATAAACATAAAATACTCTTAACGCTAATTTACGAGTATAGAAAATCATTGAGTAACTTAAATAACTCCACCTCTATTTTAAGGTCAACATCAATTTTTATCATTTTCGAAATGCTTAGAGTGTTTACTTGACTTTTATATAGAAATCTCTTAAATTGCGGTGAACCTCACCGCCATGTAATAGATTAATTATGTTATGCTGAATGAAAATGGGAGACGGGACCGAGATTCAAACTCGGGACCTTGAGCTCGGGAACTCGGGACCTTCGAATCTCGGTCCCGTCTCCTACTTTCATTCAATATAACATAATTAATCTGTTGCCTGGCAGTGAGGTTCACCGCAATTTAAGAGATTTCTATGCATTTGTCAATCAGAATTGGAAAATAGGCCAAAATTCACCTTTTGGTCCAAAGAGGGTTCGAAAAAATGATTAATGTCATAATACTACAAATATTATTACGGTTACGAAAATATAAGCCGAATTCTTCGCTCTTCATATTTACGGTAGTTATAAAGAAATATTGTTCCGCACTATTTTCGTCTCTCCGTCACCGTTTATGTTAGTATGTTAGGGGTATGTTAATTATAATATGGCTCGCGACAGCGAGCCATGAACAATTATAATGAACAATGATGTTAGGTTAGCCATGAACAATGATGTTAGGTTTGTTAGACCCGGCGATTTAGTTTTAAGAAAATATGTTGTATGTGTGAAGATGGAGGCGATGGTGGAGGTAGCAGCACTCGCGGAAGGATATACGAAGAATAAGGTTATTTTTCTACGGCGTTGGACCGTAAGGTGGATTTGGTCCGGAAAATATGACCCAAAACAAAGTACTTCCTAAAGGAGTCGCCTCATATGAGGAGCGTAGTCTCTACGAGACCACCTCAGATGTCTTTGGGTCTCGCAAGTTGAATGAAAATGGAAGACGGGGACGGGAGGCGAACGGGATGGCGCAGTCGGTAAGCGCATGAGCGCGCTAACCTAGAAGTTCCGGTTTCGAATCTCGGTCCCGTCTCCCATTTTCATTCAACATATTGCGTAGTGTGGAGATGTGGTCGAGTTCACAACCAAATCTCCGCTTCCACAAGATAAATAAAATACGTTTTGGTTTTCAACTTTTTGCCTTGTAGCAATTTATTTAAATACAGTGAACTAGAAAACGTTTTGAAAAGAAGACACCGTATGACAATACGGAAACCTGAACGTCGCCGGGGCTTGCAGTTTGAACGTCTGTAGCGGCGATCCGTGTAGTTTGACCCTCAGAGATTCGTGGCGTCGGAGACGACGATCCGCAGGGCTCGCGTTCGTATGAAGAGGAGCGCTTCTCGTGAGGAATCTAGCAGTGGTGTCTTGCGGTTTTCCAGTTCAAGTGGCGCGCCGCTCTGGGAGTGAAGATTCTCGTAGCTGGCGCAGAAGTTCTTCGCGTCGTCGAAGTCTTAATGAGTTTGGCTTGTCGCAGTATTTTAATAGGCGTGTTCCAAATCGTGGACGCACGTATTTAGTAAAGCTAGATGCTTTAAGAATCTCGGAACTGAAAGTAGGTGAAGTTCGTCGAGATTAGAACTTTCGGCATATAAGATCGCATGGAGCACGTCTAGCTAGCATGACCTGAACTGCTGGAATGCTTGTTATCCGTCGCCAAGGGTGGTTCATTAAGGTGAAGATAGATGAAGATCTAAGTCATATTAGACTTAATTTGCTCCGAAGGGAGTAGTATGTGAAGGTGCCGTCACAGGGTGGTTATTTGTTTACTCGTGCTCATGTACACTTTACTCATCAGGAAATATGCATGGAAATTATTTACGTCGAACGATACGTTCGTTTTCCATTCCTTGTCCGGGCTTTGGGATGTGTTGGCCTTGGAACGCTGTGCTTTGGAATTCTTGTATATAGAGGGGCCATGCCGTGGGAGTACGATGCGTAAAGCGTAAACAATCATGGCGAGAGCTTCTGATATGTGTTGAATAACGGCATGCATTTTGTGATGCTGTAGTAAGCTATATTCGTAGGAAACTGTGTTCCTGAATCATCAACTACTAAGTGCGTGCGAGCATGTTGATGGGGCATGAGCATTTAACGGGGGAAGAAGTTGAGTGCAGAAGATGTGTATTGTAGGAAGGACACATTTCTTTCTACAAACATAACAATTGACTTTTATGTTTTTACCAAAAATTGTCAGAGTGTTTCAAAACGTTTGCACAATAAAATATTATCTTAGATAATCAAACGTATTCGATCTATTATGTACCCCAGGATCAGTCATCTAAAGCTTTCATTGGAAAAAATATATCGATCCTCTCCCTGCATTAATTTCAACTTCAATGGCGAACCTACAGAAGAGCGATGTATAGATAGTTCGATGAAAATTCAATGAAAATGCTATTTGTCTCACATTATCGTTTTTAATTACTCAGCGTTAAAATATAAAACTGGTGTCAGCAATTTTATCTGGAAAATGTGTTCCATGATTAGATTACTTTATTGCTTTTCAATTGGTATTGCTGGTTTTAATATTCTTCCAATAGACAATTATAGGAAATTCAACAGACTAACACAGCGACTATGAAGTGCGGTTTTATAGTCAAAGTGTCGCATCAAATATAATGTAGCTTAAGATATTTCAATTATGTTTATTATGATACTTTTACTAGACACACAGAAAATTTAGAATGATACATATTCGAAGATTAAATATCAATATAGAAATAAAACAGCTTCATTTTTAGTACATTATGACACACTAAAACATAATAATTCGATAATAAAATATAAAGCGTAAATAAGTAGTACTTTCTGCGATGTCAGAAAAAACCCTTGAGATATCTTTGGTCAAAAAATTGTATAATATAGTGCAAGATCGAATGAATACTTTACCCATTTCATCAAGCAGGGATGTTTGAATTCCAAAAGATGTTATTAAAATCATATAGTGATCGGATGTGATCAAATAGTAGTTTCATAATTTAGATACTACAAATCTTGCTTTATTGTTTATTCCAACTCTGCATATACATCTCTCTGTACATTACAACTCTAGAAACTTTTAAGTACCAAAACATAGAAGAAGGGAGCATCATTTATAAGACGACGAACCTTGACCCTGCAAGACTGAATGTGATTAAAATGGACAGAAAAATATTGTAAAGAAAAGGCTCGAATGAATATTTAATTATATTTACATAAATACATTTGCATCTTCTTGTATTTATTTTTTTTTGGTTCACTCGGATTTCTGGAAACCGGTATAGTTTGATTCATAACAATTTTTTCTTAAATGTTTGACGATGTCTATAATATCTGTTTGTTACATGAGGTTACATCAAGTGCATACTTTCTGACAGTTAGCCCTTGCTAGTATTCAGAAGAAGAAAAGTGAAAACTGTAATGATATAATATTCTGGAATTCACCTAATTAATTTGTTTTACGTGCTCAGATGGCAGTCATTAATTACTTTTTTCATACTATGTCCAGATTTTTTGTTTACATTTTGCTNGGTTTAAAGGGACTCCCGTTATATGTGTTCCACATGGGCGCGGGGGTCCCAATAAATTTGTATATATATGTGTATGAATGGACCTCGACGTAAGTTAAAATAAAATGAAAAAAAAAAAAAATGTTCAATTATCAGTAAATATTGTATATCTGTAAAATATAACTTCTTCCTGATGAAAACAATTAAGAATATAATATGCCTGTCTTGGAGTGGTAGTGTTGTCTATACTATCATTTATAAAAATATGCATAACTTTACAAAAAAATAAATGTTTTTTTTCTTCATTTTTATCCTAAAAACGCACTTTGATATCGATGAAGAACAAAATTTTTCTGCTTCTTCGTCATCCTCGGTGGTAACGAGGTGGGTGAGATCCCGCCACAATTTTCTATCTTTCGCTTTCGTCTTCGCCTGTGACCTCTTCCACGCAGCGCATCATTGATGTCATCCCACTTCCTCTGTTTTCTTCTTTCATAGCGGGTCTCCAAGTTAATTCTGTGATAGCGCATTTCAGGCATTAAGACATCAAAATAAATTAAAATTCATAAAAATGTATTAATTAAATTCATATTTCATTAACTATTATATTGTCAATGACAAACCACTCTTAAATGGAAAATCCAAATTCTATATATTCTATATAAATATAAATTCCAGTGCCCATGATCTTTTTATATGTACGGTACTTCATCGGTTTCCGTTAGATTATCCCCTACCCTTTAAAACAATACAGAAGTTTATATCTTCAAGAAGACAAAAATTAGCCCAGTGCATCTTGATACCATAACTTCCAAACACTCCTCAAATTTGCAAATGAATTCATTAAAAAAATTAAATTACGCTAGTCAATACTACTCGGCTTCGCACGACNGATGAGGCCTTGGCACTGCTGGAAGAGTTTGCCGGCAGAGTCATTCGAGACCGCAGACTAATCTAAGTCTGAGCCGTAGGGGGTTGTTTCCGGGCGACCGGAGTACTCTGTGTATTATTAGTAAGTGTGTTTTGAGTAAGCCTTCCGCCAGTTTCCAGATAACGGGAAGAGCTGAAAATGTCTTTTGAAACCCCCGAAAGCTCACGATGGAGGTTGGTCGCGGTGGGTGAGGATTTCATCCTCACTTACCACGGTCGAGATGTCTCGCTGGTGACAACCGGTAGTAGATGGGTGCCGAGATCTGCGGTGGATGGCATACGTGAGTTATGTTCCAAAGACCATGACTACGAAACGGGAAGAGTCCTAGTACTCAACCAAGTGAGTAGTACTGTCTGCACCAAAGATGACGAGCTCAGTTCTGGGGAAGCTCGGACTGAGCCTGAGTCGGAGGTGGAACCTATGACTCAACGACGTGTGCGATTCGCCGATGAGGTAACGGTCATCCTTCCGTGCACCTGCCCAACTGGGTGCGACCATGGCGGAGTTTCCCATGGTAACGGTTTTGAGGAAGAGTTCTCTGAGTCGGGGTCGGACTCAAGCCCAGAGTCTGACACGAGCTCGGAGTTCGATGACGCCCCAAAACTTGTTTTCGTCGAGGGCAAGTCGACGCCCAATGCCTGGGTCCT
>NNCF01127704.1:124154-174258 GCA_002313205.1 Laupala kohalensis | reverse complement strand
CTATAAACCCCTATATAGATTTTGAACTTAGCAACATTTCTATACAAAAAACAGATGATCTCACATTTAGTCATGACATGTAGTGTAAACAGCGAAAATTAGAAAAATTAGATTTCATTCTTTATCAGCCATTTGAAATCGATATTTCGAATAACCCTTTCTTCGTGAGTCTACAGAACATAAAAGCAACGTCTAGTCAAAATTTCGAGTTTTTATCACTAATAGGTTTTTTCTTTACGTTGATAAATGAATGGGTGGTTAAGTGAATCACTTACTCAGGCTAAGACCTTTTATATTGTTAGTTGACAGGACGAAATTCGGGAATATAATTTCTGGAATCAATAATGTACCAGCTCATCGATAACATTGTATAGAAGAGAAGATTGTATTTTTTCAGTTTTCTTTCGATTGTCTCCAAACTTCTCTCTGTCTCATATTCTTTTTCTCCGGAATATTTGGACGAATTTGATGATTCCACGTTTGCTTTTGTCGGTTCCAACCTTGAATTCCTTGAAAAGCGCGTTTTCACTTGTTTTATGACTCTACGTATTTACATTCTAACGTGTTCTTACTTGTTCTAACAAATTCTAACTTGTTTCCTTCAAAACCCAAACTAGAGAAGTGACAATCCCGAAGCGCGTCATATGGACCCTCTGTGGTGGCATAGCTGCGGGGAGCGGTAGATGAACAGCTGCGACGTCATGGTAGTGCCTGCGGCGGGCGTCGAGCGTGAACCCCGCCGATCGATGCCCAGCTGCGGTTCCACTATCATGAAAAGAGCACATCATAAGATTTTTGCATAGAATGAAGCACAATTATATACAATGAGTGGTTTAATACTTTTTATTCGTTATGAAGACTACCCAATTGTTCCATTACAAACCGTAATAAATTCGCTTCACTGTATAACGAGAGACTGATAAACACGATATTCCAAAGGAACTCGTCCAAATGGCAGGTTCTTACATAACGACAAACTGCTTGAAACACGTTTTTACACCCATCACAAACGACATATCGAAAACCTATAAACCCATTTTTCTAGGTTTTTCGATACGTCGAGATTGACTAACTTTAGGAGTGCCTATGAAAAGTTAGCACTATACTCAGTTATATCGTTATAATGAAAATAGAGAAAATTCGAAAAATTCACTCCTTTGACATTGTTATTTGTAAAAAAACACTTTCCTGGTGAGTTTCTGAAATACAAAAGTAAACTTCAATACTTTATTTTACTAAATCTAATAAGTCACTGTCTCCGTTGTTAATGTGTCAGTCACTCAGGTCTATTTCCGTCTCCTTCCACCAATTAAAAAGGGAAAATTCTCGACAAATTATGGTTCCCAATGTTACGGCTGTGATGCTAGAAACACAACGTTCTGGAGGTGTGAAACATTGGCGTCTCTCTCAGGCTCAACGCACAGCAAACATTTGTCGAGCAGCGCGCACAGATTGGCTTCTTGTTCTCCCCAGTGGTTGACTTCTCGTTAGGCGTCGTAGCAGAGCGAGAGACTTGGGCACACACAGCGGAGGATAATGGCGAACGACACAACGGCAAGAGAAGCGAACGCCAGAAATGGGCTTCTCATCTAATTATAGATACGTCCTCGTATTTGTACGGCGATCTCCTGTAGAGGATCAGTGAGCAGGTGGTAGTTACTTCGTCTTCGAGAGGAACCGGCAGTGGTCAGAGACTCTGTATTCCCGGGACTAATTGCTCAGTAGTTCACGAAATTTGCTGTTCATTCCTCGTTATTTTTGCTTCCGAAAATAATATAATACTTTTTTGTTATTTCGTGAGTTTTAAATATTAAGTATTATTTCAAAGATTTCCTACCTTTTAATTACTTTTGCTTTCACAGTATTAATTAGTTATTTCCCCTAATTTATAAGATATCATTGCTATGTTCAACTTTATGTTCATAAAAGTAATTATCATATTTTCAAATCATTATAGTAAAGAAGTAAATAATTTATGCCAAAATTGTGTCAACATATAACTGGAAAAACATTTGAAAGCAATTCATTAAACTAAGATCAATAAGATAGTATTCGCAAACGAAGAAACGTTCAAGTATCTTATCTATGTGATTTGGTTGGTAGATAATAAGTATCACGACTCGATAGTAAATGAAATTGTATGAATAAAATTAGAAATAAATAATTTAAAAAATGTTTTTGTTTCACAATTTCTATTTAGAGTGTGAATAAAAATAAAACACAAATCTATTTTCAAACTGCTTTCTACTTTTTCTCGGGATCCAAAAACAGACTGCAAAAATCTTAAGAAGTTGTAATTTCCATTTATATTTCTCACTTACAATTTCTCCTTCAATCATCATAACAAAAATGTTCACCTATACTGAATATAATACTTCGCGGACAGCACCATGAATTCTAAAAATAACTCCATATATTTACTTGTTTAACGTAAAATGCTCAAACCCATTATAATTATTCATTGTGCGGTAAAAGAGATGTCGAATAGTAGATATTATTTTAATAGATTGTAAAATGTAAACGATGTTTGACTTTTTAAAATGAAAACGCGATACGTTAAGTAGATAGCAACGAGTTTTCTTTTTTTGCGCTTTTTCTTAGACGTTTATCGTGGTCATAGCACTTGAATGAGAAGTGGGTCCGTGGCGTTTAGACGTGTGACTGGTTGCTCCTTACAAACGACTCTTAGACGCCCCAGTGGGTTGAGGACTGCGGCGCGACGACGCCAGCCTTTCCCCACACCCCATACTTCCCTATTCCGACCCGAGAAACTTCTCTTCGATGCCCCTTCCGTGCCGAACCCAAACTCTTTCTGTCCCGCCTTGTACCCAGTCGACGCATTCTAATTCTACCAGACTTACCGTACTTCACCGTCCCTCTGCCGTATTTGAAGTAACGGACTGTACATGCAACAACGAGTAGCCATCGTATCCTCGATCCAGCCTCGCCTTGTGCCCGGTCATCCTCGCTGTCTCCAAAACACCCACCCTTCCCCCGACCCTCCTCGATGCATCCGATCTATTTCACCTCCCCCACACCGCTCTTGCAGCCCGATGTTCCCGGAACGCAGCCAACAGCAACGCGCGTGGGGGCGGCAGCAGGGGCGACTGCGTCTGTCGCCCTGGCAACGCGCCCGCGCCAGCCGCACCCGTCACCCGCGCCTCCCCAACCACTAATAAAGCGAGGGAGTTCCGCACGGCTCTACACTAGGGCTCCGCCTGCGCCCAAGCGGAGTGGAGTAATGAGACCCGGGCCTCGGACAGCCCACGGCGCCCGCCGATCTGCCAAAGGCGACTCTCTGTGGGCCTCGGGGCCGCCTACCCCGTGTCCCGGGTCACCGTCTATCTCAACCACTGGGAGGTGAAGACGAGAAAAGTTTGTCTAGTGCCGTTTCGAAAGAATAACGAAATCTTGCGTTTGACAGATTTCTACTAGACTTTTCCAAACTGATTTACAAAGTTTACTCCACAGCGCTACAAATCATGAGTCTAGGTCAACAGGAACGGTTCACAACATCGACGAGCGACATCGTGAAAGTTCCGAAGATAGGAATCATATTTTGCATTGTCACTTACAAAAGGAGAAATATAAATGGAGAGGAAAGATCGAAAATGATTGTTAGTTTTCATGGTATTTCGTGCTGTTGTAAAATTGCAGAAAATATTTACAGGCATTTAGAGTTGAAATACCAGTTAATTAAAACGTAAATTTATATTTCAATTATATACTAGGTATGTCGTTTGGTAATACGCCAGGTTTGAGTCTCTCATTTGAATTTTATAAAAAAAGTGTACGAAATTCGAATCTAATAAATCAAATACGAAAACTTATATTTCCACGTGCAAATTAAAATTACTCGATTGTCACCTGGTAAAATGTATTACTATGAACCGTAAAATGTCCATAGGGGTGTGAGCACTGAGGGTAATGGGAAGGATATTTTTATAATTTATTTGGCTCCTAGATTATCCTGCCTTCAACAATGGCATTACAGGGTTCTGTTTTTGAATCGACATTTCCTTTTCAGAACGCTCTTTTCCTATGTATTGAAACGTCTTTTCCATTCTATTCCATCTTCATGGCATCTCGTATTGTTCCAATTTTTATTACGCAGTCTAAAAATAAATTAAATTTAGCTTCATCTTCTATTATTCTTTCCTTGTACTTGCCATCAAAAAAGTCTAAACGTCTATAATCTAAACGAAATTTTGCTCTCTCCTCGTCATAAAAATCACATTCCAAGAGTACATGGATTTCATCTTCTTCACTCCTGCCACACGAACAATCCGTCTCTACATCCTTTCAAATACTCTGAATAATATTAATACATCAATATCTTGTTTGGTCTGAACCATTTTTGATTCCTCTCTTTGAATATCAGTTTAGGAATATATCCATAAGTTAATCTGCCTTTACATGTCCCATCGAATTTGCCAACCCAACCGTTGATTAATTCTTGTGTTATTTTTCATCTTCAAAATGCATCGTCTTTATTACCTTCTCCCTATTGAGTATGTTTCTTTCAACCTTTCACAAACTGTAGTTTTCTGAACCTGTAAATCTATTGACCACATTCCTAACAATACATCATTAGATACTGTTTTAAAGCATTCACTCAATTTCAATAAACAAAGCCTTTGTGATAGCCGTAATTTTTGTTCGAAATTTTTGTATACCACTCTATGGCCCCATACATCACATCCGTAACATATTACATGCCGTATGGCTCAATTATATAGCTTTACCAGGTCTTCATTTAAAACATTGAATTTCATAAACCCCTCTGACATTAACCAATAATACAGGGTGATTCAGAATTCTTATTACACAGTTATAGATGTTGTACAGAGGACTCAGAACAGTAATATTTGATAATAAACCCATGTCCGGAAATGCGCCGCTTGGAAGATAAATGACTTTCAAATAGTGTCAAAGGATACGCTGCACGTGCACCAACCAACTCGTACGTGCATCAACCAATTCGTACCTGCGTCAACTACATCATATGCTCGAAGTGGCGACCAAGAGTTTCGTTGCACAATGTGTACCTGCAAACAATGTTCACATACACATGGTCCAAAAGCCCTTGAGTGTCCTGAATGATCCCGCTGCAGTCATTACACGCGCAAGGAGATCGTCCTGTGACTCCACGGGGGTCTCGTAAACAATACTCTTCATGTAGCCCATCAGGATAAAGTTCAGATGTGTTAAATCGGGCAATAGTGGTAGCCAATGGATCGGTCCACCGCGACCAATCCTCCTGTCCCCGAATGTTTGGTAAAGGTGCTGATGGATGTCGCGTGAGAAGTGAGCAGGCGCGCCATCATACAGGAACCACATCGTCTGACGGATATGCAATGGCACACCCTCCAAATGCTGCACCAATACGTCTTGTAGGAAGGTCAAGTAGCTGTGATCCGTTAGACGGGGAGGTAGAATACACGGGCCAATCACAACCATGGATAATACAAGCCCACACATTAATACTGAAACCGTTTAAGGACATTTTTTATGGCTTTGTTGTAGGCATTATTGCGGAAGGTATCACACCAACCGTTAGTTGAATGCTGAGTTACACCATCATTCAGCAATCAAACGTGGTGTGTTAAAAACATTAGTAACCCGAGCAAGGAAAGTGTGTGACAAAGAGAGTTTAGACCAGGAATTGAGACTTTTGCGTGATACCTTCCGCAATAATGGCTACAACAATAAAGCCATAAACAATACCCTTATACCTATCCATAATGCTCGTACGGAGGATATAGAAAACCGCGAGTTCCCCAAAACCGCCTTACTCCCATATGTTAAAGGAGTAACTGACAAGGTTGGTAAAATTCTAAAGAAACATGACATACGACCTGTCTACAGCGCACCTGAAAAAGTTGGGTAAATCACTTGTCAAAGTTAAAGACAAGTTACCCCCTCTGGCGTCGGATGGAATTTATTCCATACTTTGTAGTTGCGGAGAAACCGGACGAACTGTGGAAGAGAGAATGAGGGAACACATTCGACATTTTAAGTACGGTAGGACAACCAAATCAGCTGTGGCCCTGCATAAGATCGAAGCAGGACATGACTTTAATTTTGACAGCACCTGTATTATTACTAAGGAGGATCATTGGTGGCCCAGACGAATCAAAGAAGCCATGAAGAACACCGAACAATCTTCATGTTGATCATGGCTTCATCCTGAGCTGCGCCTGGAGTTGGGAACTAACTCCCACTAAGCGTTCCACCGCGCTCAGGCGCCAAGCGCAGAGTGACCCCACATCCACCTCACCCGATCCCGTACCGGCCTGCGCTGGTTGACCGCCGCGCTCGGCCAATCAGGATGATGCCCCCCAAACGGACATATATAACCGACGCGTGACTCGTTCGACCTCGCAGAGTACGACAGCGACTTTGGTCTGTACGACTCTGACATTGCCCTGAAGGCCACTGCATTGGTAGTTGTATCTACTAAGACGCGGTTTGTCCCGGACAGACAAGTTCATACTAACTCCGTCCGCAGAAGCCTACGTTCGTAACATTGCTCTACTTCCTCCATCCTTTTGCCGGTTTTTAATTTCTCTATTATTTGTTTTTGCTCTTGTATGTTCATCCTCACTCCATTTTCCTCACATCTCACTCACACCATATTCTCTCCCGAAATGTTAAATTTATCTGGTAGTCCCTCTCGCATTTCCATTCAATCCGTGGTACAATATCTGTTTTCTTAACGTTGTGACATATTTCTCTTGTCTTTATCTTATCAACGCCTAATGTGTATGCGATTCCCAAACACATTTTCTAGATAGTTTTAACAAGAAACTCTTTCCAAATTTTCTTCTTTGCTTGGAGTATTGTAGCCTTAAATCTTGCTGTGACATTTTAGTAATCTTCCTGTAGGGCAACTATATCTTTGAACATCCTCCTCGTTTTCTTTTCTTTGCGCTTCGCTTTCTTTCTCGCTGTCTTTAATTCTGACAAATCGTTTGTCCACCCTCGCTGCCACCTCCGCTCGCTTTTCGTCTTACTTCTTACCTCGCACATACTTTGAGAACCGTTATCTATAGCTCATCTATTGCTGCATATACTTGCTCTTCCACGTGTCTTTTCTTGGTCTTTCATTTCTACATGAATTTGCACTCAGTTAATTCTGTGACAATTCGCTTCTTCGTTCACTATTGCACTTACAAATTCACTCGTCTTTGTCAACAAACATTATTTCCTCTTGGTCGCTTAATACTCCTCATACCACGTCCTATTGCGTCACTTCATATTGCCACATTATGGTACTCGAAGTTAAATTTATAGCTGAGCTTCCTCCATTCCCTTCGAAAGTGTCCTTATTACCATTATAGATTATTACACCAGTTTCAACAATAAACTTCTCAAACAACCTTCCTCATGCAGTAGTTTTCTTATCTCCCCACAATGTGCTCCTTACTCTGACACCCATACACATCATTATCACGTTTTCCTTTAATTTATCGGGTTTTTGCTCCAAAACTCGTACATCCTGTTCCATTCCTTCACCACATCAACTATATACATTTATAATTGCAATATATATATATTTCCACACATTATAATTATATTTACTGTTTCACTTATCCACAAAATTCATCTATTACCAACATTACTGATGCATTACTGTGGCCCTCCTTTTTACTCACTGTTCAATAACTGATTGATATGTATCTCAATTCACCACGCAAAGTGTACCTCTCTTGTAAGGAGGTTACAACTATATTATTCTTCTCCAAATAATTTCCTATTTCCAGTTCCTCTTTTTCCTCTTGTGAAATTTTGATGAAGATTTTAATTCCCATTATCCGTATTTTCAATTAAAAATTTCGTAAATTGCTTATACTCATGACAGCTTTCATTGATAACAATGTGTTCACACTTATTTCTCGTCTTACAATTTCCACATTTTTATCCTTATTTCTATTATGATACCCCTTAAAAGTATGCCCTTTTTCTGCACAATAACTGCAAGTTTTTTGTTTATCCCAACATACCGCAGCCTGTATTTTTGACTCCTGAAGCATAACTTGTCCGCTTCAATTTTATAAGTCTTAAATACACAATACAAACTTTCTCTATTAATTATATCCATAAATCGCCATTTGTTCCAATTTTTGACATATTTTTTCCTATATACTACCAGATGTGTTCTTTTTTTAAACTTAACTCTGCTTTCTCCTTCAAAGCTATCTTCTGCGAAACCTTTCATTAAATCACTTTCTCGTGTTTCATTATTCACTCCAAATTAATTTATTTTACGCTCCCCTCTTTACGACTCTTTCATCACCAATTATTCTGGTACTTTTGCCGTGACTTTCTCCTTTTCTCCTGAATCTGGAAACTCTATAAATATCTCCTACCTCAATAGCTGCATCTCTTCTGACCATCGTCCGCATTTCCTTCATCTTGTTTCTTAATATCTCTTTTACATTTTTACTTACATCTTTCGCCTTCTTAATTGCCACTAATTCTTTTCTCCTCCTCGGTATTCCAACAAGCATTACATTTGCGTAACTTCCTACCTACTATCCCCGTTTCTCCCATTGCTCCCGTTGCCCTCTGTGCTCGTACCCCTATAGATATCCTATAATGAACTTCATTTATTACGAAGCAAATAATCTCTGACTAGTTTATAATACGATGCTTAGAAAACCTTACATCTGATTGGGAATTATACCCCACTGATGGCATATGATAATATATGCAAGCAAGTTATTTGTATTTTTGTAAATAATTTTAAAAACCCAAATGTCTGTTTCATTGTTATAAATGGGGAAAAGTATTCGTAGATACAAAGAATTGATATTTAGAAAATAATAATTATTAAATTATTTGAGAAAGACCATCATGCACACTGTTTAGACATTTTCTAGAAATATGTCACTAGGCAAATGGAAAAAGTGGACTCTGTACTCATCGTGTATATTGGTCAAAACAAAATTTACACCTCAGTTATTAAGCACTGGAGACAACGAGGCATTTTCCCGCCATAAATTACGTATCGCTGTCGATTGGCAGATCAATCACGCTAGAAGCGCGAATCTATAAGAGACGAGCAGCGGACTAGCAACGTCCCCACTCGACATGAGGCGGATCTTCACTCTCTCGCTCATCAGCAGTCTTCACTGGAGCCGGCACTCGCTCTCATCACTCGCTCCCGAGCAGCTCTCACTAGCAGTGCCGCAGTTCATTCGCCATCATTTGCCTCACCAAGCAGGTATTAGTTCGCGGTCACCTTTACCGGGGTATTCATCCCTCGCCGCACCATGTTGGCACGCTGCGGGGCGCACACATCGACTTCTACTGTCAATAGCACCAGAGCCATCTCGGCTCGTTGCTCATGCAGAATCATCAGGCGAACCGTTCGCCGCATGGCTACCACGCCATCCTTGCAGCATAACATCCCGGCGAGCTACGCCGCATGGCTCACTCGCCGCCAGTCGTCACCGGTGGACTCGCTCACGCATATCATACCGGTGAGCCACACTGCATTGCTCACTCGCCGCCAGTCGTCACCGGTGGACTTGCGCACGCACAACAATCACCACGCTATCCGCGCTGGTTCCTATGAAGGAAGCAGGATTATCTCACCTCATCCCAGAGAATCTCAACTTTGTATTTATGTCATGTTCATTATGTTATTAAACTGTTTTGTTGGTAAATTCAAGGTCTAAGCACACCACACCTCATTTTCCTTAATTTGTCCAAACATTTTGGTCCTTCGAACCCAAATTACCTTCCCATATGTATAGATAAAATTTCACGAAAAATGTCTACACATTACGGTACTTCGAGCCGGATATCAATGTGCAGCTATTTTTCTACGGGAAAATGTCTACACGCACACTTAATTGTTCATTCAATCATGAAAAACTTATCGAGTGCAAAACCTGGACGTTATATTGATTTACTAAAGTTATTCGATAAAACGCGTAGAAAAGACGGAACTAAATGAATAATGTATAAATTTTTCTACTTCAAGCCAGTTTTTGAAAACAAATTTATAGTTATCAAGTTTGTATTTCCACATCCAAAACGTGAGGTGTCCACGTAAATTTTAGAAACCTTCATAAAACAAAGCAGGCTAATGATGTCATTTGCCTCAGTGGTGTGGTCACAAATAGCAAATTATTACAAATAGTTACTAATAATGAATTCTTTAAAATTAGCTCGTATTGCTAGGAAAGTGATGGTCTTAGAGTTAATACAGTGTAATGGTATTTCTCCGAGATAAAGGTGTTACAATACTTTGGTTCACTCCTAATATATCCAAATGATTAGTATGTCGTAACTCTAATAACAAACTATTCTAATTTTGAAAGTAAAGCATAGCCGCCAAAAAACGAGCATATGTTTTCCGCATAAACAATATTTTTGAAGATTGTGGAAGTATGAATACAGAATATAAAAAACGAACTCTAGTGAACTTTATCAAATATGTCGAAAATGCCAGGTCATAGCAGGTCATTATTATTCTATAAATTTGGTAGCAGTGGTACTGCGTAAGAGGAAATTTGTTTTTCCGAGTTGTGTAAGTTACATTACTTCGTATTTTCGTTAATTATCATGGTTCACTAAGAAAAGATTTATCGCTATTCGGACTTTAAAGGTGTGAAATAGGTTGAAATGTGACTTTTCGAATCTTCGCTACCCTCCTTATATCTCACTAATTGATATATCATCTTTGTTTTTGTATGTAAACGATAATTTAATTAGGGGTAGGAATTCATGAGGTTGGATCATGTTCACAAACTTGCCAACGTTTCGTCTTTTATTAAGACTTTATCTCAGCTCTCGCCAACCATCGCAAGACTTCAACAAAATAAAAAACATCGAAACACATCAGCATCCCACAATATCACATGTTGTAGTGATACATTTCACTTCTAATGGAATTGGCAATATGATGGATGTTGTATATGACCAACTTCAAGATCTCCTATACCATTTGTTAACATGATCAATAATTTCTATTGAGTTAATTTAAATACTTGGAAATAGTTTTCTAGATTTTTCAACATTTCTTTCTTTAATGGGTGAAAATGGGTAGAAATGATTTCTGTGTTGCCCCGGTGGAACGACATATATCAACGCAGAGAGAAAAATATTAAACATACGAACTTTACATTTTGACGGGATGTTGCTTTTTTATTGTAGAGAATTATTTTTATTAAAGGATGTTTTGAAATTGAAAGGGGTTATTTCGGATAAAGAGTGTTATTTTTTCTCGACTTTACGGTCTATTTCACGAATTAATTATGAAAACCCGGTTGGTGTATATGTGTTATTTTTTGGTACATTAAATTATGACGAAACATAACAACAAAATCGTAACAACGTAAACTTCCTTGCGAAGATGGGCAGTCGGCTACATTGTTGATATATTACCCATACCATTTCCAGCAAATGTTTAGAAGAGTTACTATGACATATCTTTACTTTAGTGTCTGGAAAACGTGAAACATTTGAGATAAAATCTATTATGTGCAAATCGCAGTTTTACGAAGTTGTCAATACAATCCGTCGGCGGCTTGAGCGAGCGATGCTCCCTCCGCCAACAGCGGCGCCCAGATTGTTGACCCAGGCGGTCGGTCGGACAGAGCGGGGGTGGCAGTGCGGCTGTGGCGGCGGAGACAGGAACGGAGAGCCAGCCGTCTGCTTCACCGCATCGCACCGCTGCGCACGACCGGCCAGACGATCAACGCTCGATTCCCACCACTGGCAGCACTGGCGGACGTCTCCGTCGCCAGCGACGCTTCGCTTGGCGACGACTGAACATCTTCCGAGAAGAGGGCGGAGGGCGAAACAATGAGAGGCGCGAGGAAGTAGGCGAGACGGTCGTATATACCAAATGACACGTGATAACAGACTTTCACAGAGATTAGGAGTATTATTTAGCTGTAACTGAGGGGGAAGACACTACACAAAAGTCGCAATTTGACCTGACCCCTACCCCCTACACCCTAACGCACTTAAATCAGTTCAGATCTAAAAAAATTAGGATAAGTTTATACAGTACATAATTTAATCAATAAAGTCTCTTCGGCTTAAAAATATTTTGTTAAAATTAACTCATCTCATTTTATTAATACATATATTTTATTATTATGTAATTATAAGTCGCAATTTCATCTAATTTGCAAATTATATGTCGTAATAATACACTGTGCAGAGTAAAGGGTAATTAGGACATATTATCTATTCGCTAACTTGGAAACAAGAATATACATAAACATGCAATAACTGTACATCAATAGTTCGCACTAACTGTGTAAGGGCGCTGGGAGTGCAATGGAGGCCTACAAGTAATTTATTCTAGGTTTTGGTAATGTTTCATATTGTTACTATTTGTACAACATATTTCAATCATAAGTCACTGCTAAAATAAAATTACAATATATTTTATACAATGTAACGCTATGCGTCATTAGCATATGTCACCCTCATTACAAAATGACAATTTTCTAAATAAATCCGTTTTTTTGAACACAATTAAAAAAACAAAACGTTCACTTTCTGCTGCAAAACTCGATTAAGAGGAGGATTTATATGATATTTCTTTAAGAGTGCCCGTTCAATTACACTCACCGCAGAACGGTCATCATTCGTATAAAACTTGGACGCGCTAAAACTGTTATCTTCCTCATCAACAAATCTAGGTACAAAACGAGTCGCTTCAAAAACGTATAATGAACATAATCACAAAGCTCCCCTCACGTCTGAACACTAGGCGAACAGCTTTCATACGACATGCCATATGTTTGGGGTGAGTTTAAAGCAACGATAAACGATAGAGACAAGAGGGGAGCGATGCATAGAAAAGAATTGCAGGGGGGGGGGGCTAATGGGGCCTTAGCGCCCCATTGAACCTGAACTCTTACCAGATAAAACTGAAGTTGATAAATGGCATACTTTGAAAAATTGCTACCAGATTAATAATTGTTATCAGGTATAATTGTTATTGTTATTTATAATACCGGATTAATAAAATTAATAATGACATGAATAACACTAATAATACCATAATAGTAACACTAATATTACCATATTAATAAAACTAATAATACTATGTTAATAAATTTAATAAATAATTGTTGTTATTATTATTAACTTTACCAGATTGTTAATAGTTAATAATTTTTTTATGCATTTCATTTAAGGTAATGTTTATAAAATTTGTGTTGTAATACCATAATTTTTAAACAAAAATGGTCCAAGATTACCCACCCCTGATTACGGTGCCACTGATTGGCAGTCCAATGACTGATTCTTGTAGAGACAGTACTAGAACTTATAACCGTTTCACACTAGCCGACCAGATTCGGCGACGTCTCGGCGACTGGTCGTTGGGTCGCTGCACACTTGGAGATCGTTTTCGGAGTCACAACACTGATATTGTGATTATTTCGATGACATTGCATTGCGTAACGAATTAGAATTGTCGCATTGGTGTGCAGGGGGCATGAGGAACCAATCACAACACCCGATCTGGAGAGAAAACGCTTAGTCCAGAAGTAACATGACTCGATATCACGCACTCCGCTTATCCGACCTATGTTTCAATTTGTCCCGGCGACACGTCGCTCTAGTGGACAACTCTTAAGAGACCGGTCGCGCAGACAGCAGACTCGAGTCGCTGAGTGAAAGCATTCTGATCTCATAGTCAAATTATAAATCATGTCCATGACTTGTCAATGCCTCCATTCAATATCATGTTGAACTGAAAGAAGCGACGCGTCACCGAGACCTGTCGCCTAGAGTGAAACGGCACTCAAACACAAGAAACCAATAATGGCAATTCAATTTACGATAAGAGCGAAGGAAACGTACCAAAGAGTTTTCTTTTCTTTTTTCGCTGGTCGCAGAGCGCTGATCACAGCGCCAACACAAACGCTATCATTTGTCATCACGTGAAGGTTAGCGTCGTGTTGCTCTTCTCTTATCTGTTATCGCTGCACCAACATAAATGCAACCTTGTATTTCGTTTGAAAAACGTTATTTTACGAAACCAAGTTTGAGAAATAATAAAAGATATTGTATACGAACATACAGTACTCGTTAACACAGTGTACCTTCTTCGGGCCTCAACAATAATCTGTGCATCCTGTTGACAGGTTTTACATCAGATCCTTCTTAACAATAATCAAATATAATCTCAGTGGAAACCCATTATCACACTAACTTCAGTATCAGTGTAGATAATAATTGCAACATGTAGATAACGAAAATAATTAATTGAAGACATTCTCGTCTACTATGATTACTATTAAAATTTCAATAAATCAATATTTGAGAGTGCCAGTAAACAATGCGCGTAGAATTCATTATAATACCATTTCTTTTTCTAGTGATGCTTCTTCTTTCCAAAATGGAAACTCAATTTCCTTTAATTTTATCGTCACTTTAATCCTTGGTTTGATTTAAAGAAATGTCTAAATATATGCAATTGTCCCAACAAAATTTGAAATTTGAGGAAATATGTAAGGAAGTTTCGTTGTTAAAATGTATATTTAGCAAAATGGAAATATTCCAGCTTCAAAACTATTTTCATTGTTGGATGACAAACAAGAGATTCTACTTTGCAAAGATGACACAACTTCAAGGCAGGAACGTTGCCAGGCTTTCGCTAAAGAGGGGTCTGAGGTGTTAATGAAATAAATTCTTACAAAGCTGGGATTTTCTTTTTAAAAATGTTTATAATAAAATATCTCGGCGTCAACTCAATCATTGATAAGAAAATCAAATCAATAATACTCTAAATAAATACGGAAATGTTTTTTTTTTCAGAATAATTTGTAAAGCTTTGACTCTTACCCCTTTTTCGCTAGTTCCTTGTTCAAGACGTATCGACTCGCCGTTGTCATCACCTTTTTAAAAAAATTTCATCAAAATCATGATATGTGTAACATGTTCTATGGCTCACAAGGAATCTGATAACGCCTACTTTTTTACTGAATAACTAAACTAATAAGGTGACTACGACGAGGCCATTGTGTTACCATAAAAGAGAATACACATGATCATAACGGTGAAAACCCAATGCGGAAAAGGAACCGTGGCCCGCAATCGGTCGCGTAGGAGAAGTGGACTGCAATGGGAGGTGGGCGGTGTGGCCCCAGGAGGTTGCTCGGAGCGAAAGGGTGCTCGCTTATGCACGAGGCTCAGCTCCGAATCGCGTGCCGCAGGGTCATCCGTGCGCCTCGCGTCCCCCCCCCCTACTACTACTCCTCGTTCTTCGTCTCCCATCCCACCCCCCTCACCAACCCACAACGAACGCGCAACGGCGAAAACCGGGCCTGGGGAGAAGAAAAGTTTTTACGCTATATTCCCGCGTTAAGGATGGGACCGAACCACGCACAGTTCGTGCCTGCGCGCTCCCATTTCCTATTCTTTGTTTCTATCCCCTTCCTTTCCCGCTTCATCGGTCGGTTTTACTTCACATCTTCTGTCAACTATCATCTATGATCTTTCTCTCTCGCTCCGGTGTCAAATTTCTATTTCATCCGCTCTCTCTTCTCTTCTTTGACGCACGCGGTTTCTATTCCGTTTTCTTCACATCATCCATCTGCAAGCAATTGCGTATGCAAAGTTTCTTATTATTTCTTTATTAAATGTCATTTTTTGTGGTGATGTTCTGGCATCAGGTCCGTTCTTCCCCCAACCAAATAATTTGGGTGAGGGAATTGGGACGGAGAGATATTGGATTGCTGGGGCCGAACCGACATTGGACTGAAGTAGGTGAGGAAAATATCAGATGAAAGCTCGGACAAATAGGAAGATGAACTTCCTCTTAAGAGTGTGAAAGGCAGCGATAATGCAACTCCTTCACCACTGTTGTCGGTAAATATACCATAATATTTACCAGGCATAGATTCATTTAGATACATTATAAAACCACTCACAAATGTTAATAACACGTTAACAAAAAATAAAGATAATATTAAATCAATGCCAGCTGACTTTTCTCGTTCATAAAAAGTAGATTCGGATGGAGATATTAAAGAAGAGCACCTTATCATTCTGTCTTCCCGTCTAATTATATTCTTTTCACACCGTTCACCTCCCTTTATGTCCATCTTCCGTTCCAACTTTTTGTACGTTCATCCATCTCAATCTATGGATCCGACTGCTCTTGTCCCTATCCTCAATACTTGTCAAAGCGATTGGCAGAGTTATTCATATTTTATTTTCTTCTGCTCTCAAGGGTAGGATCTCCAACCATTCACTTTATAATTTGACTCTGAGATCTGAGTTTTGAATAACATCAAATTGACGTATGTTGTGCGGTCAATATTGCGCCAAACTATTTTTTTTTAATTTTCAGCTCTTAGAGAAAATAATACGCAATAAGTTTCATACTCATTATATTATATTATTATATTATATTATATGAAAATAATTTCGTAATTTTTACAAACGAAAAGAATTTGGCCACATTGCGAAACCCAAATCAGTAGCAGGAAAGTAAATAAGGAATACTGTAGACGCCANAAGAGACAGTGCATGTGTTGACGCCTCTGAGTATATTGTTGAAGCATAACTAGTAAGTTTATGAACATCGTGAGAAACATCACACAGGGGAAGGTTATGAAAGAACTACATTATTCAACGAATGATTGAGCACGTAGGACACCTGGGAGAAAATGTAGGAATGATGCAGTTGCAAAATCATGCATTGTAGAAACAATATATATTTCGTAAGTAGACAATAAGGGTACACAATAATTTTATGTTCACTTATTGTTGAAACCAGTAGTGTTGGATAATATTAAGAATTTTCTTCAAGTGCTTGGATATGTAATTCCTGGTGAATAGTACATTCGATACGTAGGATTGTTGATTTGTACATCAAGTTTTAAGATCCGTAGCGTAACTCAATAATTAGATGTCGATGAGAACGCATGAACTCTTTCACTTCTTCATTCCGAAGAATTGTTCTTATACCGCGATACTTTCTAGTTTCGACCCATTTAACTTATTTTGGAGTGTGCCCTACCGCATTCTCTCCCTCCTGTCAATTTCGCTCGATTTATGCCAGGATGGCGAGTGGAGTTGGGCCCGTGTGCGCCTCGGCAAGTAAAGGGGAGGGGATGGAAGCGCGAGCCACAACTGCGCGAGGGCGAGGCCTCAGACCGGAAAGGTCACGGAGCGGTAATGTTGCAGCTCCGACGACGACTACGCAGATCAAGGCGTCGTCGGTCACGCGTAGATGCATAGAGTAATGGCGACGTTGCGGTCGGTGGTTCGACCACGAAGGGGCAGAGACAGACGTCAGACATCAAGGCATATACAAGATTGAAAACATTGTATTTGAGAAATAAGATGGATTTTACCTTGAGAGCAACAGTACATCGGCCATTTTCTGTCCTAAGACAGTAAGTTTTACTTAGTTTTAAATCAAGTAAAACTTACTCACAAAACGTGACATTTCTTTTGAAGCAATAGTTCATCAGTGTGCGGAGGGATATTCAGGGCCTGGTACCATTGAACTCAAAACCCTGAATGCCATTGAGCAAGGTGCCAATGAAGTCAACGTCCGCTCCACCAGTAGCACAACTTGTCGGGATTGGACGATGACAGCCCCACACAGTTTAGATTGTAAAAAACATGTTTTGCTCTATTTTGTAATAGAATTTTCTAAGAAGATTAAAGCAAAGTTCATTTAATGCTTATTAGTAATGTTAATTTTTTACTTATTAGTAATGTTTACATAATTACTTTGTAAAAAACCCTCTGGTTAGATTAAATTCAATTTTACGTAATTCACACCATATTAATACATATTCTTCCTAAACTGTCCTTGAGTTTTAGAATTTTCTTCCATATTCATATAAATTTTAAAAACCTTTGCTTGTTTTGTAATTCTGTATCTAAAAATTTCATTCGAAGTAATAATTTAAATGCTTCAACAAAATTACGAAAAACATATTTTATATAAATACATTTATCCCGTCTACCCTACACCTGGAGAAGATGTATGATATTCGGTCAGGGGAAAATGGCTACGAACCGGGATTTGAACCCAGGACTCCTGCTTTCATCGCAGGGGTGTTAACCACTACACCACCCGTAATCCCTTCACAATTGTACACAATTTCCACCCAGCCCTACATGCATAACGAACCTTAATACGAAGGTACTTGAGAAACTGGTAATAAAGTGCACTCAGCATTGTGCCGCCAGATTCACTTATCTCCTGTTTGGGGATGTGTCTCAGATCTTCCGGGCTTTAGGTCTGGGTGGAAATGGTGTTCAATTGTGGAAGGAGAACGGGTGGTGTAGTGGTTATCACCCCCGCGATCAAAGCAGGAGTCCAGGGTACTGTTCTCGGATTGTCACCAGACCGAAAGTTATCATATTTCATATAGTACTACAAAACGTGAGTCTTGCCATTACATTGCAAGGGTTTTGAATGTGTGAGCAACATTTCTCCCCTTTTTAAGTGGACAGACTTACAAAGCTTGCAATTTTTTGGCAATGTTTTACGTAAGATGTAGATGGTAAACCAAGCTGTGATAATTTCAACAACAAAAAATTGAATAGCGTATTTAAAGCTTATCCATGCTTGTTTTTTATGAATGTTTTCCTCTCTGGTAAATTGTTCTGTATATCAAAAAAGGCCAACAAATCTTCCTTAGATTTTCCACTTCTGACAATGGTACACATTTGACAGACTTGACGTGGAGCTCACTTTCTGTTCAGGTCTCCGAACTACGTACCGAATTATAAACGATGTGTCGTTTTACACAACTAGTTATATAACACTATTAGTTTTTTTACTACAAAACTGCCACACGTATAACAAAATTAATAGGACTCTTGGCACATACTCTGTATGTCATTATGTATTAATACAATTAACTAAGAACAACAAACAAATTTCGATGCAACACAAATTCTAAAAATACGACTTATAAAGAACAAGATGTAGTCACAATATCAATAAGAAAATTGGATATTATGACATCTTCTTTATACCATCATGTATATCTACCAACACAACCTCGACATTAAATGCAACTTACAAACCTCCGTTACAAGTAATCTCAAACAAATCTTTCCAAATGGTTAAATCTTTTTAAGGATTATTTTATCATAGTAGTGACATCTATTGGTTATTTGCAACAACATTCGTTTTTATGAAGCATTTTTTAATCAGTTTCTTAATAATAAACTTGACCATAACGTTGCAAAAATAGCACAAATTTGAGTAACTTGTAGTTTTTACGAATATAATAAATAAATAAATATGAATGCGATTTTTGAAATCAGCGAGCACGAAATACGCCAGAAAATTTTCCAAATCCCAAAACCATATTGTCTCGTCATATCAAAAAATGACCGATATTTGTGTGTTGTGTTTTTGTTGTTTTCGATTATTAAATCCCAAATTCCGCTAAGCTAGGACGACATGAGAGTATAGAGGGACGGAGGTGACTCACAAAAATTATGTTGAACAGCTGATGTGGGTGGCGATTGCATAACTTCAGGGATGCTGAAACAAATAGAGAGATTTCCGTTGTTATACTACTACTACGACAATTATCGTCCACTATATAATCTAACTAGATGATTACCCGGCGTTGCCCGGGATTTTTCTTACACTAATTTTCTTTTACTAAGGAAAATATAAAAACTATCCATATTGTAAAATCATAATTTTTTTACTGACTAATTTTTAAAAACATGTACAACATCCTAATTTTTCAAACTTATATTACAAATTGAATACAATGTTTGACTGTATACATTATGCCATTGTAACATCACACCTTAAACCCTGATGCGATGTTAGTATTTCTTTGGTAGAAGCGGGATCCACATAAATACTACAATCCCTATAGTAGTTTTTTTCGCTGCCACCAACCCAGTTTCCCAGGCAATCAAACACACGTGTAATAACAATAAATAATGATTTAATACAAATTAACTAGAAATCTGAATTTACAACAGAGACAAACTCCCAAAATCATTAATACATCCAATAATCTGTTATTACACACGTAATGCTATCGGAAAGCATTAATTACAACTGGTTAATTTTAGTTGAAGACAACTAAATAGTAAAAACCTTCAGGTTATCTGAACCTTCCAAATTATAAGTTGTTTTCCCCAACAACTAACTGATACAAGTTACGACCCTCGCAACTAGTAATGCCTTCATTAAGACTACCGCAGCAGTCTAACGAACATCTGGTCTCCAAGACCTAATGTAGCCCCGTCACATCTCAGTGCAGGCGAACTCTCCTCCCACGTAAGTCTCTGAGGATCTTCACTCCTCCCAATATATACAGTAGCAGAAGTCACGTGATCCGCAAATAACCATGCCTTCGCCACCACACCTTGCAAGTCTTCTTCTTCTCCACCCCATTTAATTCTAAGAACAGTGGCTTCATCGCGACGACGAACCGCAAGGACGTCAACTAGCCGCTCGCAAGCACCCTTTTTCAAGGTATCTCATTGTTCTTCACTCACATCTGTCTTAAAATTCTGCTTTTCTGAGGTACACCGAAATTCCAGTGGGTCAACGTCCTAGGCCGCATTCTCCGAATACACTTATACCTTCCTTAAAAGTGAAAGGTGTTCGTTCAAACAATACCTCAATAACTGAAGAGGCTTAGGGTGGGTCCCAAGTTCGTCGCACTTCCGTCTTAGCGCCGTACGGCCACTTATTGTAAGATTCTTAACAGCATCCGGCTTGGAAAATGCAAAGAAATATTAATATTTCACAAATTGATGGAATGTCTTGGCGCCGACGTTACAGCCGTCTCGCGGGAACCTCACTGGTCGAACTTTCGCTTCCGAGGCATAATGCTGCTGCATTATTTCATTAACATTCTTGTAAAATCTAAACTATTCGTCCAAATTTCACGATTCAAAGAAATTTTTCTTAATATTGTATAATGCACAAACGAATAATCCACTAAATTTGATGATGATTAATTCTTCCATCTTAAATCACTCTCTTAAATTGAGTTCTATTTTTGATAACGTTTCATCGATAATTTAAGTTAACTTTTGTAGATGGACAAACGCTACCGTGGATTTTTCGTAGAACTCTTTGAGGCAAACATTGCCATTCATTGTTGTCACCTATCTTTAACCGTTTAGGCAGCGTAACCAAATATAACTCTCCTTTTCACGATTTTATCGACATTTATTTTCAAAAATAATTTCAAACTTTTTGAACACACATTTAAAAAATAAAAGTTAGTCTACATTCATCATGGACATCTATGCTATCTCCTTGCCAAATTTCATCACCTTCGCTTCTGTTGTTTAGTAGTGATCAAGTAGCAAATGGACAGACACACTTTTGCATTACGCATTTATATATTAGTATGGATTAAAGAAATAATGAAAACCTTACGACCTTTTATGGATGAATAATATATTTTTTGTGTACGTGAAAAGAGCTCACAACGTTCCGACTTCGTTTTAAGTCGTCGACAGGTGTCTGTTATGACAAAGTTCATCCACAATTTGTTGTGTCTGTATGTGCGGGGGGGGGATCCCTAGGACGCGTACGAGGGGATTGGGAAGGGAGTGTCAGGTAAAAATACTTAATCGAAAAAGACCTACATGAGTGTTAATCCGAAATTTTCAGGGACTTTAAGAATAGTAACATGATGACGAGTTCAAGATTAACAGCTATGAGAGGGGGGAGTGAATACCCCTAACTATTCTTGGGTGAAAAGGTATGCTAGGTTATTTATAACGGTGCGACGAATTTGCGATCGCCATGTGTCTCTCACGGACAACTTCAGAGCTTCCTCAAGGATTTAAACCAGGATTTATTTATTCTCGCGCGTGGGGTGAACCTAAAAATGTTGTGTATGGTCAAGTTTTCTCAGTAACTACAGTAAATAATAATGATAAACTTTATTGTCAAAAAAGCAGTTACAAACTGCGTATGATCACGTGGAGGACAATAAACTAATTTACTCTCCGGAAGCAAGCAAGGGATCATCCCATCAATTCTCATCAAGGGCCCTAAGGCAGAGGCGGACTTAACATTTCAACATACTCGTAACGATAAAAAAATAGTTTGACACGTGTTATAGTATTAACAAATACCAACAAATATTGTATTTAATAAAACATAGAAGAGTCATTTCACAAGTACGTATTATTATCAAGATATAAATTATTCGGAAAGTATTGTTGATAATTCGTAACTATTAAATAACATTCGTTAATAATTCGTTGATAATTCGTTAATAATTATATCAATTGATGCTGTCTCTAGGCAAGAGCCTAACGAGTCTTTATAACAAAAATCCGCCTCTACCTGAAGGAAAACCGGTGAAATACCCGGGCCAGAACGGATTTCATACCGGATTTCGCTAATGAATACAGTGTTTCTTGAAGAAGGTTTAAGTCAATAATTTGTGTATATTTATGTAAATTAGCATCAGGGCCGCCGAGGAGATTTAAAGGGCCTGAGCCAGATTTTAAACCTGGGGTCTCCTCACCTCTCCTCCCGCATGAGATCTAAATAGTAAATAAGAGTATGAAAGTACTTTAATACACACATTTAGGTGACTTATCATACTTATTATCCCGTAAATGTTTTCATTCTTTATTAATAATGATCACCTGTCAACAATAATGTATTCAAGGAGGGGTGGGGCTTCCTCCGGCTGAAAATGAAAACTTAATTATTATTTTTGTCCATTGACAACATCTACTAATTTCGTAAAAAACGTTATTCATATTTCATTTGGTTGGGGTCGCCATTTCTTGGGTCCCGGGGCAAACTGAGTCATCCCTCGCTTCGACGGCACTGATTAGTATACCTATAAAAAATGAATGTTGATGAAGTTGGAAAATAATAATTCTTCTGAAAAAAAATATTTGGTTATGCTGCCAGGTTCGTAACCAAGATTTTGCTTAAGTAGGGGTGTGAGGTGTGAATCAAATGATATATTACAAAGGCTCGTATTTTATTTTTATTCAACATATTTATATAAACTTAGTGCCAACTTAATCATTGGTACACGCATTAAATCAATACACATTGATTTATATCAATTTAATCAGCACGATAGTATTTTATTTTTCAGTTCAATTTGTTGAGGGAGTAGGGATGAACCCTGGTTTCCCACTTGACGCTACCTTAATACATTAATTGATAGAGACCTTTAATTGAACCTTGTATCCTTAATTCCATGATTGTGTTAATTGTTTAAATAACTTTGATTCTCTATTGTTATTTCGATTATTATGTAGCTCTAATTATCTTGTAGTTTTATTTATTATTTTAAATTTCAATTATTACTGTAATTTTAATTATTATTGTAAGTCTAATTATTTTATAGTTTATTTGTAATTTAACATTTTAATTATTATTGAAATTCTAATTAATTTTGCAATTTATTAATAATTTTTGCAAATATTATTGTAATTTTAATTATTATTGTAAATTCACCTTTCTTGTACGTGTATTTTCTGTACTGTTTGTTGGAAGAACAAACCAGATAGTCTAAGCCAAACACAATAAATATTCTTATTCTAGAGACACGAGACTACAATGTGTGGCAACATTGTTAGCCTCCAATAGTTATACGTAATGCCCGCATCAGTCTCCTAAGGTTAACCCACAATGTTTCGAAGAAAAGTTAATTAAAGTGAACAGTTAATATCTTTCAACTAAGTAGAATAATTTATATGTGAAAATGTAAATCCTTATCAAATTTATTCATTCTCTTTTGTGCATTTTTATAAAAACGCTTGGTTTCTATTTAACGCATATAAAAACAATTCGAATCACAACGCTTGGTTGAAAACTTCAATTTTAACAAGGGCGTTTCTGAACCTGAACCGCCGCCGCTGAAATGAAGAACAAAAAATCTATCGTAAAAATTTGTATGCTATTTTTGCCTGCACTGAATTATGGCGAAGCGTTAAACAGAATCACAACAAACACTGCCGCGTGAAGCTGAGGCAGGTCGCTAGACTATACAATACTTTGAGTAATAAATAATCTAGGAAACAAGAACGAGAACACTGTCATGAGGCGGCTGGTGGCGATGAAGGTGAGCAGTTCAACTAACCGCACAAATAAGTAGAAATGGCATGAAGGTGGCGGGGAAAACAAGAACAAACTGCAAAGCGGTATTAGGGTAAGAACAGATTTAGAAACGAACTGCAAATAAAAACAGGAGTTCTTTGCATAAAAGAATTGGCATCTATGAGGAAGGTAAAGTTTATTTGTTTGTTTGTTTCTTCAATGAAAATGTCTTTGTGTATTGAAAAAGGTACAGGAAAAACTAAACACTTTCTGAACATGCATACACTGTTGTTTCACCACGTTGAGGATAACTTCTGAGTCACCGTAATTATACGTTTAAAAATAACGTGTTCAATTTCTTTATTTCCTTCCCAGTGGAATATTATTACAGAAGTCTACAGTAGATATTTAAATACTGCATATGGTTTTTTGCCTCTTATTACTTTTTGGTAGCAATATTTAATTTCTCAACATAAAGTATTACACAACAAGTCGTGGAAGGCCATTGTACATATTTTCTAATACGTCTCTAATTAAATAAAAATTTTAAACAAGAACATTTAATGGTCTCCCAAATCCAGTACAGAGAATTACCATCAAGATCATCCGCACACCCACATCTCCTTCGAGAAATAGAATAGTCACATCATGTCGAAAGAAATACAATTCGGACAGCGTATAGTTTTCACAGTGTCCGTCGTTTAAAATTACAAAGCATATTATGTGATTTGCGTAGGTCACCAATAACTTCCTGGTCTGTTTCAGTATCATGGATTTCTAAAAGAATGCGGGAACTTTTAGCACGCTGTCCAAGCTTTTATATGAAATAAAATACGATCCTTCTCAAAATCAGGATGAACAAGCGTATCAGCTGCATGTCACAATGATTTTGCTTCTTTTTCAATATCCTGCCACGCAAAATTTGTTGGTTAGAAATTAATCATTATTTCAAAGAGAAAATTCCTATTAACTCTCCCTAATTACATGTAAAAACTAAAGAACTAGTTGACATCTGAACCTTACGAACCTCTTTCAACTCACGATTTAACTTTAAAATTTTAAAAATTTCCCCGCAATACTCCCCCTCCCCTTTCCATTACCTCAAACGGTCCTTCCAATGAATGAAAAAGTAAGAAACATTTTTTTAGTTTTCGTGAACTAATGGAGATAACAGCCAAACGTCCTCATGTCTGTTAGTGACGTTCGAAATTAGTTCCAGTTCCCGAACTCTATACAAAGATCTCCACGTTCTCACAATTGTCTCTATTTAAAAAAAAAAGAATTGGATTAATGTTAATACAATTTCATTTCATGCTTCAGTTTCCGGTTTTCTCATCTATTTTGCCGTCAAAAATCTTAGGTGTTTTAGTTTCGAAATGCAGCGCAACATACATAAATTATTTTACTGAATCTATGCCAAACTATCAAGTGAATTACCACTCAAGTGTATGTAGTATATGGTGACAACACGTTTTGTACATAATTTCTTTAAAAAATTGGAGACAGTTTTCAGACATTTTCAAAAATATCTTTTCATGAAGAGCCTCTTAGATTGAGTTTGTGAATTTTTCATATCATGTGCATAGATAGGAAGTAAATCCTATGGTAAATACAATATGAGTGAAATTTATTAATCCATTTTGTTAGAATCACTGCTCACAGATAGATAAGCGGAGAAACTTATAAAAACATTCTCGGAGTCAGGAAAGTTAAAACGAATACTTCCGTCCAATTCTCAATTTAACATTTTCTCAGAATATCTTTTATTTAATACATGAAAGTATTAGTAATATACAGTTATCAAGTTCAGTAGTTACTCCTCAATTATGTTAAAAAGTGTATTATATATTAAAATTGCGAATTTGTGCTGAAGTATGAACTGATTGAAAGTGTAGTTGTTGAATATTTTTTGGTGAATTTTCGAAATATTAATGGCTGAGTGTTATTGCACTAACTAGACCACAGAAAACAAATTATCTCAAACAATTTCTTTAAAAAAAGAAAGCCTTTATCAAAGAAAAAGGGACAGACCAAATGTGTGACATGCACAAAGATCTAACTCAGAAGATTTTATGAAAAAGAAGAATGAGTATGAAGAAAAAAGATAAGAGAATCCTGATGATATTTCTTCCTAAAGAAATGTAAATTTTATTTTGTATTTGCAGACTTAGATAATTAGTTGTAACATATTACCTAAGTCAGTTACTTTTACTATTAATTTTGTATTCTACATCCGAACTGCCTGGTAAATCCTATTGTGACATTAAGCACAAGATAGTCATCTCGAAACCTCAAAAGCTTCCCGTAACATCCACAACGCGACGAAAACTCCCCAGAATCGCCCACATCGCCCACTCCGTCCCACACACCAAGACCACACCTTGCTCCTCCCCTTCGCAAAACAAACCGAATTAAGCGTCGTCACCGTAGAGCAGGAAGCCGTCAAGCGAACTGTAAAGTAATGGGCTTCTTGTTACGGCGACGGAGACCCCGCTGACCGCCGCAGCGGAGGCGATGAACCGCGAGTCATTTTCGGACGCGGACTGTCCCCCAAGTGGCAGCGACGACGACGTCGGCGGCGTTGGAGAGGAACACGCGCGAAAGAGAGCAACGCAAGCAGACAAAGATGGCGGCGGGGGCGTCCGCGTTGCTTCGTGCAGCATCATGGTGTACAATGAGAAAAGCACTGAGGACACAAAGAGAGCAAAAGCAAAATAGGCCCCATAAAAAGCCCGACTCCGCTCCTGGGAATTACTTTTACGTGCTTCGCGACGCCAGATGCAGGCCGTTGATAGCGCAACGAGGTTGAGCTGCAGCTTTGTATCAATGCTCCGTAGTGGCGGGTACTTCAGGAGGGCGAGGACACATGTTTGAAACCACGATCTTTCAACAAAATTAATGGATATTTTTTAATCCTTTGTAGATTTAAAAATAACATTTTACTACTCATAAAGTTTGAAGAAATATCTGAATATAAGAACATAAAACGACAATTCAGTACATATTCTCTATTTAATTAATCGTCTCACATCTTTTCGATTTCGGTTTGAGCCTTCGTCAGATACTTACAGCGAATTCCTCTTTCATTCGAACTTTTCGTTTGGTACCTAGAATTTTCCATCAAGACAATATTAAAAAATATTGGATAGCTCGAATATCATTTTGGATATTTGTAACTTCAAAAATGTGTTCGTGAACCGTTTACTTTGGAGAGCTCAGGTCACTCTGTTCGTTTGTGCTGCCACCCTCCGTCTCTAGGACAACCTTGGGAGAATCTCCATTATCCCCGGAAGTCAAACTTGAGACTTTCTCCCTAATCGGTCAAAAGACAGTAAAATGATAATAATAGACGGAATAATAGCGCCATGGGATCTCCCCTTGTCGTAGAAGGCAACTAACAGGAGAAGCTGCCCGCTGTCCACATCCTAATTATGTCCCTACATTACCCCCATATCCCTTCATTTCCCGCAGAAGATGATGGGGTGGATCTAGTAGCCCAGATGTTCCTGATACCTTTCCAATTCATCCATCTACTTACTCATCATACCTGTGATTTGGTACGGTTGTACAAACAAGAAAGTTTGACATACGTCAACCATGTCTAAAGGAATCAGATCTTTCAGTAACCTCACGGAGGGTATAGATTACAAGCTGGATTGACTCACCAGGCAGCCAGATAGAGTGGAGGCCCGAACTAGCATCCAAAGTCTGCAAAGGAAACTGTCTATAGTAATTGGTGTAAATCTCGCAGACCCCTGTAGTGCCGATTAGCGACCGGAGGGGCCCCTGCTGAAGTCTGTGGGGGGATAATCCGAGGCTATCTTACGGGTTCCTGGAGGAAGCCAGCATATACTAATTAAGTGCATAACTGCTAAAGAACTTCATATCAAGATGTCCATATGCAAATGAGATTCAGGATTTATAACCTTGTAATACATACAAGTACTTAGTGATTGAAGAGTATGCCCCAACTTCAAATAATAATATAAAAGAAAGGATTCAGAAAGAGTATTTTCGTCGACTAAGGTTAATCCTTCAAAGTGAGCTTACGTCTGGAAATAAAGTAGCAGCCATAAAAACTCTGGCAGTCCCTGTGTTAGAATATACTTTTGGCTACTTGGAATGAACTGCAAAAGAAATACAAAATATGGATCAGAGAACCCGGAAAATGCTCACAATGTACATCATGAATCATCCTAAATCTGATTTCCATAGATGTTATGTATTCCGCAAGGAATGTGGAAGACGTTTAAGGCAAATAGATGTGGTGTACAGGAACTCTGTTGTCAATTTGACTAAATATGTTGCCATCCATCAGCGCGACCCATTAATGAAGTTGCTAACCAAATGTGATAAAAATAGCAAAAGCGGGATTGTGAATCATGAAGGAAATATCATTATAAAGACCAAGTCACATTTGGACGAACATACAGTTCTCCAATTTTTGGAACAGAACAAGAGTAAAACGGAAACTCAGAAAAGCTTAGTGAAATATAGCATAAGAATAAACTCAACTGTCAGCACGTAAAAAGAATACAAAGGGTGGAAGTTAATCGCAAGAGAACAAATGTGTGGCTGGTGAAAAGCAATATGAAGCCAGAAACTGAGGCTCCGGATGTGGTGGCTCAGAATTAAACCTTGAAAATACGACTCTATGAGAAGATGATTAAGGTCACCCAAGATGACTAATGTCGTCTTTGTCAAGTGCAATCTGAAACAATTGATCAAATAGTGTCGGTTTACCCAGTGCTAGTCAAATACGAGTACCCTAAACGACACAATTAAGTATGTTCATACATACACTGGCATATGTGTAAAGCCATAAATATTCCTGACACCTGTAAAAATGGTATGAACATTCATCATTACGAGTCATATCTCAAGATTAATTTAAGTTTTTGTATGACCAACAGACACGTACAGATAGAACTGTTAGTGACAACAAACCAGATATAGTGATGAAGGATCTAAAAGAGGTTTGCTACATCATTGTTAGCATTTCAAGGAAATTTGGTACTTCAAAATGTTGAGAAGAAATTAAAATATATGAATTAGTCTATTGAAATGGAATATGGAATGTCAAAACTGAAATAGTATGGAATGTCAAAAACAACCATTTTTGACGCTCTCGGGGCAATCCCCAAATCAATAGGCTCCAACCTGGTAAAACTTTCAGGGACGCTGAAAGTTTAGGAAGTGCAAGAAATTGCATTAAGAAGTACGACGAACATCTTAGGCAAGGTTCTATGAGAAAGTACCAAGATTACCGACTCTGTTCCTTAGGATGCTGGTTGCAAACTGCAAAAGAGAAGCATCTTAACGTCGATGGTTGAGAATGAAAAGTTAATAATAATATTAAACCTCAATTTATTTGACATTTTAAAAATTATTTCTGTATGGTACACAGCACTGTGTCATTACTGTACTCTAGTAAGATTAGTTTTCTGTGTATTATAATATACATATATAAATGGATTTCGTAAAAATACATACTGTGTAGTATTTACTGAATGAAGCAAATTTAAATCTGCAATAATGTTGTTCGTCTTTTATATATTTAAAAGAGCAGGGGAAATTTGATGTTTTGGATAATTCTATTTTTTTACTGGCCGCTTTTCATAAGATAGTTTTACCCACCAAATTTCAAGTAATTGGATAAAAACTCATACTTCAAAAAATAATATATACAGTTGAAGATCATGTTAAGCAAGGATTTAATGATGCAATACATTTGTAATGCGATTTTCACCATGTTTAAGTTGTTCATAAATATAATACACTAGCGACTCGACCAAGCTTCGCTCGAGTGCTTTCGTTATGTTTTGCGCTGTAATTTTTCTTGATACTTTAAAATAATCGAAAATGGGAAGACAATCATGTCCGCTTCAAGCGAAACACCAGCTGAATGTCATTCGACTGGTCCTCCCGAGGCAGTACACGACGGAGACAGTGGTGACTGCGGCTGCTTGTAAGACTAACACGCTTGTAAAATCTAAATTACTCCTCCAAATTTTAGGATAGACAGTAATGTTTATAAAACACAAAATGCATTCAACTGAATTAGGATTTTTTTCTACATAATCACTCTCTTTAGTTGAACTATTTTACACGTCTATTTTCAATAACTCTTTATCGAAAAAGAGTCCATTGTAGATAAATATATGCTGTCGGAAACTTCTTTGTAAAACTCTTTGACGCGACGCCATCCATAGTTGTCACCTACCTCCAACCATTTAGGCAGCGTAAGCGAATATACGTCTCCCAAGAATGATTTTTCCCCGACTTTTGATTGTCTATTATCGTGTATTACCTAAGGTAACAAAATATAGACGGAAACCTTGCCAGAATATCTATGAATAAGAAAAGAATCACGAAAATCAGATGAATAGTATAGGGACACACAAGGGACAAATAAACATTCATTTTTATACATGGTTGATTCTACGGAAATACGGAAATTTGCGGCATACAAGGGAGGTCTATGAACAAGCACTTCACATTTCAACAGATCCAACGAGTTTACACAAGCAATTGAGGCTATTGAGCAATGAAGTAGGTTACATTGGTTTCGGCGGGAACCCATAGGGTTGCAACCACATCAACCGCTCCTGTAAGACCATCTTTACCTTGGCAGGCGTGAATTTCAAAAAATGACAAAGGAGTGGTCATGAAATGAAAAAAGGAATGAGGAAACAGTCGTAAATAAATTATTATGTGTCATGAACATTGAATCAAATTATGTTAAATGACCTAATTAATTTGTATCAATATGCGGTGCTAGCAAAAAAATAAAAAAATGAAAAAATCCCAATCTAATTGGATAGGGCGTTTTGGACATATACTTCCGCATTTCTGTAGAATAACCCATATATAGATAGAAGATAGATTGAAATGGAATTAATCCACTGCTGTCCGCCACCTGAAATCTCTTGAACATTTGGGAGATGACCTTCTCTTGCGTCACTAGATTATACGGTGCTATGTAGTTATTGACTCAGAACTACTAGGTGACGTCTTGCGAGAGGATTAGGTTCCCAACTCGGTCATTCGGTGCCCATCGCGCAGGAGATTGGAGATCCAGATAAATGGTGACATTTTGATTACGTATGGTAATAATAATAATACTCACTGGTTTATTATAGAGTTAAGCTCAAGTCACTAGGTCTGCACTTCTACCTGACCACCATCAATAGATACACAATAATCATACATACTGTAATATACTTAAATTTGAGAAGCCGAGAATTGGGACGCCATTTTGTAATAAACTTGAATTTTAAAAGAACAATAATCAAATGAAGGAGACATCTAACGCCTACTTACCTGACCCACTCGGCGTAATAATGATTGATGCCTAGTGGATGTCATAGAGCTTAAATTTAAAGATAGGGAAATAGGCGCCGATTCATTGGCGTGAAACACATTAATCCTCTCGAAGGAAACACATTGTTCATTAAGAATTAATATAATTACAACAAAGCAGATACATAATTGTTATGACTACAAATGATTTCCTTACATTTCCCCCAAAATAAGAATACAACATGCAATTGTTCACTAACACACATTACAAATCTTAAACTAACACTGTTTACATAATTGGTTATTCTTTGACATACAAGAACGGAACATGTCCGTTCAAACACTTTGTACCAACTGAAGGCTCATTGAACATCATAACAGTTTATGAATAATAAAGTTCGTCCAATCGGATAGCAACACAGACGCGACCAATGAGGTTACTTGTATAATTTACCAATTGTCTTTCGCAATACAATTAGACACAAGTCACTAATCAAATCACACACGGTTTTGAAAATAGAGAGTCGTCATTGGCTCATCAATGCCTCGGTATTGGCGACTCGCATGATTGCCTCGGTATTGGCGACTTGATACCAGACGTCATCGGAAGTAAAAGTTGCAGAGGTGGGGCTGCGATGGTAAGACGTCTTATGGAGTCGTCTCATTGTGTTTAATTGCACACGGGTGCCCACCAGTCAGTATCTCCCATGAGGCCTCGTAGATCCATTCCACGTTCACCGGTATCGATAGTGTCTCGTTTGTTTCGATAACTTAATCGATCTTGGACACGAGTGTCCCGAGGTTGCACTTCGCGGTGAATTTAAGCACCACTGATAATTATGATCAGATACCGAAATTGTAATAGTCGAGTATCGACATTGGAAAAAAAACTCGACGAATGTCGATCGGATTTCTCTCCTCGCGATCTAAGAGGGTGTTCGTCTCTATCGAGAAATATCGATAATTATCGTAATTACCATGATCACCGTCATAGTAAAAGTACTCCGAGTGTCTCTCATACTCTGATATATCTTATGTATAATGATATGAATATGATCTGCTCTGCCCTCATAAGCGTACGAGTGTGCAATTAAATATCTTCATCCCCTCTTCTCCTACTATGTAAAATCAGTTTGACACCACACATCGCATACGTCACGAACTTTTTTATCCAATAATATCTCAAAGTTTATTTCACGTGATATCCCACGATTGATGATAATCCTTTGACGTTGTCGCCTCAATCAGCCTATCTCTGATCGTCCTCTAATCACGTGATGTCTCAACTCGTGATGTAGTGTTTTCGCTGAAGGTAGTCTGCGTACCCTTAAAAATTGAGGTCACCAATTTTACACAAAAGACCCTTCAGTGGGCCAAAAGGCCTTCCTCCTCGTCGTTATCGCTACTAACTTTCTAAAATTGTACGTAAACCAGAGGCCGTGGACAGCTCTTACGCAGTTCCCAGACGCATGCTTGGCGAAGAGTCACCCCTTCCCCTTTTGTTATACTTGTCAGAATCCAGTCTTCGCGTCCTCTTCTAAACTCGTTGAAACATGTATCGCTGTACAATGGCTATACTTTGACGCATAATATTTTCGCGGTCCCATTGTCCCGCGAATATTTATTCCTTTCAATTTATTATAAAACTTCGAAAAAATTGCTAAACCAAATTATTTATTACAATACTTATATAAGTACATACATTCAGGAACATATAAATAAGTATAGTATTAACAATACTTACATATATATAACATAAATTTTATATATATATATATATATANTATATATATATATATATATATATATATATATATATATATATATATATATATATATATATATATATATATATATATATTACTCTGAGGTATCGAACTAGAGATCTTTCCGGTATTAACCTAAAGCAACAGAGGAAACCTCAGTAAAAACTCATTTAGGATGACGTCTGATGGCCGACCACAAATATTAGATAATATACTCCACATGTATGATATAGAATAATTACATAAAATACAAATACCAAAACACAAGAAAATATACAAAATAACGCGAAGAATACTACAGAGAAATATTTAAATTACAGGATTAAAACTGACAAATTTAAGATTTTAAATTTAATAACAATTAACACATTTAAATTTATTGTAATATCGTGATAATTACAACAAATATAATTACTACATTTATATTAAATTACAATTTCGTTTTAGATCTAGCGAAATACCTCCTGTGGCATAACATTTAGTAATTTTAATCCATATTATGGTTAAATGTTTAGGCAAAATTATTATTAATACAATTATTAATAATAAATGTTTGTATACTACATAACAAAAACACAGAATACTTACTAAAATTAAAAAATACAAAAAATTTCAGCTATTATCTCGAAAGTTTTCATGAAGTTTCTATCTTAATATTTGCCTGGACAAGCCAGCTACTTCTGGGTTGATTCTGAGAGACATTCGTTAAGGACCTGTTTCTTAAAAGAGTGTATTGAAGAACTGTTCCTTATAGTAATAGGAAAAGAATTTCACGTCCTAGCTACTCATACATTAAAAGAGTTATTGTAAAAATCTTGCTTATGTTTGGGGATTGAAAGAAGTTTTGACTCCTGAAAGCGTCAAGAGTTTAAATATTTAGAGTATGGTACATCTCTTTAAGCTTAATAAGAAGTCTAGTTATCAGGGAGTGGAAGATCCTATAATATCCTTCTATGCATTGCTTCATAAAAATGCAAACTGTAATTCCTTGTATTTCATCATGGTCCATTTTCAGTAATGGACACGATTGTGATAGGCCAAAATACATTTAATTGCATTAAACGTTCTTGAAAAAACTACTCAATTTGTTGGATATGTTTCATTTCCGATTCGACGAATGCACAATAGCTGTTTCCAAAACGCCTGGAAGTAGACGTCGCGGCTACCGGACTCCTAAATGGGTGTATGAAGATCGGTCCCCGATGTATAAAAAGGCTTCATGAGAAATGTTCCATTGAAGCCGCGAAATGATCCATTGTGCGTCTATGGTCGCCCGAGGCTTCCGATGGAAGGTTCAAAACTTTATGCTTCGGATGGCGATGGTGGTGGCTGAGGTTGAGACACAGACGCTTGTCGATGGCATCAGGGTAGACATGCTCCTGCAGAAAAGCACTTCACTTAGCATTGGGACTACAAAAGTTCATCATAAAGTTCTGGACGTTACATAATATCGCTTTTTTTACAACTTCTCTTCCAACGCAGAAAGTACATCCCACGCAAAACACTTACTCATTATTTTGTTCTTGTTCTCAACAGCACTAGCCACTATCGCGACACCTTATTGTCTCCGTTCCTTGTAGCACTATTCTGTTCATCTGTTCCAAATCACTCTTTTTTAACATCAATAATAATATAAAAAATACTTATCAGTGTAAACATGACAGTTGTATTTCGAGCCAACATATGGCAACGACCGGGACAGAAAGAAGACACTCTTACATTCCCTATTTTTTACAGTAATAAAGCTGACTCAGACATATGACCTGAATAGTTAACTATCTGCGAAATGAAAGCATCCTATGCAGTATTAAATATAAAATTAATTTCCACGTATAAATTAATAGAAATTATCAATGTTGGCCATTTGGACATTAGTTTTCCTACGAGATATATTTTGAAGTTTTGTTAAAATAATACCTAAGTTACCTGTTTCCAGAATTCTTATCAAACGCTACTGGGAGAAAACGCTACTTAACTCAACCTTGATACGGTTGTGTACATTAATTCTGTAGCCCCATCCTGGTCCGGATTTTTCTTCTATTTTCCTTGGGGAAGAGGTGAATTTTATAAACAGCTACGGTACGTGTGTGGATTCGCTTAAACAATTTGAAAGGAGTAAAGCGGCAACTTCGCATTCATACTTCAGTAACTGTCAATTTCTTGCACCGATGACTTGATATGTTGGAGAGTTCCTGAGCCACTCGTCACGTCCATCGAGAACATGTGCGGGGGAGGACAATACTCAACAATGGTCGGCGATGCCAACCTCAGGGAAGAAAAAAAATTACATAGTCTCGTGACTCGACGTGAACAATGGATCATTGGAATGTAGGTAATTGCCATAAACTCACCGCCAATGAATACACTATAAAAGCACCCTGCTAATGCAAACCGACTATGAATATTTATAATATCATAAAAGTAGGCCCCTCCCAAATGGCGATCGCCCTGAAACGCCAGGGAACAATCGAAGACCCTCAGGCAGAGTCTGTTCTATGACCAATGGACCTCACTGAAGGTCCACCTGGTTCTTGAATAATCATTCATAAGAGGACACATATATCGCCTTTTTGCAGAAGAGATGGAGTCCATACGTCGACCTTTTAATGGGTAGCGGATTCCTAATAAAACGTTAACAATTTTTAAGTATTTTCTTGAAAAGAATCAAATCATTCTTTTGTATTAGTAATGAAAGAGAAAAGCGAATCCTGTAATCTTGACAGGTCAGATAGTTTCGAAGGTGCGATTTAATACAAAATAAATTACAGAAGATGAATAAAAATTTATGCTTCATTCTCTCAGTGATACATATTCAGTATACAGTAAATGAGAGACCGTTTTGGTCTCTCATAAATTCTGAGTTCAATACAGCGCAGATTCTAAATGCCTCCGGAATTATTTATATTTTTAATTTGTATCGTTGTTATTATTATTATTATATTATCATATACATTAATGTGCAAATTTCACAGATTGTACATTATATGTGCAGAAAATACGCGATTCTTTTCGGCATAACCGGATAGAGAAAATCATACAAAGGAGGTACCGTTTTTTACCGCATTGAAATTATTAAGCATTAGATGAGTTAAGGATTTCCTACTGTTTCATCTTTTACATTTCTTCGAAATAACAATATTTAACAATTGCGAGCTTTAGAATGTTCGTCACATCTACCCACCATACCCGCATAGGATGACTGGAGGTAAAACTCACTCTCGAACTTGAAGGGGCGAAACCTCTTTTGATCGTAAAACTAGATTTAAAATAAAAGAGAAATAAATTAAAGAACACTCGAATCGCGAGTGCTGGTCCTCATGGTTATTATTAAAACTAACTACAGAAATAAGTTTTGGGGTATTAATTATTATGGTTACGTAAATGTTTTAGTTCAAATAATTACACTACTTGACATAAACAGCGCCAGACTATATTATTTAAAACTACGAGCAGAGTACATTACAGATTAGCAAAGCAAATGATGAATTATGGAATATTTCGCTTCTAATTCATCTGGAAACAATATAAACTTTCATAACATAGGATCTGAAAGCACCTGAATACACAAAAATGCCGCACCGTGTTTTCCTGTCTTATATATTTTAAGGGTTCCAGAGGGTAAAAAATGTATATTGCGGGCGTCACTAAACACAGGTTAAGGTGGGATCAGCATTCCAAGTTAATTTTATTCTCATTATTTTAAAACGCAGCAGTACGAATTATAATCAAGAGAAAAAATATTTAATTTGTGTCTATCAGTTAATAATATAATATTCAAGAATTCTTTCTCAGTTGTCCGGTGACCTACAGATAAGAATAATGTAAAAAATTCTATGGAAAATTTATTGCAAATTAAAGAAAACTTCTATTACATTCGTGATTTAAAAGTTGGTCTTTTATTGAAAATAAGAATTTTCTCCATAAGAACGCAATGTATTACACCATCAATTATATTTGTAATTATTTCATTGAAATGACCGATGAGATATGTTTTTCTAGTTGATATCACAATAAACACATGTTACTCTGTTTATTTATGCCGATTTAAGAAATTTCAGAGATTTTATTCTACCTACGCTAGTACCTTAAGTGGTGAGGGAAAGAAGACGGGGAAGAATTGCATGCTGTATGTCGTTTCAGTAAATATTCAATATCCCGTGACCCACTATTGTTGCCAAATACATTCTCAATTTTCCCAAAACTTTCATTAATGCAAAATGCTACAGAATTAACTGTTATCTCATAAAAAGCGACCCCAATTGGTAAATATGGTCTATCTCTCGCTCTCCCTCTTGCCTTGTTCAAATATTATTGAGTTACCTTATTGAATTTTTTCAAGGCTATTTTATTCATTGGGCTCTAATGACCTTCGATGTTGACGAGCCCTAAAGCCCCCCCCAAAAAAAAATATTTTATTCATCACACTCAGATTTTTTTGTTATCAAAAATAATTGATTCGTTTGTTTGTTTGTTTGTTTGTTTTGTCAATTTCAGAAAATTAAAAATTTGCACACCTCATCAGAGATCTTTGCTCGTTTACCGCTCACGCTCAAATTTAATATGAAAAGTTATTGAAAAACGATTTTCTAAAACTGTGTTGATCGTGAGAGAGAATGTTATATTTTTTATAAAGAATCTAGAAGACGATAATGAAACAATTTTTCTATGATTTTGGTGAAAATGTGTAGTAGAGAAAATAATCGATAATTTCCATAATTGGCTTTGTTTCCTTTCTTTTTAAGGGCTCTAATGACCTTGCCGTTGACGAGCCCTAAAAACCACAAGAAATGTTTCCTTTCTTGGGTGAAGGTGTCACTTTAGCTATCTTAAATATGTCAGAAAATACTCTTTCGAATAGAGAAGAATTAAAAACATTTATGAGTGGATTTAATATAACGAGGGACGAAAATTTAACAATTAATTCGGGTATATCATGCATTTCTGTAGAAAATTTGTATTTTCATGAGCTGATGTTTCTCAAGATTTCACTTGCATTAGTTTCGAAGTGAACATAAAATGGGGCTCGTGGGTGAATGTATTTGGGGAACATTGATTTTGAGATATTGAATTCGATATTTTATCAATTCTGAGAAATAAGAATTGAATAAATTTGTGATGTTGGGAGAATTTGATACACTTTTCCAATCGTTTAGTAAAGAAATGTTTTCTTCGCCATTTTCAGTATTTGGAGTGTAATGTTGAACAATATTTTACATTGATTTTATAAGGTAGTTCGATTTTAGTATCTGCCTGTCATTGTCCATAACTTTTGCTGCATAGACTACTTATCGAAAAATAGCCCTACATTTGCGGAAATAATCACGAAAGTCGGGTTTCTTGTTATAGAGATTTGAAAGATAATACAAACTGCGCTTGATTTTGGAAGAAATTCTTATCCCTTAGGTGATCCTTCTATTGTATTTCTTTGTGCTAATTAACTTGCGTTTGATGTGTAAGCTAGAGTTGTAATGTTTTTGAAACAGAAAAAAACATTGAATTTATCGTTGGTGTTTTGGCAATTCCAAGTTTCCTAATGTAATAAATAAATTTATTGTCAAAAAGCAGTTACAAACTGCATATGACCATGTGGAGGATAATAAAGTAATTTACTCTCCGGAAGCAAGCAAGATCAATTCCGATTCAATGTGATCAAGGGCCGTCAATTTATCATCGTCAATTCTGATCAAGGGCCCTCCGGCAGAGGCGGATTTAGCATTTCAGCACACTCCTAAGATAAGAATCAAAATAGTTCGGTACGTGTTTTAATATTAACTGAACACCGACAAATTTGTATTTAATAAAACAAAAAAATTATTTCAGAAGTTCGCATTATTATCAAACTATAGATTGTTTGGAAAATATTGTTTATGAACCGTAACTATTAAAATAACACTAAGTTCGTGATATTTCAATAGACCACGCCCTAGGTAAGTGCCTAGCGTGTCTGTATAAAAAATAATTTGTAATATGAATAAATATGTGTCGTTCAACTGTCTTGAAAAAGTTTAGAGGATTTCAAGTGATTTTGGTTTATCTTTAATAGTAAATACTTGAGCAAAGTTATCACTCTATTCCGCGTTAAACACTTCAGAGGAATACGAGATTTCATTGTCGCCAGTAATCTGATCTAGTCATGTTTGAGATGAACCGGAGAAGCGAGTGGGGTCGTTTATCGGAATTAGCATATGGGAAGTAAATAATAAATCGAAAAAGAAATTTGCTATCCTGAGACAGGGCACTATTAAATGTGCTACCAGATAACATATTTCCTTTTTGACTGATTTGTTCATCCATCCATTGTGCAAAATTGTTCACTCACACATATTAACTTAGACGCACGTGATTCCAGGCATTATCGAGAAACATTGAAGAAAGTTCTGTCAGTTCCAATTCACGTTTATATCAAGCTGCCTCAAAAAATTGAGGGAGGAAAGCAGGGGAGGATTACAATACATGCAATTGGTAACAATTTACGAGACATCAAATGTCAATAGATAGCAGCAGTATATGTGGTTAAACTGCGCTCTATATTCGTTTGGTAGAACCAATGACGAAGTACCAATCTAATGGAATATCTCACTTTTTATCATGTTTGACGTTTAGGTAAGTTGGCATTAACTGTGTTAAAGTTGGAGCAACAACACACCAACTTCATGGTCCGCACAAAGCTCATTATTGTTGATCGATGTTGGCGACTGTTTGAATTGCATCGCAGGGTAATTCACTGTTTCTATGCCTGTTTATTTTAAAGTATATATATTTGTGGTTTGATTACTTCTCGTGTGTTTCACTGTGTAGAGTTGTAAAAGTGAAATTGTTTTAGCGCTTCTCTCATTGGTTCGTTTCAATCCTTTCGCTCCCCGATAGAACTTGGGGCCTTTGAAAAATGTTTCAAGAGCTCTGTTGTGTTGAAATACAAGATCCACTTATCCACCGTTTTCCTCCACCTAACAGGTTCCTCTTGTGCGAAGATGATTAAATTGATAATTTATTGTAAAAACAAGCAGTTACAAACTAGTATGACATTGGCGAAGAAAGCAATTCATTTCATATTTAAATTGTTTCTGATCCGTGAGAAAATATATGACAATGGGATTGTCGGTGCTTCATTTTAATTTGTTTTTATTTTCCTTTGCAGGGTGTTAATAGAGAAGTTTGAACATTGAGGGTTTTAATTGACTTCCAGCAGTTCACTAGAGAGTACTGGCAATTAAAATGGGTGGATGGGTGCTAGAAGTAGCCAGAATGGCTATGTACATGTCATTCCCAGTTTGCATGTTTCATTACTTCAACCAACCAGAGTATTTTGAAGAATGGGTGACAAAAACGAAAAGAGAACTGTTTCCACCTACAAATGAAAAAAACCTCAAACAAATCGAAGATTGTATCAATCTAATGCAAGAGAGATATGACAAGGATTTATTGCAACAATTACAAAATGCAGCAAAATCCAAATAAATATTAGCTCTAGTTTTTACCTCCTTTCCTTTAATTGCTGTGTATACAAACAAATTGATAATTTAATTTTAACGGGAAAAGAAATTAAGATAACAGATGACTTCAGCTGTTATAACCCAGTAATGAATATCTCAGTTATATAAGTCAATTGAGAAATTATTAGCTGTAATAATACTTCTGTTACGAAGTTACTTGTATTTACATTGTAAATAAAAATTAACTTATGATTGTCAACAATGTTTGTCTATTTAATACTATATCCTGACAAAAATGTTGGCTTAAGTGTGTTTATTTTGTTCTGAGAGTATCTGATGTAGTGTTAATTATACTTCTAATTATTTTTGTAAATTGGGTTTTTAAGACCAAAATATTTTAAATGACAAAGATGTATTTATTGAATGAAGATTGATTTAGCAAGAGGGCTATTCCAGGTATTATGAGAGAAGTCGCCCTTGCCTGAGGAGCAGACATTTTGTATTTCCATTTCTTAATTTATCATGATTGTTGAATAAATTTTGAATCGGCAATTCTTTTGAATGTCTCATATGAGAAAAAGATTTATTTTTTTTGCACTATCGTGGAAGAGTAGTTCTTCTTTAATAGATCACATTTTACTGGCCTAGTTCATATTTGACGAAGTATAAGTCAATAATTTTCAGTGCCCACTACATCTAAATACATACATACAGGTTTTACATCACTAAGCAATGACAATGAAGAAATTTATATTCTATTTCCAAATAAAGAATATGACTCTCTGAAAGATGCAGTACATTGAATATTGATATCTTACTTCAACTTGACATTAAGCAGGACCACTGAGAAACTTAGCAGACCTGGAACAAATTTTGAATTTTGGGACCTTTGGCCCCTCCTTCCTCTTCTTTATACTCTTCCATCCCTACCTCTAATTAATAGGCATATATAATATATGAAAATATTTCAACACCTTAATACACACATTTAGTTGGTTTATGGTACTTAAAAGCTTGAAAAAACGACTATTAAAAGATGTGAATAAATGAACACGATTAAATTTAAATAAAATACAGGTTTTTATATCTCTCAAAGAAAACAAAACTTCTCAGTTACTGTAATTTAACTACAACTATCAGCATTTACTAAAGGGTAATTAACTATGAACATTAATTTAACTATCTGGGGTCCTGCAATAATGAATTAGTTATATTTTTACGGTGACAACTTTTGAGTTTTTATTGGTAATTAAAAATGGTTATTTATTTATCACTGGAGGCCCTCCTAAGGACGCTACTTCTTGAGACCTCGGGCAAACTGCCACCCAACGCAGTGGCCCTGAAAATAGGAAAAAATGTCTATGCTGAGAATTTCATTGTAATAATCATTTCTCCTTAGAAAATGTTGACAAAAATAGGTAAGCAAAACAGCATAAATGCTTTTATTTTTCTAAAACCAAGCCTTGGATCAAAAGTTGCAAATGGGTTTTTGAACTCAAAATTCCTTGATTTTGAAACGAATAATGTCTCTATTTTAGTAAAAGACTAAGAATCAAGAAACATCAAAGCAGTGATTAATTTCATCTTTATGGAAGAAGCTAAATTTGATGGAAATGCAGAAGATGATGTAAAAAATATTAGTGTGGTTTGATTTAAATGTTCTTCCAGTATCCTTGTGTACTTTATCTCATTCCTGCACCTTCACTTAAAAGAAATGGAAAGAAAGACAATTAACGCCAGACCATCATTAACTGTTGAGATTAATGAGGTAATTTGATGAATTGAAATTTAGGTGTTGCACCCATTAATAAAAATTCTCCTAAAAAGTGTTGAATTTTTTAATGGGTTTATGGGCTGTAGTTGGTGGAGGGAGATATGTCTAACACTGTAGTTATAAATATAAATTGATAAATGCATGTAAAATGTCTTATTTTCCTCTTATTTTCTACATATTTATTATGCTCTTTGGTTTCAGGCTGAAGCCAAACTGATGAGTTCACGTCAGGAGTGAAAAATGTGTGACGAAAGAAAACAAGATCAAGAGGAAAGATTTATGGGTGAGGTAAATTTTTTAGTGATATACACATATGTAAAGAGTACCTGAATATATTGGAACTGGTTGCAATAATATTAATCCATGGTTTAAGACAAAGTTAATATATGGGGTAAATCAGTAAGTCATGCAGAAACTGATATGTTCGCAAAGAGATTGTAAAATGTGATCCAAATGTACCTGAAAGTTCAGTTAAAACAAAGTCTCTTTAACTGAATTAATTTCTGACCTTTATGATACTCTAAAAGAAAAATATCAGAAGAATTTTATTGTTGAAGAAAACTAAAGATCTTGAAAGAACTCCAAAATGTAACTTGTAATGTCAAAGAAAATTGTAGTAATCTAAGATCAGCAGAAGAAAGTGTATTGCCATAGGGTATTAAAAATTTCTTACTTTTGATTAGATTGCAGAATACTGTTATAAAATTTGAGAAAGAAGTGAGGTAGAAAATCAGAAAATAGAAAGTAAGAGTTGTGATAAAAGACAGTTCTTTAGTGAATTTTGCTTTTAAAAAAATAAGGATGGATGAAAATAATACAAGTTTCAGTAAAAAGACTAGCAGAATTTTTAAGTGTCAAACATGTCCAGAAATTTTTACTACTCAGTGGGATTTCAAATGTCATTTAACTGTTCACCCTAAAGGTAATATTTTGATATGTAAGTATTGTCAAAAAGAATTCAAGAAACAGAGTGAAATAAAAATCCATGAGAGGTCACACACTGGTTCTCGACCTTTCCAATGTGAAATTTGTGGTATGAGTTTTATGATTAAAAATATTTTAAGAAAACATGAGCTGACACACCAAAAGGAGAGATCTAAGGAATTTAAGTGTGAAATATGTAAGAAAACATTTTCACGGAAACAGTATCTCCAAGAGCATATGAGGACACACACCGGTTCCAAACCTTACAAATGTGAAATTTGCCACAAGTCTTTTGTTGGTAAAACTGGCCTGAATCATCATAAAAAGACTCATAATAGTGAAGATGAGAAGAGAAGTGTTGTTTGCGAAGTATGTGGTAAGAGCTTTACACGACATGCCTTATGGACTCACATGAAATATCATAGTAAAGAACACAAGTGTGAATTTTGCATCAAATCTTTTGCTACGATTGCTGCTCTTAAAATTCATGTTGCTGGTGCTCATTTGGGTCATAGTTGGCACAATTGTGATACTTGTGGTAAAGGATTTAATCGAAAGGGACATTTAATAAGACACCTAAAAATACATGAAGATGAGAAAAATTTGGTTTTCTATTCTTGTGAAGATTGCTCATCCAAATTCAAAGATGAATCTCATCTCAAAGCACATATCAAACGTAAACATAAAGAACTGAGTCAATCATTTTCTTGTAGTATTTGTTCCAAACAATTTTCTACCAAGAGTTCTTTGAAGTACCATCGACTATTGCATTTTCATGAACGTCCTCATAAATGCAACATATGTAATAAATCATTTGCTGTTCCATATCAACTAAGAGATCATGTAAAACTACATCATTATGAAGAGAAACAATTCCAATGTCCTGTGTGTGAAAAAAAGTGTGCTACCCACTCTTTATTAAGAAAACATCTGCTAACACATAGACCAACAATCACTCCAAAGAAAAAAACTGCAGGTGAATTTCTATGTTCCTATTGTGATAAAAATTTCTCTTCAAAATTAGCTCTCTCAAATCATTTACGAAGTCATAATTTTTCTAGACCATATCAATGTATTGTATGTCGCAAAGCATTCCGATATCAAGACAGCCTTCTGAAGCATCTGCAACTTCATCCAAATGATGCAAAAAATGAGGAAACAAAGGAATTACCACGTATTTATACAATAAAAGTTTGCAAACCATCATTTACTTCTCTTAGCTCAAATACCTTATATCATGAAAAGTATACTCATGATCTTCCCGCAAACTCATTATTGGAACCTGAATCATTAATAGATCTGAACCTTCCAGAAAAAAGCTTTAACTCCAGTGTAAAGCCTATTGAAGACTTTATTAATCTACCATCAACTGAGGTTCAAGATGTGGACTTTATTCAACAGCCTGTTGGATCTAATGAAGAATATAATGCATCATTTGAAAAGACATCAATCATTACTAGTGTTTCAGAGAAGTCATTCAGTATTATTATTGATGAAAGTTTGTGCTACAACTCTTCTATTCCTACTGATTCCAGTACATCATCCTCCATGATTTTTTTCCCTCAAAAACTGGAGTTACCTTCATCTGTTGTAAATGTTGAACTGCCAGTATCTTCAGGGCTTTTACCTATTGAATCTTCAAGTACACTGATTGTTGATCACTAGACTGCACCTTCCTCAAGGTTCATGAAACCCATGGAAGAATTCCATTGAAATTCTTGAAAGTCATTCATGACAATTGTAAATTTCACCACATCTTTTTAGAGTTGCCTATTAATGTTTTACATTTCTTGTCCAGTTGGAGTGATGTGATTGTCTTAAGTTAATTGAGATAAATAATGTAATTTGAAGTAGTTACAAAACTTTGTTTTAAGTTCTTATACCATTTTTTTTCTTTATTGAAACATACTAAGAAAATATTTAAAGCTCAATCTATTGTGCTTGTTTACTTGGTGTGGAATTTTGTGAGAGGTAAAACAGCCAAGATTAGTTTTCTTCATTAAAATTGGATACACAATTCTTTCTGTACATCAATTTATTTTTATAAATATTTGTCTGAAGAGTATTGTCTTAAAGGGGTGTAAAGCTCCAGAATAATATTAGTACTGGTATATTGAAATGAATTATTTTGAGATTTTACTTTTTTATTTCAAAGTGATTTTGAAGTAATCCGTTTTGTGTGTTCTGCTTTTAATTTTCTGCTCATGTAACAAAATATGATTCTTATCACCTATTTAAAAACAATAATATAAGAGGGTTTTTTGTTGTTGGAAAGATTAATAAAAGTGAATTATAGAAGTCCAAGAATAAAATGAAATCTATTTGTCTGAGAGTTTTTTGTGTAAGAATTTAGTGAAATAGTTCAACTACTTTATAATTTTATATTCATTTACTTAATGTTTATTTAATACTGATTTTCAATATATTTGTAATTAAAGAAAACTAACTACAAGAAAGCAGCTATAAATTTGAGAAATCTTTTACATGGTTTATTAAGGAAAGATTATGCATTGAAGAATATCAGTAGGCTTAAGAGTTAAGAAAGATGAGGTGAATTTGCGGCTATTGTTTCATTGCAGTAAATGATAAAACATATGAAAGAGATTAATTCACATTCCATAGAACTCTAACTTGTACCTCAATAGCGATCTTCCTTCCATATAAGGTTTTCGCTTCAGGCTACCTAATCTTCAATCACATCCTTCATATTTCCTATAAAGTTTCTAGCCTGAATTCTGGAGATATTACTTTATTATTGAACTTTTCTAAAATCGGTACACACGTTTGTTTTGACAGAATAATAAAGAACAATAAGTTAAGTGTACATTATTGTATCCCATTGCTCCACTGTGCCAAAAATATATTAAATGAGACTCTTAAAATATCAGGTATTCATAAGTCTAATAATATTGTCATATTAAATTAAGATCCATTGAAAATGTATTTAAGTTAAGATGTGTTGTCTATTGTCTCTGATTTAGCATGAGTGTATGAAAAAAATTAATTGAATATTTCTTCTAGAACAGTTACAAGTGTTGTATACAAAATTTTAACTTATTAATTCTTTAGTAGTGGTTGGATGTATTCAAAATATTTTGGAATGAAGTTGTTCAATGCCAGAAATGAAATATTCAAAACATTCCGGAAAGAAGTACTTACTTCAATTTTATGCTTGTATATTAAACTGAAATGTGTAATAAACCATCAAGAGAAGCAACAGTCAATCATTTTTTTTATTGCTATTAAATAGCAACCCCTTTTTACACCAAAATACATCAATCTAACAAATGCTCATCTAAAAACTGAGTTTATCTTCTGATAAGGACACTATACAATATTTCATGCAGGAAAAACTACAACTCTCAATATCATTAAAAATTTCAGAGTGAAATGTTACAATGCATTTGTAGTTTTCAGCATGGGATGAATTTCAAATTCTACTACTACAAATACACCAAATGAAAATTATAATTAAGTCTCAAATGGTCAGTTATTAATTTAATTCTTTCATTTTTTACTGCATTCAATAATTATTTTTTCCCTTGGGGCTTTAGGGCTTGCCAACATCCAGGTCATTAGAGCCCTTTTCAATAAAATGAAACTAAAAAGAAGTAAGGCTAAGGGAAGTACAGAAAAGCTGAAAATGATGAATGTGCAAAGACAAAGTCTGACACTTTTCAAAAAGAGCTGGAAAGATTTCAATTTAACAACATCTAAATTAGTAGATGGTGTCACAAGACACGCATAACACTACTCTACTGAAAAACTATTTTAGTCAGTGTAGTCCCCTGTATAGAGCAGCATTTCTTATTTGATGTCCCCCTTGTATCAAAGACATAATTAGTAACTATTCTTTTCAGTCATTGGGCAGAAGTAGAAAGGGTACTGATAAAAAAAGGTTCAATCAATGTGCAACTTAAAAATTGCAAAACAGAAGGGAAATGGAGACAAATATGATATGCAGCATTAAATATTTAGCCGATCAAAATTTGGTTTCAAGAGTTCACAGAGATGTACTACAAACTGAAAAACAGGTGAGTTACAAATGCACTGGACACTTGATGTAACTACTGAAACTTGTTATGCAGTTTGATCCAGTCACGAAAGGTCAATCCTCACTTTTTTTATGTGCAACATACTCTATATCAACCAAGTACCTTTCACCAGCTTACAAAAAGGGTTCCTCCAACTTTAAGTATTTCCATGTAGAAATGTATGTATAGCATCCAGTCACATACTATAGAACAATGTTTAACTCTTGAAGCTGATCACAGAGAATGCTGTCAAGGACTATGTGTTCATATAAACTTAAAGAAAAAAATAGTAATGAAGGAGTCTTGCTTGGGATTCATTCAAGACCATGAACATGGAATGCAATAAGTATTGCAGTCACAATATCAAACTAGCACATACTTTCTCATATACGTTTCTTTATCAGCAGCATAGAGTAACAAAAAATATGGTAAAAGTTATGTAAATGTAATTTCGTTGTATACAGAAATTGATCTATTTTTGTATCTGCAGTGCGTTTGCTGTCCTCCTATGTATTTTACCGTCATCGTATCTTTCATTTCAGTTCACGAAAATTGTATTCTACATCTGCTTGATCCACGTACACTGCTAAATATTATTCAAGCTTCTTAAANTTTTTGGGCTTTAGGGCTCGTCAACATCGAGGTCATTAGAGCCCATGCAAGTAGGGAAAATGCAGTTTCGCACCATAGAGAAGAGCCGTAATGACTCTTCCCGGTGTGTGGGACTCGCCGAATATCTCGACCATACCCACTAAAAAATCCTCCTGAAATCAACAAATATCTAAATAATAAGATGAAAGAAAAGAAAACAGAATACCAATACATTATTTCACAAAAAAGGAAAACAATTTTTAAATATTATATTTTCGAATTACAGAAACGAACGATGAAAACAAAGAAGACAGTAAAGATGAAAAGGGAATGCAAATTTTAAACCCTCCCGAGAACTTGTGGGAGGAGCCCCGATCTACTCATAAAATTCAATAGTTTATTAACATTAACCGTTTCATTTCCGAGAATTGTTGGTAAATCTGCAGCCAGACCAATTTGTCTCCGTATACTTGAGTATCTTCTGCAATCAGTTAGTAGGTGACGCACTGTCAGAGAACAGCTACACTCCTCACAAACGGGTTCATCATCAAGTAGTAAGAGATACCTATGAGTGAGAGGACAATGTCCTATGCGCAGGCGGGTCAGCAAGACCTCGTCGCGCCGGGCTGGCCTACAGGAACTGCTCCATGACTTAACAGATGATTTGATAAGTCGGAGCTTATTCCTTTCAACAGCTAACCACTCATTGCTCCATTCACTGAGAATCCTTATCTTGACGAAATTTTGTAGGTCTCGTTTTGGAATCGTGGAGAAATCCACGCGATTCCTGAGGCATGCCGTCTTTGCGGAATCGTCTGCTTCATTTCCTCTGATACCCACGTGTCCGGGAACCCAGCAAAACATGTTCTTTCCATCACTTTGCAGTGAGAAAAGTGCATCCTGGATGTTCTGGATCAGCTTATCAGCTGGATACATGTTCTGGATTGCTTGGAGGGCACTCAGCGAATCAGAACAAATCAGGAAATGTGATCCGCGGGAGCACTTTGTAGTTCGCAATGCTCGCAATATGGCGTAGCACTCAGCAGTGTAAACACTGCACAAGTCGCCTAGACGGTAGCCACTGGTCTCACGGGGAAATACCACGGAGCAGCCGACACCATCAGCCTGCTTCGACCCGTCGGTAAACACAGGGATACGGTCCCGGTATTTGTAGAGGATTAGCTGAAAGTATATCCTCAACATCGGAGCTGGAGTGTTCTTCTTGTCATGATGCAAAAGATCGAAAATAATCTTCGGCTTGTGCAAAGCCCAAGGGGGAGACTTACTAAAACCTTGATGTAAGACATTAGGTGTGCGTATATTTAAGGTTTCCAAAATTTGTTTGGAGCGATATCCAAAAGGTTTGGTTGTTCTCAGTCTGTTGTAGAAACGGATGGAAGAAGAGAAGGATGGATGAAAAACCGCGTTGTGTACCAGATTGTCGGGTAAAGTTTGCAAGTGGCAAAAGTGTCGTAGCATGAGGATTTGCCGCCGGAGGGAAAGAGATGGTTCGCCACTCTCGACATACAAACTCGGAATGGGACTAGTGCGGTATGCTCCCGTAACTAGTCGAATTCCTGCATGGTGGACACAATCCAACTTCTTTAAATAGCTTGCACGAGCAGAGCTATATACAACGCAGTCATAATCGAGCCGAAATCTTATAATTGCTCGATAAAACTGGTGCAGGGAGTAGCGATCAGCGCCCCATTCCCTGCTACTTCAATAAATTCAGAGACTTTAATGTTCTTGCTCTTAGGGCTATTAGATGTTCAATCCAATTCAGTCCNGATGTTCAATCCAATTCAATCTCTGATCAAAGATCAGACCTAAGAATTTCACAAAAGGATAGAATTTGAGAACGTTGTTCCCCAGGGCGAGGTGAGGTTCTGCCAGAAGGCTTGGTCTCCTACTGAAAAGAACACAGCGTGTTTTCTCAGCAGAGAAACGAAAACCTGTCGTTTTCGACCATTGGAATAATCTATTAAGGACGAGTTGGATGTGTCGCTCCGCACCTGTGACACTCTGTGATGAACAAAAGATAGCAAAGTCATCGACAAAAAGAGAATGTTAAATAGGATTCTTTACAGCAGACGTTATGCTGTTTATGGCCACTGCAAATAAGGTCACACTCAAGACTGAGCCCTGAGGAACACCGTTCTCTTGAAGAAGGAGATCCGAGGTGTCTCTTCCAATTCTATAGCGGAAGGAACGTTGATCCAAAAAGGACATGAGCATCAGAGGAAGACGTCCTC
>NNCF01127704.1:111004-122876 GCA_002313205.1 Laupala kohalensis | reverse complement strand
GGTCTATAGCAGTCCATGACCCCGTGCCAAATGCGAAGTGGGTCATCTCCCCGGTGTTCAGTAGACATAAATCTTCCCGCTCAAAGAGACAATTCAGCAGTCGGCCCCTGGGGCAATCGCTCGACGAGCCCCACAGTACACTGTGGACGTTGAAATCTCCAAGGAGGAGGAATGGTCAAGGAAGCTGATGAATTAAATCTCTGAGGGAGGTCTCCGAAAAATCTCGTGTCGGAGGAAGATATATAGAACACACGGACATAGATGGTTCACTATGAATTTTGACTGCTATAGCCTGGATGTGTGTTTGTAGGAGAACAGGCGAGCAGAGGATAGTGTTTCTAACAAACACGGCAACTCCACCTCTTGCTCGATCTCCCGTGGTGTCATATCTGAAGCCGCTGTATCCTCGCAGAGAGGGTGAGTGTTCTGGTGAAAGGTGTGTCTCTTGTAGGCAGATACATATCGGATTACTAGGCGCTAAGAGTTGTAACTCTTCACGTTAGGTTCTCTAGCCATTAAGGTTCCATTGAAGTATGGAAGCCATTACTGTTTGGAGCCTCCGGGGTCAGGTTCGTGAATGTGTATTTCCGGTTCACCGTCGGAAATTACACATTCTGACTCGGAGGAAGAAAGTACAGAGACGTTCTTTTTACGTCTGCGATTTCTTGGAAGGTGTTTTCGATGTTTTTAAAGATTCAACAAGATTCACGGGTTTAGCCGTAGAATCATGTTTTGTCTGTGGCTTTGTGGTAAGTTTAATACTACTTGCTGTTTTTCTTGGATTAGATGGTTTCTTTGTAGGCGCTGTTGTTGGTGGTTGTGACTTAACAGGAACGACTAAAGAATCTTTCTTTCCGCATGTGCACGACGTTGTCGTAGACACGTCAGTGAAATCGGCCTGAACAGATACGGTTTTCATCTGTTTTGGAGTCTTGGCTGCAGTGGAGTAACTAGTAGAAAATACATGGTGTAATGCCCTGTATTTCTTCCGCGCTTCACCGTACGGGATCTTCTCCGTAGTTTTTATTTTCTGCACTTGTTTTTCTTCGAGAAAGGCGACACACTCCCTGCTCCATACCGGGTGACTGCCTGTGCAATTAATGCACTTTGCAGGCCCTGGGCATGAGACGCCGGGTTCGTGTGCCTCCTTTCCGCACTTTCCACAGGTATCACGTCCCTTACACGATGTTGTCGTGTGTCCAAACCTCTGACACTTGAAACAGCGCAGAGGATTCGGAATAAAGGGACGGACCGGCAGGTTCAGCCATCCAGCCTTCAGATCCTTTGGTAGTTTAGGACAGTCAAAAGTCACGATGAAGGAACTGGTCTTCTCCAGAACACCATTTACCTTCCTCATGATCTGACTGACCTCAACTACATGGTCAGCCTTCCATTCTGCAACAAGTTCGTCTGTTGCCATTTCCATAATGTCCCTGCAACTTACGACCCCCTTGCTGCGATTAAGTGCAGCATGGAGTTCGCACTTTACAGGGAACTCGCCAAGCTTAGTACAATCAAGTAGTTTCAACGCTTGCTTGCTTGTTTTTGTCTCAAGCAGCATTGTACCGTTTCTTAACCTTTTAATGGTCTTCAGTGAACCAACGAGACCTTCTAAACCTTTATAAATATAGAACGGGGATACTTTTTCAAGTGTCCCGTCTATACGAGTCATAACGACATAAACATTCTCGTAGGGAATGCTCTGTAACTTTGGCTTTGAGATTTCTGAAGTGGGAGGGCTGTCAACCCTCGGCCGCTTCGAAGATCCTGAGGCGTGGTACTTAACCTGCGGCTCGCCCACTCCGCAAGGCAGGGGAAAACAAGAATCTTTCATCTTGTCCCACGAGTTCGGAGGAACTAAATGTCCGGTGACGTGGAGCCCCCGTATCACGCCACTAAGCCTTGCTCAACTGAGGTGCGGCAGTTGCCCCAGAGGTTGTCCGCTAGTGAGTGTTTGTCCTCAACACCCATTCACCTCATCGGCGCGTAACACACCTTGAGGTTGAGGGTTTTTTTATAGAGGTTTAATCCTTCCTCGACCAGCGACCCGGCCAATGAAGGCAAGATCTCCGCCCTTCAAACCATTCAACTTTCCACCATCGCGCCAATGGTGGTCGCTGAAGCATGTCCAAAGCCTACGGTGTCCGAGGACTGGTGGCGCAGTACCAGTCCCCAGCTCGGGGCCGTGGGTTCGCCAAGCCCATACTCACTCGAAACTGAGTTCCCTGCGGGGGAAAGAAGAAAAAAGAGAACAAGAAGAAGAAAGAGAAGAAGGGGAAAAGAAAGATACCCTAGCTCTAATAGCGTCGGGATCGAAAGGAACAAGAGGTGACCAAGGGAGGTCAGTATAGATAAAGGAAGGATAATACCGCTATAGATAAAGGAAATACCGCTAATGTGGATGTAATGCATATTAATAGTTCTTTACGTACAGAAAATTTAAGCAAAATCATGAGAGCCATCATGTGAAGTACCCTTTGTTTTACAGTAAAACAACACATTAGAGCATGTGCATCAACAAGTAAATTCTTCCGTAAATACGAAATAAAAGGCTCTAATGACCTTGATGTTGGCGAGCCCTAAAACCCCAATAAAAGAAAAGAAATATGAATTAAATATATTCATCCAGAATCGTTATGGACAGACGTTATGCCAAAAACTACTTATTCTGAATCAGGGATAACCAAAACACATTTTCGTTAAAATCTCGCTTTTGAATTTTTTCACAATTACAAAACTTTCTATCTACTACGTATATTTGAAAGTAAAAACAAAGAATTACTAGAGAAGCTAAAAGATTTGTACATATGAACCAATCACATTGGGACAAAGCAGAGATTGGCAGCCAAAAGCACAAAAATATAAGTTACGAAAAATACAATATTTTGCCTTAATAACCTGCACATCAGGACAGATGTCTACCCTCTCTTCTTGATAGTCATCAACAAATGAATGGATTAAAATGAAACTTAATATTGGAATTTTGTATATTGCCAAACTATTACATAAATATAATAACTCAATGTATATCTTTAACTGGTGAATAAGATTGAATTCAAATATAATTATTTTTTCTGACTAAATATACTTTTTATAGTCATGTGCCTAAAGTATAATTTATTGACAATTCTGAAGAGAAAAAAAAAAAATTTACGCAAAGAAAAATTCTTATTTAATATACATGGTGTTATTTTGACCAGATCAATTAACACAATCTTCCTCGCAATTTGTGAATTTTTTGAACATTCACAGAGATTTATCTCCCTCTAAATCTACAACTAGGTTCTAGTCTTATTAATTACTTCAAAAGTAAAAATTTTTAAAGACCAATAGAATTAAAACCTGCTTAAAATGAATTTAAATGCTGATGAGGAGGAAGATGGTGACAAAAAGCACAAATTTACCAAACTATTGGAAATTTTTGAAATTAAAGTGTTTGGAAGTTACATATTTCACAAAGATGATTTGAAACATACTTTAGTAGCAGCTGGCATTAAGTTCACACAAGAATACAGTTTAAGCTCATACAGAAAAGGCTAAGTTTGAAACCTGATTGGCACAAAAACGAAAATTTGGACAGGAAAGTGAGGGAAAATACTTTGCAGTGAGCATTAACACTTCCATTAAATAATACCAGAGTTTCTTTAAAGCTTAATTCTTTGCCTGTTCTAAATTTTTTTATTATTTATTCTTAAAAAGCTATTAATAATAGAAATAAATACTATTATTAATTCAATTCAGCTACAATAATAGGATACATTTAGTAACAAAAAGCAACAAAATAAAAATAACTCTTGCAAATAGCTCTCCAATTTCATTCTTCGACTGTTACATGTTCTTAATTTTTTTCACATTCTCATTTTTCACAATTACCATAGCCTCCTCAATATCCTCATGATCATCTTCCTTATCACATTCACTCACTACATCAGCATCACTTTCCTCTACAATCTTCTCTTGTTTTACTTTCTCTTCTTCTTTGTTATCTTCTCTGAGAATGGCACTACTTTCAGATAGAACTGTTTCACTATTCATGGAAATACCGTCCGACAAATCTGAGGAATTTCTTGGTGTATTGTGTTCTTTTGACTTTGATAGACAATTGCAGCTTTTCTTCTTAGTTTTACCATGAGTGTCTTCATCAAGTAGTTCAGAACCACAGACTGATTTCATTGTCATTTGACCTCTTGCTAAAACAGAAATCAATAATTACATAAATCAATTAAAACCTTTCTAACATTAAGTAAAAATTTACTTTTATTTCCATCTGAACAATATTACCACTTTTCTCTTGTTCCCAACTTTGGGCTTCTCCAGCTTTTAACACATCCTTACTCTTTTTTGCCATTATTTCTTTATATTCTTTGTATGTTATTCTTTTAGGAAATAGATCTATAAAAAAGTGTAATTTGATTAACATTTTTTAACCATCATAAAAATTCTAATAGCATAAAAAAAAGATTACAAGATATTAATTAAGCATCTCTCTTTCCCAACAGTATCTTTTACCAATCTTTTATTTTTTATGACAAATTAATAAAGCTTAAAATAACAAATACATTGACCAAGTGGAGGGCAATAAACTAATTTACTCTCCAGAAGTGAACCAGGACTATTTACTCTCCAGGTCTCTCAATCTCATAAATTCCTAAAGCATTAATATTTTTTACATTTGAAGTTTCTAAATACTTCCATTTGTTAGACAATTGTGAGTTAGAATGACCTACAAATATTAGCACAAATATTGATGTAGGCATAAGTTTAGTTTTGTCACCACGTCAACCCATCCTTAATGAGATGTGACAAGAAAGGATGTTATCTATTAAGCATATTGACAATTCTATTTAATTTACTCTCTAAACAGTCTTTATTATAGATGAGGCTCAGACCAAATGACCTGTTCCCTTGCTTACTCCTTTTATAAATAACTGAACATTTACATTCAATTTTAATATGAAACTACACAAAGGAATAAAATATCACTATGGAGGTTATGCAATTCTTAATTTTTTTTTCTTTTTTATTTGCTATTAAGGTATATGTAAATTTTATATTTCTTAATCTTGTATTGTATATATAATTTAACTTGTATTATATCAAATTGTGTCTGTTGACCATTGTCAATGTTATTTTTATATCAATCTTATGGCAAATACATAAATGTGAAATAATATAAACTATTGTCTGAACAATTGTTCAATATCCAACAAAAGTCAAGTATTAAGCGACAAAGGTATGGAATCCTTAGAGGTAATGTCATTCTGACTACTTTAAGACAGATTAAAATTATCCCCTACAAACAAATTAAAATAATCTATCTTCCAAATATTTCAGATTGAAAAAATGAATAATGTACAAATTTTGACAAATGAAATTGCATCACAACGACAGAATAAGCATCCTTTGAATTAATAATTGATTTATATTAATGTCTAGCTGAATTATTTTGCATTGCCCAGGAGTAAGAATTTGTTATACAATTAACCCTTCAGTCAGATCATCGTTTTTGGATGTGTTCTCAAGAACATCTGTCTGACAGGCAGATAGTGGGAATGGCTAATCTAAAAATTGCATTGATTAGTCAGGTCCAACAAACGACACCTTGAAGGTCACTAGTTGACTGAAGCTCAGAAGAGCAGAGCAGACTCATGTCAATACACTGACCTCTATCAACTAAAATTCAGACTATATCTGTCTAAGAGATGGACGATCCATCTGAAAGATTAAAGACAATAAGCAGAGTGATACTACTCCACTCATAATAGTGCTACGATTGTTTAGGAGCAATCCTTGTACTTACACATCAGGATGCAGGAGTTTTCTGCAATATCATTTTGAACATCATATACGCAAAATTCCAATACCTAAATTCTACTTTAAGGAATGGGAAATGGGGGGATGGCCCATTTTGAATTCTTATGCAATGATCTTCAACCATTTCTTTTCTTTTTAACATGCAAAATTTCATCAAGATGATCCAACATTCTGCTCCAAAGGTTGAGAAAGAGTGTTCATGCAAATTTCATGCAAACACAGATATTCCACTTAATTTTTAACATCAAATGTGCCAAATGGCACCAAGGTGTACAAGTATTCAGCTTGAAGACAATGGTTCCCAAACTGTGATACATGTATATCTTAGGGATGTACACCATACTTCCTAGGGGTATGCAAAAAATTAACAGTAATGGCTGATGCCATACATTTTTTCTCTTACAATGCACACCATGGTTAGTTATCCTATAGTCAACTTGTCACAAGCCATGTTATCATACAACATTTTTCAAATGGACAAATGTAATGACATTTGTAAAAATACAACACTCCTTCTTAACTTGTTCAGCAACTCTATTGAGATATGGATTTTAGGGTCAAATCATTCAAACGTATGAATGTTACGTTCAAATGTCTGGAAATTTACAATTTCCTTGTTTAAATTTCAATCCCTAGACAACACACAAATTTTATTAATCAATAGGCAGAAAGTTTGCTCAGCTCATTTTCTAACAAATTGGAGGAAGTACATTACTTAAGCTTTCTTCTTCTAAATGCATACAGCTCAGTGTGCATCTTGGCCTGTTCAACAATCTCCTTCCACTTCTTCCTCTCCATAACTAACTTCCTCCAACTCCTCATCTTCATTCTTCTTAGATCTTCCTAGATGTCACCTTCCCATTTGACTGAAGACTTCCTTTTAGCCTCGTTGCAGTTGGCTTCCAAAGTGACAGTGATCTTCTTAGTGATCCTCCCTTCTTGCACCCTTTCTGTGTGTCCTAGCTAGGCTATCCTTTATGCTTTGATGCTTCTTACAATGTTATTTAATTTTACTATGGCATTTAACTCAAAATTTTACTTTCTTTTCCAAAACACATCTGGTACGTGTGTAGTACCATATAATCAAATACTAATAGCTTGTTCTCTGTTTTTCTTTAAGACTCAGGTTTACCGTAGTCTTCTCAATGTCCATGTTCTGTTTAATATCAGAGTGATTGAAGTGTCAGGTTAAATAGAAGTTCCACAAGAAACTATTCTCATTATACAATAGATATAAATGAATTGAATCTCTTCAAATCTGCATTTAAAAACCTTTTCAATGCACTCTTGTTTCTGTAATTAGAGAATTTACTGAATTTAATAAAAGGTAATGAGTTTCAATTTTCATATAAATATTGTTCCATATGATTCCAGGTGATGCAAATTCCTCCAACTTTAAGATGCCATTTTTTTTCATACATCTTGCTTTTTATCCTTTTTTTACAATAGTTTATTTTTAACTGGCACAGTTGTGTAAATTATGTCTGCAGCTCCATCTTTGCCCAGGTATTTCTTCGGTTTTCCTTCAGGTAGTGGCAAGTTTTCCATAAGTGGGAATGTCATTAATACTTTTGTTATTATTTACCTTGATTTGTATACCACGCACATAACACCTACAATTCATTTTGGAATAATAAATGGATAACAATAAGTATTTATTAAATAATTTCTTAAAAATACTAAATCCGCCACTGCCCTTAGGCCCTTTATTGAAATTGATGGGATGGTCTTTTGCTTGTTTCTGGAGAGAAATTTAGTTTATTATCCCTCACAAAGTCATACACAGTTTGCAACTGCTTTCTTAACTATTAGGTTTATTTATTTACATCAAAAATTCTCAGTCTTCAACAGGACAGGAACCACTATACTAGACATGTTTCATTATTTCTGGGAATAATAATGATTTGTCTCGTATCAAATGGTAACACAAAAACAAACCCAAAATTTATTTCATATAAAAAAATAAATAAATTAAGATCAGTTTAAATTAAGAAATTAAAGATATAAAAATTATTTATACCACTAATTTCACTCCAGTCAATTCATGGAAGGGAAGCATAGTAAATTAACAAATTACCTGCCATGAAACTTAACCTCATGTCACCTCGAACGATTTCAGATAAAGAGTCATAATCTAACTCACGGGCACCTTTCGATTGTGTATGAGCAGTTGAAGTTAAAAACTGGATAAAATATTCCTGAAAAACAAATTTTTTAATAAGAAATTGTGTGAATGGAACATGAATTTCTCAATATGATGTAGTGTGTTGAACTTGTCATAATTGCAAATTGAAAACAATTATCTTAATTATAATCATTTAACATTAATTTTACTGAACTGTTAAACCATTAAACATTAGTCGAGGAATGATTTTAAATTTCTTGATTTTGGAACACCTGCTTAATTCATGCCAAGTCCACAACAGTAAGGCAAAAATATTACACATAGGTTGATTTCAGTTCAAATATCAACCAGTCCAGAGTTAGAAATGAACAAAAAATAATGTGAAACAAATCAGTTCAAAGGTTTGAAACAGCCTATCCTTGTCACGAGTAACAAACACTAACATCTCTGAAGAATATATTAGATGTAAAGAATAACTAGTTCTACCTTAAAAATATATATTTACATATCCACAGTATACTTGATGATTTTAAAGTGAAATGATAAAATTGTTCAAAGTAAACCATTATACAATTTTCTTCACAGACAATATCAGTGTCAGGTTCAATTACAGCAAATACTTGTCAGGATAACCACTGCAGAAAAAATACCTTAAGCCCACTTAACACATACCGTGGCTTTATTAACCAAGAAGAGAGCTTCTTTTCGGATGCCTTCAACATCCGGAGAACTTTTCATAATCGTTTTGATGCGAGACACAGGGAGTTGTTCAAGATGTTCTTCCTCCTGTAATCGCCCAAGTGATTTTCGTCCCATTTTTCGTCAAAATTTTACACCTCTGTCGATTGAGTATGCAGCTAACAAGAAGAGTTCAGTCAACCCAGTCAACTGTGCACATACTCGCTATATTTCACAGGTATGTAACAACATCAAATTCACGTTAACAGACTTGAACTGGACTTGAACGCCGGTCAGACGCCGGTTCTGGTCAGTTCTGGTCTGGTTNGTTAACAGACTTGAACGCCGGTCAGACGCCGGTTCTGGTCAGTTCTGGTTGTGCTCAGCTGAGCTCCAATCAGAGAAGCAGGGTAGCGCAGAGCAGAGTGACAGGAGGAGGTGAAACGACTGAACGACTACTATCTTGACAGATGGAGCTCGCGTCTGTTCAAATTAGAGATGTGACGTTAGTGAACGAACAAATCCAAAAGAACGAGTTCTTTCAGTGAATCGTTCACCCCAATTGTTCCTTTTGATGAACGGTCGTTCTTCGTTCATCTAAATATTAAATTTTTTCTCTACTTTCAGTTATCCCAAAAAATTGAGTGATATCGTAGAAAATATGTCTGTTTAATAAAACCCAAGCCTCTTTTATAGATTACATCAGAATAAACAAATAGCAAACACAGCAACGTAATAACAAAATATGAAATAACGTTAACATATTGGAATATAAACAACTAAACACATTTACGCTGGCGACTGCAAAACTGTCACAACAAATATTGTGTTCAACCCATCTAAAAATCATATGATATATTCAACAATACTTGATTTAATAAATCAATCAAACTTTTTGATTTCTGTGATTTTTTTCATTATTTTTTAGAAAATGATCAGTATCATAACCTTCTTTACTACAAGACATGGCCTAAGAAACTGTATTATCTGTCAAAGGTATTCCGATGAAACGGAACGTAGTCCGATCGAGTCGGCAAGCAATATTACAAAAATATATGTAATATAAACTAAACTTAATGTCTTACGATACAATGATTATGACAGTGTGAGGTATTGTATCATTAGTTGTAATTTGAAAAAAGGTTTTTCCTAAAATCGGCGTCAATGTAAGGTTATTTAAGACAATACAATGTTTTGAGAGATTTTTGCATTTGTCATAAACTTTCTTAATTTTTTTGAAAGCGAGAGAACAAATTGAAATTGGCTATATGCCATTGCGACTCTAAGCATCATTTAACATTTAATAACACTACGTATAAAATAAAAAGTATTGAATGTTGGACCCTTTCTTCCAATTTCAAAATCATATTCTAAAATGTAATGAATACGCACATATATTTCTTATAATACTTATTATTGAAACGAACAGGAAAACAAATTGTAGTTAAAATTTGCAATAATATTCGGAATAATATAACATTTTCTTCCCTGAATTAAGAATTCAAGATCGACAACTATAGTCTTGTATTTAACTACGTATTTCATCCATGTCTTCAGCTCGTTGTTAGCTGAAACTCCAAAGACCATAAGGATAAAATATAAGGAAAGGTGGGGTTGTGGCACATAATTAGGTCTTGTGTAATTGATGACGTCCATCATTTTTCTTAAGAAACCTTTTTATCCGCAAACAAAACAAACATGTAGCTTTATAAACCAACGAAACGGATTGATATTACCATTTAAACTATAATTTTACTCCAATACTTAGAGTTATTTACGATATCACATTGGGTCTCTACTATTCAAATTACTATTCAAATTAATGGTTTTATACTATTCAAATTATCGCATCAATCAAGTACGCTGAGAAACAATTGATATCGAAAACACAAAGTTATAGCGATAATGCAACGCAAATACTCCGAACTCCAAAAACTATTGCAGCTTTTTCTTCTGTGATTACGGTTATAAAGCATGTTTACGAACACTCTTAGGACTACCATGCAAGGTTGCCAAATATGAGGGCTTGTAGTAAAGAAGGCTATGTCAGTATATATTATTTTATATCTTCGAATAGATAATCCAACAATATTGTTCTTTACGCAATCATTATCCACACAATCTTCCAATATAACCATCAACAGTTGACATGATTCGTCGAGAACTGATCTTTCAGAATGTAAAAATCCTCCCCGACAATCGTTACTACTTTGAATGCCGTTAACGAGTTCGGCCATCGCTCCTACTCCGGCCGTCGTCCCTACACCGTCCTTACACCAACCCGGCATTCTTTTTCATTTTTGGACAAATGAAGGAGCTTTCCCTTCTTCTTAAATAGCACCCTCCGAAAATTAAAAAAAGTTACTTGCACCCCTCCAGTTTTTTTTTAATTTTGATTAAAAAATTCGGGTTTTTGCCGGCTGGCGTAAGGTAGAATATACATGTCGGTCTCTCTTCACTGGAAAAGAATTTTTGAATGCAATAAACGTCAAAATACTCAGCATTCTAAACACTAAATTGCACTCTTTTTCCTTTTTCCTATGTTTATTACTAAGTTAATAAATAACTAAAAAACGCATGCTGATGAATCGACTCCAGTCCGAAATTTGTTGATTTTCGTAAAAAGGAAGACATGTCTGCATCGTAAATAATACCCTCCAAAAAAGCAATTCTTTTCAGTAAAACGTTCAAAATTTTCCTAAAATCAATTTTGAAGTTTGAACATGAGGGTATTATTACGCTTTTCAAAATGGGTGGCAAGGACTCTAATGACCCTGGCGTTGACGAGCCCTAACGCCCCACATAAAAATAAAACCGAAGTGGGTGGCAGACTTGGTCGAGGAAGGTGAGATGTGCTCCTTCCAACATGCCGCCATGAAAGCGGGATATTAAACAGTATTCAAGTTTGCAGTACAAGCTCTTCCTAGATTCGTGTGAATGTTATCGTATATTATGCGAGTTTTTTCATACTTATGTTCAACCGAATGATCATTGGGTTAGGTAAACACAATCGAACAAGTTAAGAAGACATATTGTGAAAATGAAAATCTTTTGAAGAGTTCTTTGTTGCAGAGTTCTGTGTTCGTGAACGAGACTGTTTCGTATGAAGCAAGAGTGGCACTTCAGTAATTCGGTCTTAACAAACACGACCGTTTCATAAATATAAATGCAGGGAAGTGTTAAGATATTTAATTCCTTGAATAAAGGTTTACAAGAGTTTCGGGGGTGAGATTTACAAATTATCCGAACTATCCT
>NNCF01127704.1:47949-108377 GCA_002313205.1 Laupala kohalensis | reverse complement strand
GGAGGAGGAGATGAGGTAGATGCAGAGGGAGGTGGAGGAGGAGGAGATGAGGTAGTTGCAGAGGGAGGTGGAGGAGGAGATGAGGTAGGTGTAGGAGTGGGTAATGGGGCAGGTGGGTGATGTGAGGTCAGATGAGAAGCTAGGAGAGAACCGAAGTGCTGTTTCCTAGACGGTCTCAGGTGTAAACCGTGCTGGGTATTAGAAAGTTTTTATCTATAATAACTCCTAAGTATTTAAGATAACTTACTAATTCTATACTATCTGTACATATACAATTTAGGAAGTTATTGTGTACACAGTTGTTATTGTGAAATGTTATACTTGACTCTTCCCTTTTAGTATAATATTTTTATTATTTACTTTATTCAATAGATTATTTATCTCTTCAATGAAGGAGTTGGTAGAGGTAACCGGAGGCCTACAAATTGCCCAAACTTGAGAGATTAAGTTATTACTCATTATAAGTTCCCCTATTATTATTTCACAATTTGTACTTTTTGTTTCTTCAATTACAAAATTGTAGCCTTCTTTAACATAAATAATAATACCCCTCCTTTTTTTCTAAGTTTAAAGAATCTAATGAAATTCTGAAGTTTGAACCTATCTGAAATTTTTTCTTCATTGATATTAACCTCAATCAAAATAATTAAATCTAGCGTTTGGATGAATTTTTCTAAATATGAGTTTAACTGATCCCAATTTTTTGTAATAGATCTAATGTTGAGATGAAAGAAGTTGATATTATTCTACCTTTCATTTAGAAATTGTTTAAGAATTAAATTATTTTCTAAAGTTATCATATTTCCTATTTCTGTTAAGTTTAAGTCAAAATCCATGTTCTCTGCCATATTTGTTCTTTTAAAAATTTATCTCTTACAAATTCACTTTACTTTAATTGAGGAGTTCTAAATCATTTTCATTGGAAATTCTAATAATTCTATTTTCATCCTTTCTTATTAAAATTCTTCCTTCTTTCACCCAACAAAGTTTATAATTTATTTGTCTCATCTTATTTTTGGTTAGCCAAAGGAGATTAGAATTATATTTGCTAAGATGCTCATTAATGATGTATTATTCTCAAAAAAACTGTCATTTAAAATTTGAGAAAGTGAATTTCTTCTAGAAACTTTTTTTTTATTATCTATGATCTTATTCCTTAGTACCTTCGAGTAGAATTTCACAATGACTTTAGGTTTATCTTTTATATCTATAATAACTAATTCTTCAATGTCTTCCTTTTTCACTTGTTCTTCACTACTCTTGCACATTAATTCAAGAGTTTTTTCCATTGTTTGTTCTTTGTTTTGATTCTTAATTCCAAAAATCACTATGTTCCTTTTTAGTTGTGCCTGCCCTAAATTATTTATTTTATTTTCCATTTCATCAATTTTATTCATTTTTACCACCATTTCCATTTTAATTTCCTTCATGTCATTCAGATCTTTGCAAATAACATCATATCTAGCACTTAGGAATTCTATGCTTAGTTTAATCTCCTTCATTTCTCTAAGTAATAGGTTCATCTTACTTTCCAAATTTGATTTCATTTCTTCATCTTCATTCTCTTCCCTTCCTATACCTGCTTTATTAGCTCTACAGTTAACACATCTCCAAGATTTTTTCTTCTTCTTCTTTTTTGCGACTTTGCTTTAATTGTTTTCTCTTGAATGGAACATTCAAAGTGCAAATTATTGTCACAACCAAAACAAAAAACTTCCTTCTTCGAACATTTTTTCATTACATAATAATTTTTTTTATTGTCAAAAAACAGTACAGACTGCATATGACCACGTGGAGGACAATAAACTAATTTACTCTCCGGAAGCAAGCAAGGGACCATCCCATCAATTCCGATCAAGGGCCCTAAGGCAGAGGCGGATTCAAAAATTTCAGCAAAAGTTCCTAGATAAGATAAAAAGTTAGCTGCGAGTTATAATACATATATAATGTCAATATGTTTGTAATTTAACGCAAATATGTTTGTAAATTTACATGTACAAGTTATTATCGAACTATAGATTATTCTGAGTATAGTGTTTAAAAATCATAAGAGTTGAAAAAACACTAAATTCACGATTTATTGTTACAATAAACACGCCCCTAGACAAAGCCTAGAAAACCTGTATAAGAAATCCGCCTCTACCCGAAGGAAAAACGGAGAAAAACCCGGGCCAGATACTGCACTTCATGATGGCCGTTACTTACTTTTTAATATAAACTAACACTTTCACTTGGCACTTAACACTTCCACTAAAACAAAACTAATAAATCTTCTTTCCTGTGCACAACTTCAGTTGACCACAACCAGCTGTTGATTCTGCCACGTCGACACGTATGCTTCCGCCACACACAATTAGAAATTTAATTTACGTATTTCTCTATAAAACTTACTTTTCTTCTTTAAATTATGATCGGATCTATGACAATTAATATTCTTCGATGTAAACAAAAAATTTGTTAGATAATTCTTCTCCAAAACTTACTTTATAGATTTTCTGACGGAGCTTACAATGTCATGTCTACACTCGTTAGTTAGGTAGTAGTAATAATAATAACAATAACAACAATAATAATAATTGAAGATGATAATAATAATAATAAATAAGAATAAGAATAAGAATGGAAGTCAAAAGCTCTCCATGGTAATTTCCCCATTCTCTCAACATTGCCGACAAAGACGCATCGACGCTTTGGCTCAGAGATGGGTCTCTATTTGCTGCGACTGAAGGCTTTATTCATGCAATTCAAGATCAGGTTGTCGCCACTAAGAATTACAAAAGATATATTGAAAAACTAGACATAAATGATGAATGCAGAATATGTCAACGAACCTCAGAAACAATAGATCACCTAATAACTTGATGTTCAATTCTGGCTAATACAGAATATTTACATCGTCACAACCTAACTGCAAATATAATACACCAGGCTCTCGCAATAAAAACAGGACTTCTACTAGAAAACCAAATCTACTTATTACGACTACCGTCCCCCTCCTACCATGGAGAACGAGACATACAGATTGTACTACGACATCCTTCTTCATACTGACAATACAATTACTGCCAACAAACCCGACATTCTCCTCCATGACTTAAAGAAAAATCTGCATTTCTCATTGATGTCACTCACCCAGCAGGCAATAACATCAATAAAATTGAATCAGAAAAAATATCCAAGTACACACCTCTGACTATAGAGTACAAAGAAATATACAGACTTAATTCCATAGATATAATTCCTATAGTTATTACAGCAAATGGTTTAGTAAATAAGAATCTTAGAAAATACCTTGATAAATAGGATGAAACTCAACTGAAATGATCATTAAAACACAGAAATCAGTTATTTTAGAAACTTGTAGAATAGTGCGCACTGTGTTAAACATAAAAGATTAGCATGTAGAGAGTTATGTCGTAATGACCCCTCATTCATTATGTACCGGATGTATATCTCCAAGAAAATGGATAATAATAATAATAATAATAATAAAGGGACTAAGGGGGATGGGAGAGGTAGTACCTTTCACAGATGGAGACTATCTCCATCTCACACTGGTCCTCACCCCCCCCNCCACCCCCAGGGACAAGTGAAGCGTAATACAGATGCTAGGCGTCAACAAGTCTCTCCTTGTCCAAGAACGTCCGTGCGTGGTGAAAAGCCACATCCTGCCTGAGGTAGCTCTGCTTTAAACGGAACACGGCGGATCTACTGGAGTCAATCTGGAAAAACAATCCCTTTGTCCAAGGTGTGAACTACCGTGCTGATGGACAACATCAAAAGATGTGGTGGAAGGTAAGAAGCCGTGAACGTGTGTTCAGCAAGACATGGCGCCCTTTGCTTGAATCGAGTCTTATCTCCGCATGCTGGGTTCTGCGGAGATCGACCAACCTTTTCCCTAGCTACTCGTGGGATGTACCATGAGAGGAGAAATACAAAACTACTTCCCGTATCGTTTACTCAGGGGATAATCTGGGTACGAGCCAGGAATCGCTGACACCTCAGGGCGGTTCTGACTTACAGAATACTGGGAACAATAGCACATCTGAACCACCACATTCTGAGTGTGCTTCGCAAAGACCTACTTCAGCGACCACCTCAACTGCTAAAAAAACACAGCGCATGAAATGGTCCCAAGAAACTAATGAATTCCTAATGTGCAGCTACTTGACCATTACATCTCTGGAAACAAATAAAACTATATATAGAAAGAAACTTCATGAACAATTTAAGGAAAGATACCCAGATTTACATGTCACAGAACAAAGATTATCTGACTAAATTAGAGCAATCTTCCGCAACAATCTTCTCCCAAACGATATCATCCAAAGCATAAAAAATGAAATCGCCAAAATCTCTGAAATATCTGAGACACTCCGTAATGAGCCCATTGAAATACAAAACGAAACGACCCACTTTGAAGACACTAACCAAAACACTAAAAACTTTGCAATGAAATCTCCGCAACGTTTTGGACTGTCGTTGCTACGTACAAGGAAACGGACCCAACGTTTATGTAAAATACAAACATCAAAAAGAGCTTCAATCATCATAGATTTCATTAATCAGCATCTCCTTACTGAATACCTAGCAACGAATACAGACCTAATACAGTACGTCCATGCCGGAATATACTGTGCAGCACGGACTACCACCTTCACATTGGGTCTTCAGAAACTACATGAAAATCCAGACAAAATTGCAAAATCCACTTTCAATCGAAACAAAAAGAAACTTCCAGCATGGTTACGAAGATTAAATTGCAAAATTGAAGAAATAGGAAAAAGTATTGGTCGCATCTCTGCCTCTATTAATGGAGACGCCTCATACCGAGTAGAGAAGCTAGTTCAAAAGATTTGCCTCAGCCACAATATCTATTCCAGATTCGAACTCAATAATTTGAAACCTCAACATGTTTCAGACTCACTCAAACAAAGACTGACTGTATTAAGTATACGCAGACAAAAATACCTCAAGTCTTCAGGACGTAGAATACAGAACAAAATCTTTACAGTAAATGAGAAAGGTTTTTACAGAACCCTAGAGGCCAGAGAGGAATCAAAAGATATCCAATCTCCAGACCAAAAGGCAATAGAAGAATACTGGAAAAACATTTGGTCTGAAACTGTGACCCATGATCGATGTGCATCATGGATCCAACACGAAGAAAAGAAATACTCGGGTATCAATGAGATACAATTCCCAAGTATAGATGTAAATGACATGAGAGAAGTGATAACTGAAACTAACAATTGTAAGGCACCGGGAATAGATAAAATTCAAAATTTTTGGTTTAAAAGGCTTTCTTCCTGCCACACACATCTGGCTAGTTTGTTCACATACGCTATAAAAAAACTCTGAAACCATTCCCCCTTTCTTTAACTCAGGCATCACCTACCTAATACCTAAAAGAGACACTACAACGGACCCCTCCAAATACCGACCTATTACATGCATACCAACAATCCACAAGATCTTAATCTCATACCTAAACAAGAACATTTATAAACACTTAGACATAAACACAATAATATCATAAGAACAAAAGGGGTGCGTAAGAAATTCCAAAGGAAGCAAAGAACAGTTAATTATTATAATATCGGGAAAGCCTGTAAAAATTTCGTGTTTTTTGGAACATTTCTGTTTTTAAAACAGTATTATTCATTCTTGGAACCATTTCTTTAACTTGAGTATAAGCAGAAGAACATCACAAATTTGATGGTGTTAATTAGTTTTTCTACATTTTTTGTGGCATCTACAGCAGTTCAAAGTGAGTCTATAATAAAAAATCCGATAATAGAGACGGCATCAATTGACATAATTATTAGCGAATTTAGTGTTATTTAATAATTACGAATCATCAACATTACTTATAGCTTGATAATAATACGTACTTGTAAAATGACTTTTCTATGTTTTATTAAATATAATATTTGTTAGTATTTGTTAATACCATAACACGCGTGGAAATATTTTTTATCGTTAGGAGTATGTTGAAATGTTACATCTGCCTCTACCTTAGGGTCCTTAATCGGAATTGATGGGATGGTCCCTTGCTTGCTTCCGGAGAGTAAATTAGTTCAGTCTTCCACGTGGCCATACGCAGTTTGTAACTGCTTTTTTGACAATAAAGTTTATTTATTATGGCAAAAAATGAAAAAATGGCAAAAAAGTGAAAATTAAAGAAAAAAATTACTTTCAAAATCCTAAAATGGGCATTTTAAATAAAGTAATAAAATTCTTGCGTATGCTCACAAGAAAGTACATAAAATCCTTCAAATTAAGAAAAATGTTTTGCCCTACATAAAATGGCGGCAATTTGAAATTTTTTCGAAAAAATTGTAGATTGTGGCCGTAAAAATCCACATTTTAACCACGTGTTTATAGCATTAAAATACACTTTTTCTCCGTCATAAAAATCAGTTGATTTCTCCGTTATTTATTGCATTTTAGTAAAAAAAACGAAATATCTTACATTTTGGATTTTTGAGATTAAGATTCCTTTTTAAAGTATTATACCGAATCAGTTCGATAGTTTATTCATTCACGAGTATTTTGCATTTCTTTTTTTTTTCTACGACCATTAGAACCGATATTAAAAATTAATGTAGCGATGCACTAAAAATGCACTTTATGGAATTTTCTCGGGAAACTCCGGTCCGATTTTGCAAAAAAAAATTTTTTTGACTTCATCTTAACATATGTAATGAAAAAATCCTACTTCCGATTACATCATAACTTGTGTTTCTTTGGTTTAATTTCCCTGTCCAAGAGGAAATTTTGAGTTTTTGAGAAACTTTTCAAAATATACTTTAACTTAAAGGGTACTTCATATGAAGATCAAAGTTGCATAATTTGTAATGAGTCGGTGTGGGCGACTACAAACATTCATGAACATATGTATTAAAGAAGTGAATACCGACATTCGAGTAACACAGTTTTTATTTGACCTCTGTTATGACCTTAAACAAACGCAGTAACATTTCACGCCTTCTTACGTGGAGTACCATTGCTCTTCACTTTATTTTGATCTTATTTGTAATATTATTCTTCAAACTGTGTTTTTAGCAATGCGCTGTCCATTTATCATATCGAACATACGCAATGAAAAATCATTCCAATGTAGACCTTTTTCTACTGAATTTATTTCTTAGGAATGACTCAGGTGAAAGCAGAAACTACCGTCAGCACAGAATTAATAAATTTGGGACAAATCGGAGAAACTTGAACAAATATCCGCACATTTAACAACAAAAAACACTGGAGCATGGCAATGAATCTTCAGTGTCAAAGAAAATGCTGTTTCCTAGAACAGCTATCTCTTGTGTTACCATTTCATATATCTATCATCACCTCCTGGTTTGCGTAAATACGATGAGTCTTCCGGTCTTTTGATAAACACGAGGTCACCTTTCGGCGCTTATCCCACGCTCACGCCTACTAATTCACCAGTCTGAATATATCTGTGCATGACAAAACTTTACACAATTATTCATCCGTTTCGAAATGAATGAAAGTTATTTACCACGATAACATGTCAGTAAAAATATTAAATTATTGGTTGTAAAATATCGGAAGGAGGTTCATTACTACCCTCACTGTCACCACTTCTCCATTTCGAGACATCTTGACTCAGAGATGTTCCCTTTCACTCCCACCAACATCCTTACGCTTGGCGACCGGAAAGATTCACCAATTGTATAATTCTTATTGCAAATTAGTTTTTGACCGTGCAAATAACACTAGTAGTTTAATTTCGGATTCTGTACAAAATTCAGAGAAAAATGATCCTCAGAACAACTATTTTCAACCAATTACTGTCCATTTATTTTGTACGGAGATGATTACACTGCTGTTATGTTATCAACATATAGAATACTTGAAAAGTTTTTGTTTGTTATCACTTTATTACATAAAAATTATGTTTCGTACTGGTGGTGAAATCTGCAAAAAAAAAAAAAGTGGTTAGTACGTAAGAAAAATTCTTACTAAGTCTCTAAGGTTCCAAGGACGGGTTTTTGCTTTTTCACAGCAAACTGGATTTCTTTTCTAAATCTAACTAAAGTCCATTCCTCAATAGCCGACGAGAGGTGTCGAATGCATACACCGCCTAATTTGTAAAACAGTTTCTTGACCCAAAAAAGTTCTAGGAAGTCTTTTTTTTTAATTGAATTTTTTTGAAGAAAATGAACGCCTCCATATGGACGTAAGGAATATATTGGGAAGACCCGGAAGTTGCTGCGATGTACAGAAATTATTTTATTGAATTTTTAATCCTTGTTTTTCCTTATCCACTATGATTGCTTTCAAATTTTGAAACAAATGTACTGAATTGTAAAAACATCAACAATAATGTGAAGAGTTGTATCGTTTCGGTGAATCTTATTTTGTAGTGAGTGGCTATTACACTAAATTAACTATGAAACTATTTGTCATGGATTTCACACTACAACACGTTTCCAGATAATAAAACAAAGAGTCGAAAATCAGTTTACAACTATACATGGAGCAAACAACTCACACACTCTTTGCGATTCATTGCAATGTTCTATATCATTAAAATACAAATAAAGACACACTCGTTACCAGGGGCGCACCCAGAATTTATTTATGGGAGGAGAGCTTGAGAAATGTGAACAATGATGGGTACGAAAACAAGTGTATTTAGTTTACTTTAACGATAATTCATCAGTGCTAGTCCTATTTCGAACGGTGGGCCATTATTTGAAACTAGTAATCGTGGATGATACAATTACTGTTGGAAGCTAGCACACCGGTGGTCACTGACGATGAAAACAGTACTTTCGCTTTTCTAATTAATAAGCTTTCATTATTAAATTTATTATGATCATCTTTATTAAAAGCAACTTAATTGAACGAACATTCATTCAGAAATGCAACAAAGTGTTATCTTCATGACGTGATCTGACACATCTTCATCAATAACAAGACTTCCTGCTTCCAACTATGATCATCTTTTTTCACTCACTTCAACATTCACATCAGCACTTTTTTTGTGGGGCTTTACGTCTCGTCGACATCGAGGTCATTAGACCCCTAAAAACTTGTACAGGTAGGGAAAGTGCAGTTACGCACTAGGGAGACCCAACATGACTCTCCCCGCGTGTGGGACTCGCCGAATGACTCAACCATACCTACTAAAAACCCTCCTGAATTAAAACTCAAATATCAACGTATCTGAAAACATTACATATATTTGAGGGGGGGGAGGAAGAAAGAGGAAAATTAAAGATACCCTAGCGTCGGGATCGAAAAGAACAAGAGGTGACCAAGGAAGGTCAGGAAAGAGAACGGAAGGAGTCTTGCACAAGTAAGTGGAAGTAATGCCAGACTCAGCTCGGGGTCTCGTGTTTGCCAAACACGTACTTACTAGATGTAAGTCCCCTGGGGAGATCAGCACTATTAATTGTATTAGTTTTTCTAAAACATTTGGTTATTTGCCGTTTCATATTTAATTGTATTGTTCGTAATTTTTACTACACAGACTAATTTGTAACCTTCCGCACTATGTGAAATGAGGCAGCCCAGTTGGAGTATTTTCGCTACTATGTTTCTGCGAATATCACTTCGCTGGACCTTCCTAAAACTATGTCCCTTACCACACGATCGCTACCTCGCGTATGACCCAGCCACGGCGCCGTGAAGTCGACAGCTACCTAGGCTAATTTTCGATTCCTACAGGGGCTAGCACATGTGTAGCCAATAGCTTTATCCCCGGCCCTGATTACAAAAATTTTTTTTCGCGAGCCGGACGAAATATTACAATTAAAAAATGTTAAATACAAAAACGATTCGTTTAAGTACACTAAACTTTTATCATCTTATTTAATTATGAATAAATGTAAGTAATTTAGCACAACAAACAAGAAAACTAATGTGTTGGGTTCAGGCACTTTGCACCACTATTATATGACTATTAACAAAATCTAGTGATAGCTATTCTCAAAACAGTCTCCATATGTAAATCATTCAATCTTTATATTCTTGTACTTTTATTTAGATTCTTAAAGAAAAAGTTTGTTCCAAATATAAGTTAATTACTAAATATTCCTTGGCAAGTTTTTTTAATATCCATATTTTCCATTATTCAATTGCTTATAAAAATTGCACAAATTTTCTTGCTCTTCTCGATATTTCTCATGAAATAATTCATCACATTGTAAATTAATTATTTCTAATTGTATATCACCAGGAACATCTACATCTACAGAAAATGGATTTCCGATAATAGGTCACATTTTATCAATTTTATTGAAGCAATCGAATAGCTGCTCATAATGTCATTAGTGCAAGGATATTTTAGTTAAATTCTTCAACCTTTTCTCTTGAAATATTTTAACAGTCTCTAACATTGGAAAATGATTAAATTTGCATGCAGACAGATTTCTAGAAAAAAGACTAAGCTTCATTTGAAAAGATTTTAACCTTCAATAAATTCCAATAATTGCTTGTGTCCTTTTGATTGAAGGAAATTCACTAATTTCACAACTATGTTTGTAACCTGATCGATTTTTAAAATTTGGCCCTATGAATTATATATGAAAGTACCTACTTGAGGGAACCCTGACTGAGGGTACTAAAAATGTTTTAATTCTTTAATTCTTGATTTCGCCTCAATACACACAATTTTTGCACAGTGTTGATCCACCCTAATAGGAAGGTTAAGAAGGACATTTCCAGAATGGGGACTGAATGTAAGCAGAGCATTCTGAGAGATTAACAGTGACCATGGTAGAGTGGAGAATTTGTGGCAGAAACCTGAATCTGTCATGAATTTCAGAGAAAAATAGTTTACTCAAAGTCGAAGACTCTTTGCATACCTTTCAGATATGTCTATAAGTCAATTTTGATCATCAAATTATGCTCTATGTAGTTTGCTATTGGCACAGTTAATTTTTTATATCATTTACAGAATAGTTCTTCAATTGATAATTGGGGGGGGGGCTAAGAGGGTTGAAGCCTCTTCTCGTTGTGACACATTTCAGCTGAATCAAGCGTGGTTGTAATGACAGATATATTGTAACGAAACTGTTTCATAGCTGTCATAGAACAGTCACAATGGCTGGAACTGTCAGGTATACCTCCAGCAGAGGTGATTTACAAGTTTGGCATCCCTAGGTAATAATAAATATAGTGCCCATTTAGAGCAGATTTTATACACATTAATTTAATTATTTTCTTATTCATAATTATAAACTTTTATTGTTTTATTTATAAATGAGTTGTATTTTTGGTCAACCATATTTTTTGTTTTATTATTCATATGTATTATTATAAGATACAAAGTACTATAAACATATTTACTTAAATAAATTTATCGCCAAAAATATAGGAACAATCTGCGTATCATCAAAAAAGAAAGGTACAAACTGCATATAACCAAGTAGTGGACAATAAACTAATTTAATCTCTGGAATCAAGCAAAGGACCATCTCATCAGTTTCACTCAAGGGTCCTTAGGTGGATGGAAAATTTCTGCTCACTTCTCCGATAAGAATAAAAAGTTAGGTACATGTTTTGATATCAACAGAATACCAACATATTAGTGTATAATGAAATACAAAAAAATAGTTCACAAGTGTTTAATGTCATCAAACTATAGGGTATAAGAATTATTCAGAATATATTGTTTTTTAATTATAACAATAAATAATAATAATTGTAATAATAAATTGGAGAATTTCATTATTACAATAGACCTCTGCCCTATGCCAGAAGCCTAGAGTGCCTATCTTCTCTGAAGGAAGCCCGGAGATAAACCTGAGTCAGGACTGGGCTACAGTATTAATGTACATAGCTATGCCAAGGTTGAGTACAGATGACACATAATTTGGACTTACATGTTAAAAAAATTTAAAACTATAGAACAGACTTAAAATAATATTAAATTAGAAACATTGCAATTTCATTATCCCTTTGTTTTGGCACCCCTACAATCTTGCACCCTTAGGCCATTGCATATATTGCCTAAATCCACCTCTGACCTCCAGATACTATGTTAAATATGAAATATGAATGAAATTGACCCAAACATTCACCACAAATTGGAGCACAGAGATGACCAGAAGGACAGATGTTCGTCATGCTACAAATCACTTTTCGGTATCAGGGAAATCCAAAACGTGAATTTCAACAAAATTTCATGATCTTTACTTTCTCTTACTTGGTATATGAAAAGAAAAATGGCTCCTATTTTGTAAACGGATATGATAAAAAATTTCAAAAATATATTTTAACTCTCCAAGCCTATACGCAACAAAAATTTAAATTATTGTGGAAGAGTTTTGCTGTTAGCCCAGGGTCTCTCTGTGTGGAAATCCCCTAAACTTAACCCAAGTAAGGAGATCACACTGTAAGTCTTGGTGAGGTTACAATGAGAATATAGAAAATACAATATTAAAGAATAACAACGATAACAATAATAATTACAACAATCAGAGGAACAATAAAAATAATATCAATTAAAAGAATTAGAATAACAATTTTCAGCAACACAGCACAAGTGGTAGCATGTAGGTTCTACACTGGGAAGAAATACAATTAGAAAAATTACAATAAAATTTATAATAAGAATTAAAATTAGAATGACAAGGAGAAGAATTGGAAGAATATGAAAAGGGAGGAGAATAAAAAGAAGCTTGAGGAGGAGGAGCAGGAGGAAAAGAAGCAGTGCAAGGAAAATAAGAAAAATTTGCTATACTTTAAAAAGATTTAATTGACTGTTTTGAATTTGTTTGTTGTAAATTAAGTTAAAGAAACTTTATTACCACAACATTTAATACCAATAGAGCAGCCTATAAGATTATCCAGCTTTTTTTGTTGTATCTCTTGTTTTCATACAATTTTTAATAATGCGATGAAACCACATCAAGTAGATAGCAGACACACAGCGGAAAATGCCCATCAAATGTACCTAAAAGAAAAGTATTTCAAATATAAATATAAATTTATTGTCAAAAAACAGTACAAACTGCGTATGACCATGTGGAGGAAAAAAAAACTAATTTACTCTCCGGAAGCAAGCAAGGGACCATCCCATCAATTCCGATCAAGGGCCCTAAGGCAGAGGCGGATTCAAAAATTTCAGCAAAAGTTCCTAGATAAGATAAAAAGTTAGCTGCGAGTTATAATACTAATAGAATGTCAATATGTTTGTAATTTTAAGCAAAAAATTACATGTACAAGTTATTATCGAACTATAGATTATTCTGAGTATAGTTTTTAAAAATCATAAGAATTGAAATTAACACTAAATTCACGATTTCATAAATTAATTTTCAAAAATTGAATAGTATTGAGCAGAATAGATTTAACAATAGGCTTGGGTAACTCTTCCCACTATTGTCAATATTTGAAGAAAAACTACACAAACAAATAATAGGGGTAGGTCTGTTCCTAAATTCTTTGCTTTCTGATAAGGTGTGGTGATTTCAGTTCTCAGTTCCAGTCCCTAACAAATACAATGAATTTGTCTCTTATAAGCAGAAACTCGTGTAAATGGGAAACGGATTTTTTACAAGTTAAACTTTTACAAGTTTTACAATCTAAACTTAATGTTGAACCAAATTAGAATGATTTCAAAATAGCCCTGCATATATTTGAATTATTATAGGTTCTAGAGCCCTATAAACCAGATTTATGTTACGAAGGCTTAAGAATACTAACAACTTTTTCATAAATCCTTCCAGCCCCATCGCCTCATCTTCAACCGATTTTCCTTAGTCGGAATCACCGGGACTTAACATCGCCAATTATAAGTATTATATCCATTCGAGCAACTAGGTTAAAATATCTCCTCAAAATACTTCAAATGATAAATTAAACCACGGTTACTAGAACATGGTAGGTGTTCAACACAAAAAACAAAATTTCTGCAAGAAGAATGAGCTAGAAGTCATCTGGGCTGGACCAGGCTCCTAGGAACAGCGTTTTCACAAGAATGAATGCAAAGAAGATCACTTCAATAAAAAATATACACCTATTGTTGAAGAAGAATTAATCTCATTGGAGCTTATAAAAAACAAGATTTCATTGTCGTGAAGAAATTCAATTGCCTCGCCAATAATATTTTCAATCAAGAAATAATTCACACTATTTATAATGTGAATGTGAAATAAATGTTTCAATATGAAAAAATGAGCATAAACAAATTATATACGATACAATACGTATTTTTTATTCTTCGTCTCGTGCTCGTACAAAGGCAGCCCTAAAAATTACAAACATGTGAATACCATATTATTCGACGGTCAAGGTCAAGCTACCGCCGCGCTCTCTGACGCAGGAATTCAGAGATATTTCCTTCGAAGCCTATTAATCTTCAGCCGGTCACTGGTGCGCCCTGGTGGCGTAAGTTTGAACTACCCTTATGCGAGGGAGTTGCATCTGTGATATGATTCACTGTTGCCCGCCGCTGGACAACAGCTTACTGAAGGATATTTTACAATATCTTCAAGGCGGGAACGTCAATTCTGCCGAACTGCGCAAGCGCGTGTCGTACCTGCACGCAATAGGTGTTCGTTCATTCCAGGCATAACTGATATGTTACCTGCAGGATCATATCGAAACAGTAGGTATCATGAGAGAGGTGCGAAGTAGACTGGTGCTGATGACTTCACAGGTGCAACTGAACCTGCTTATTATTGGCTGTAGCTTGTTTATTCTGGCAAATTCACATGGCTACATTTCACGAAATTTATGTTTCTATACACAAGTTTTCTGGATTATTTCAGTGTAGCTTCGTACTGAGAAAAGTTATCTACAAAGTATTCAGTTTAGTCGGGAATTGTGGTGTATTAAGTTTTTTTCACTTGTGTTAATAAGCTGCATTCCACCACAGGATAGGTTCTATCCAAATTTTATGAAGTAGAGTCGTCAGATGTTCCAACAACGAGCCGTCGAAGTGAGTCGGTCCACGTCCTGGCGGTCGGATACAGAGAAGGGTCTCAAGTATTTCTTTCCTTTTCCTAATTACCTATTTTATCACTTTTATCTTCTTTACTGGCCTTCTCTGTGTGCTGAACGCTCACTCATATGTTTGCCGTGCATGGCGACCCGTGTCGGAGGGAATGGGTCCTGGCGAGTTGAGGGGCCATGCAGCCCTAGAAGGATTTCCTTGTATGCATCATCCAATACGCTTGCTTTGGTCTCGGCCACATCTAGACGGGCGATCGAGGGCTAACCCACCCCCAACCAATCGGCTCGGACTAGGTTTCCGACTGAACTCCAGGGTGAGGGGGGGCAGGGGGTCCTCCCCGCTGGTCGGCGACGTTGGAGCTACCCTGCTTAAAGAGCCCTGCGTCCCCCACTATATCCCCGTGTCAACCCTGGCTCCCCAGTGGGGTGAATCCCCTTGTTGGACTCCGTGGTGGGGGACACGGGGATGAAATTTAAATCCATAACGCATGAAAAAACCTGTCACGTAGTTTTGGAGAAAATAGAAAAACCTAAGATGTGTAATTTTGGTGTTCAGGCATCATTGGATGATCCTTCTGTCTTAAAAGGCGAATTTTTGGGGTGCAAAATCCTTATACCTACAAAGTATAAAGTATAACCTAAACAAAAATCTGTATCTGTCTCCACCCATGTCAGATTCCCATCTCGGCTCAACGTCCTCTAGTCGCCGACGCTCAAGGAGCAGAAATAGTGGATTTACATCCGCGAGTGATCACGGGAGGAGACCACAGCAGGGTCTGACTTTAAAGCCGTACATAGAAAAAATCAAACATCGATGAAAGAGCGGATAAACTCCAAACCTTGGGTTTTCTTTCCTTGAATCTGAATGGCATTAATATCCGTTCAGATGACCTAAAGCTCTTACTGTCTCGTCGTATGTCTTCAAGAAACACATCCCTTACCAAAACACTCTTTTTTCTCTCGTGGTTATACCTGTTATAGGGCGGACTTAGAAGAGGTCTACCGGTACACGGTGGCGTCGCTGTGCTCGTAGACGCTTCAGTCTATGCCAAAGAAGTCTCTATATCAAGCGTCTTTCAGACCGTATGTATGAGGGTGAGTCTACCATCCCTTACATTTAGTTTGTTATATTCCCCCGGGCAGTCATTTCCGAAGAAACATCTTGCCGGTCTGATGGACCAGTTGCCATCCCCATTTATCGTCGGGGATTTGAATGCCCATAATTCGATGTGGGGTTCTTCACACAACTGCCCAAAGGGTGATATTGAAAAACTGTTAGGTAGCCGAGATATAGCGCTCCTTAACAAGGGCCACTCCACCCACTTCTGCAGCTTCCCGATCTTTCTCGATGCCATCTTTCTGGATTTAGCCATCTTCAGTTCCTCTCTTTTCCCAATATTAGACTGGACAGTTCTTGACGATCTGTATGGGAGTGGCCACTACCCGGTTCGTATACATTTCAATGTCTTTTGCTCCTCGGTTTCATGCCCCTCTCTGTGGATATTGAAAAAGCAGACTGGGATGTGTTTAAACGCAACACAAATCTTTGCGATGAGCCTTTCGCCGATGTGGATGCTATGGCATCCCATTCACCAACGCGGTTCTCAAAGCCGCCGATGTTGCCTTCCCTAAATCATCATGTAATCCAAGGTATTGCCCTGTTCCAAGGTGGAATTCGGATTGCGCAAAGGTGGTCAGCGCTAGAAATAAAATTTTAGCGCGGCTTAACAAGTATCCCACTGTTAAAAATCTCATTGAGCGTAACAGGTGTAGAGCCAGAGCAAAACGAAATCTTCGGTTTTTTGTGGCGCTTTACGGCTTGTCGACATCAAAGGTCATTGGAGCCCTAAAAACTTGTACAGGTAGGGAAAATGCAGTTACACAAAAGGAAGAGCCAACATGACTCTCCCCGCGTGTGGGACTCGCCGAATAACATGAGGGGGGACAACCAATGAGGGGGGACAAAGAATGAGGGGTAGGACAAAAAATTATGGGGGGACAAAAATGAGGAAAATAAAAGATATCCTAACCCTAATGGCGTCGGGATCGAAAAGAACAAGAGGTGACCAAGGGAGGTCAGGAAAGAGAAAGGAAGGAGCCTCACACAAATAAATGGAAGTAATGCCAGACTCAGCTCGGGGTCCCGTGTTCGCCAAACACGTACTTACAAGATGTAAGTCCACTGGGGGACGAACTCTTTGAGAAAGTCAGTCGTCCTCCTGGAAGGCTTACATTTCATCTCTTACAAGCCGTACTCCATCATCAGTCGCATGGCAGAAAGTTCGCATGATTCAAGGTACATGGTCCTTTTTTTCCATCCCTGTTCTCAATATCAATTGAAACGTCACCGGAAGTCATTGCTGAGGAACTTGCGCGGAAAAGTGTTGCTTGGATTTCTTCAACAGAAAGCTCGCGCGGAAAAGTGTTGCTTGGGTTTATCCAGTTGCAGTGACCAGGAATATAACATTCCTTTCTCTATGACAGAGCTGACCACTGCCCTTGCCCTTCGAAAAATACAGCCACTGATTCTGATCAAATACCATAACGCGATGCTAAAACATCTTCCAGAGATAGGCATAAAATTCCTTCTGAAGTTATTTAACTGTATTTGGAATGAGCATACCGTCCGTGCTCAATGGCGTGAGGCCATAATTATTCCATTTCCGAAGGAGGGAAAAGATCGTTCTAATCCATCGCACTTTCGACCAATTTATCAGACAAGCTGCGTTTGCAAATTGTTACAAAGAATGATAAATCGTCGCCTTGTTCGATCTCGGGAATCGCGAAACCTTCTGACCAATATCCAATGTGGTTTCAGAAGACAGCGGTCAACGCTAAACAACCTTGTTGCGTTGTCATCCACCATCTCATCAGCGTTTGTATTAACGGAAAACCTTGTAGCCATCTTTCCTGACTTGGAAAAAGCTTATGACACAACCTGGAGGTACGGAATCCTACGCACATTGCACTCGTGGGGATTCCGAGGTTGTCTTCCTCTGTTCCCGGAGAGCTTCCTATCTCAACGCTCTTTCCGCGTTCGCCTCGGTACTTATTTATCATCGAATCATCCTTTGGGAAACGGTGACGCACAGGGCTCAATCTTAAGCGTCACTCTCTTTGCCATAACCATAAATAGCATTGCGTCAGTGGTTCGAGAACCGGTACATGCGTCTCTCTTCGTTGACGACTTCGCCACTTATTGTTCGTCTAGCAGTATCTATGTCATCGAGAGGCAACTCCAATAGGTTTTAAACAGTTTACACGAGTGGAGCATGTCTACCGGTTTTAGTTTTTCTGTATCCAAGTCATGCTGTAAGCATTTATGTAGGACATACCATCTCCATAATGATCCAGATCTTTTTCTTGGGCCAACATCTTCCTTTCGTTGACTCCGCAAAATTCCTGGGTCTCACATTCAACCGCACACCAACTTGGCGCAATCACATCCGAAAACTACAATCTCGTTGTAGTTCTTCCCTAAACCTCCTTCGCTGCTTCAACGCATCATCAAGGGGTGCAGTCCGCACTTGCCTTCTTCGTCTGTATAGAAGTTTCCTTCGGTCTGTATTAGATTATGGCAGTATTGTATACGCCTCCGCATCACCGTCGACACTCGGGACCCTTAACAGTATCCATCATGCAGGAGTCCGCATTGCAAATGGTGCTTTCCGTACTAGTCGAATAGGATGCTTACTAGTAGACGCTGGCGAACCATCTCTTAACAAGAGACGTAATATTCTACTTGGATCTCACGGAGTGAAACTGATGGGGGTTTCAAATCACCCCACTCGGCAACACATTTTCCTAAATTTATTTCAGCTTACGCTGCAAGACGTTCGTTACCCCACCCAGCGGGTGTCCATTTTAAACAGTTGCTGGAGGCAGACTTCATCGCACTACCTCCTCCAGTGAAATACCCACACTCTCTCACACTACCTGGGTCCTTCATGCAACCAACCATCGCCTTTCGGCTGTTTAAACTTTCAAAGCAAGACACTCCTGCTGCTGCGTACCAACAGCACTTCGGAGAACTAAAAAACCTCTATTTAGATCATATGTTCATATTCACCGATGGCTCGGCAATGAATAATTCCGTTGGTGCTGCTTTCCACTGCCATAGTGCCACCCGTTCTTTTCGCCTCCATTCCTTTTGCAGTGTGTACACTGCTGAAAAATTTGCAATCGTTGAGGCGCTGAAGTTCATTCAGCTATCTTCAATACGGCGTGTGGTTCTGTGCAGTGACTCTATTAGTGCTCTATGGTCAGTGTCTTCACTGTACACTTCTGACATCCTTACACTGACAATTCAGAATCTAATAAGCCACCTAGTCGTTCAAATTTTGAAATAGTCCTTCGTTGGGTTCCTGGGCACGTGGGTATTATGGGTAATGAAGAAGCTGATGAGGCAGCGAAGTGGGGAAGACAAAGGACCTTTCATCTGTTCCTACGTTAGAATCTAAGGTTGCCATAAGATCGTCTCTTCTTGGGACATGGCAAACTGGCGCCTTCAAGCTGAGGATGGTAAAAGACTCCGTTAAGACCTGGGCGTCGTCATCCCGTGCGAACAGACGTGAAGAAGTATCCTTACACGTCTTTGTATTGGCCACTGCTATCTTACCCATGGTCATCTCTTACACGGTGAACCTCCACTCATCTGTGAAACTAACAACACAACACTTACCGTGGAACACTTTCTTCTGAAGTGTCTCAAATATAGTACCAGCCGACGGCGACTCAATCTACCCAACAGTTTGAACGTTATGCTTGGGCAAAATGAACAGATTTTGATACGTCTTTTTAGATTTCTTCAGGAATGTGACCTCTGGAACAGTATCTGTTCTTTCTTCGTATAACATTACTTAAATCCATATACGAAACGGGACTCCTCCCACAAGTTCTCGGGAGGATTTGGGTTTAAAACCCTTTTTTTCCCTTTGTTTGAATTTGCATTTCTTCTCTCTCTAAATTTACTTTTCTCTTTGTTTTCGGTTTTTGTAGTGTTTTAGGAAACTGTTGTCTCTCTCTCTTTTTTCCTCACTTTTTTATGTTTGAATATATTGTAATTCAGGAGGGTTTTTAGTGGGTATGGTTGAGTCATTCAGCAAGTCCCACACGCAAGGAGAGTCATGTTGGCTTTCCTTAGTGCGTAACAGCATTTTCCCTACCTGTACAAAAATTTTAGGTCTCTAATGACCTTGATGTTGGTGAGCTGTATAGTTCTCCTCCCCAAACACATATCCAACAGTGAAAAAATTATGTTATTCATTTATGTACTTACTTACTCAGTACTTTCTTACATGACAAGCTATTCCAGTTAAAATTCGTGACATTTTTAAGAGAAAAATGTAACAAAAATGTTCCTTTTTCAATTATTGATTGTACAATGAAAAATATGATTTTCAGTTCTTATGTGTGTTGTTGCATTTGAGCGATAGTTGATTGGTTTTGGCACCAGTACAGATTTAACGCTTTCAGTTCTTGGTTCCACCGAAAACCGGTGGAACCGATTAAACTGTAGAAATAATGTCAAATAGTCATCCAATAACCATTTTATACTAGAGAAAACATAGCCAGGTTTTTAAGCAGAACGAGGGATGAAGTAAATACATCTTCTCAACAGGTGTTTCAAAATCAACATGAACTGCGGACAGAAAGTTTGATAAAACTGAAAGCTGGGATGGCAGGGATATTGCCATACAGAACTAATTTCCAATAAAGATATTGGGGATTAATAACTTATTAGTTTCCCTGGGTGAATTTGTTGAATAAATGTATGACTAATGCCTGGAATTTTCTATGGGATTCATGACTTCTTAGTCTGTTTCTGTCTCTTTTAATTAAATTTAGTTTGTTAACTTTAAATTTCAATTCCTTCCTCCCTCAGAGGAACTGATCCATCCCTAATAAATAATAAAGTAAGAGCATTCACAGATTATATAAACAGGTTCAAATTATATTTCTAATATTGAAAATGAAAATGTGGTATCAAGAAAAATAACATGTTTACACCAATTGAAAACAGAATATTTTTCAGATACATTTATACAACATAACTTACTTTGGGAATTCACAATTAAGTCATTACAATAAATTATAGTAATAATGCATCAGCCACATACTCCATTTACTTTTTTTAATACAAACTAGTTTCAGAAACTGTAGCTTATATCCTCTTCCCAGCTGAGGACAGAAGCAACAGCATCTGAAACTAGTTCATGTTTAAACAACTATGTGGAGTGTGTGGCCGATGAATTTTTACTGTAATTTTTTATTGTTTGTTTATGATTCTCAGTTCACTTCCAGAAAGTAATTAAGGAACTCAAATTAACTTTAATGCAATCTTGCGGACCACATTAAAAAAAGGAAAGGCCACAAAAACGGGCATTACTTTTAAAAAAAGTTATATTTTGGCAATCTTAGAAGACGCAGCTGAAGAGGAGATGCTCAGGAATTATCAAGTGCAAGAGACAAATTATTCTCACTCAGTATTTGCTTTCGTGGAGAAGAATTTAACAAGAAACATTTAAGAATAAGCACCACTGAAGAGACACGAGTGGTGGGCATTAGAGATTTCATCACTATTGTCATAAAGTAATAGTTAATTCAAAACATAGTTACCTGTAAAATTAATTCTTTAAAAGATGAAACAGGGCACATTCCACAACATATTGTCCTCAACATAAAGCTTTCAAACCCTATAGTACTATAGTAGTTTCCAGCCTGAAATAAGGAACAATGAATATTAGTTAATTGACAAGCAAAATAATTCATAATTTTCTTACGGGATGATGTCCAAAAAATGCAAACTAATTAAATTACCAGCTAATTATTTTGGTACTGAAGATCTGCATAACTAAAATTATCATCCATTGGAACTTTGATGAATAATAAAACACATAATAACTTTAGATATTACGTGCCTCAATGCCCAGAAGTTCGTAACACTTAAATTGCAACCAAAGGACCAGTGGAAACATATCTCAATATGATCAAATATGTCAAAAAAATTTAATGCCAGTTATTTTTTAAGCTATTCTCCTTGGTCTGTCTATTGTCTATCCTTAATAGTTATGCCTGCAAAGTACATTTCTTAAACAAATCAATTGAAGCCAAAATAATCAATTTCCAAACAAAAATAATGAAGTACCATAAGCCCCAATTTCCAATTTGGAGTTACTGAGCCACATAAGCTCACAATTTATTATTATAAATAAATAAATTGAATAACTAATAAGTACACTTAATATTTTATCTAAACTTTATGTTTGAGAAACATTTCTCTCATTTTTTAATTTAAAAAATTTGTACTCTATTTTCAAAATTTTCAAGTGAAAGAATTGATGTATTAAATGTTTAAATTAAGTGTTACAAAGTCATTACGCCAACAATTCTATCACTAGCAAAAAGGAAATCTGAATACACACTATTGCAGTTATTCAGTGGCGGGAGANCAAAGTATAAAAAAAAAAAAAAATCTACTACAACTATGTATTTAATATCAATCATTTATTATAAAAAGAATCATGTGTTGGATATCTTCATGGAATAGTATTGCAGGTAATGCTCGACAAAATCTACCTGATTTCATTCCAGAAATTAATTCAGTTAAAGGCAATCAAACACATGGGTCTAAACAATATACCATCACACTTTATTCAGCACATCAAAGTAAGCTTGTTGGCATGTTGTTTCTACAATTAGAAAGTACCTGTCAAATCATTAATTTCTAACTTGATAGAAAACAGTAATGTGCGAAACCAAATGGAAGAATGGTAATAAACATGACATAAGTATTGATGGACCCATATCCATTACAAGCTGAGTCCTCACAGCTTTCCTTAACTCGAATTTCATAATATGTCCGCAACTTTATTCTTTCTCATATTCCCATTGATATCCAGTGATAAGTAATATTGGAAGTTTGATAGTATTGGTGTTGTCCCTTATTTTCACTGATGTAATTGAGAGAAAGTTTGAAGAAAACATTAATTTCCCATTTCACTTCCTTAGCAGTGAATTTCATTAAAATTCTTTCATACCGGACATTTCCGATAATTTTTCATGTCATACTCTTCCCAACCACCGCCTCTAGGGTTGTGCACCTCATGTGGTCTGAAGGGTACGTAATGACATTGGAAATACAATTATTCATGGGCTTGGCCCTAATATCGAACTTTTACGTTATTTTTACTTCTCAGCATTCCTGCTCCCAGCCTGTGGATACCGTGCCCCTATGTGATCTCATTTGAACTTAACGACATTGGTAGTTTAAAAATCTCATCAACTATGGATCCAAATCAATTTTCATTTTTTAATACTTCAAAATTAGTTATCAATTATTTTTATCCATAAACCCATTTCCACCTCCACCCCCAAGGGGCGCTAGTGGTGTCATTCTTCCACGAGGACTGAATTTAGACTAGCAGATATCAAGATTTCACCAACAACTATGCGAGACTGAAAATTATGGACTCATATCTGGTATGTATCATGTTCAATAATCTGGTATGTATCATGTTCATATCTGGTATGTATCATGTTCAAAACAGCATCCCCTTCCCTAGGGGTTTTGGGGTTTATAGGGGCTGATTATGGATTGTCTTCAGGAATGTCAATACTAATTTACAGAGCCCAGAGAACTACAATCTCAACACTAATATCAGTCGCTTTCAATTATTTTTACATTTCACTCCTCGCCCCCAACACAAAGTGTGTTTATTCCTTATGGGAGGTATTGGTGAACTTATCCAACTCACCGGCACTGACAACTATGCAGATTAGCTGTGTTCCATAATTATTTGCCTCAGAACTATCCGCTTTCCTCTAGTTCACAAATATTCAAGAACAACATAGCTTTATCAAGGTAAGTCTACTATTACTAATTTATAATTCAACAACAATTATATTCATAATACTGTGCTATCTCCTTGTCCAGTTGATTCTCTTTACATAGACTTTTCTAACTAGTTTGATTCTCTTGGTCATTATTTACTATTAAATAAATTATAAAAAATGGCATTACAGGTAACTAACATTTCTTGATTCAGTCTTATCACTGTAATATAACACAAATCATAATTTTCTGCCTATGTTAAAAAAATGTAGGTCTAAGAAATGTGAATTTCAATTTCCAAACGCAAACACTGAAGCAAATTTTATTGTTCACTCTGGCATGTTAAGCTATTTCAGAGCATTTTCAATTAGTTTCTTTGCAGCGAGAAAATGTTAACCACATTTTGAGTTCAAATTTTGAACATCCATGGAAAAACTTTGTGACACAAGTTTTAATGCACTCCTAAACATACCTACCAAGAAAAGGGATTTTTTATTTCCTATTGCTAGTCAAAATCGTGTTAATAACAATTATCTAAGTTAATAAAAGTAAAGAAATGTAATTGATATACAGTTTTGTAAACTCCAAAAATTCAATCACTTCCCCATTTTTCAGAGAAAGAAAAACTTTGTTTTTGAAGACATGTCCTGATAGATTTATGTTTTGAAAGTTGCATGTGCAATTTTCAATCATTTCCCATTCAGTTGAGTAAAAACCTTGCGAATTTGTAACTTATGTTCTGTAAGACTTATTTGAAGATTATACTTTTAACTTCAAAAAGAATAATTAATATTTGGTTGAAATTTTGCAAATAAGTTTTGAAAATCATTTTGGATTTCAAAGCATATCTATATATGGTTCATCAGTCTTTATATAATAAATTTATAAATTTATTGTCAAAAAACAGTACAAACTGCGTATGACCACGTGGAGGGAAAAAAAACTAATTTACTCTCCGGAAGCAAGCAAGGGGCCATCCCATCAATTCCGATCAAGGGCCCTAAGGCAGAGGCGGATTCAAAAAATTGCTAGATAAGATAAAAAGTTAGCTGCGAGTTATAATACTAATAGAATGTCAATATGTTTGTAATTTTAAGCAAAAAATTACATGTAAGTTATTATCGAACTATAGATTATTCTGAGTATAGTGCTTAAAAATTGAAATAACACTAAATTCACGATTTATTGTTACAATAGACCCGCCCCTAGACAAAGCCTAGAGAACCTGTATGATAAATCCGCCTCTACCCGAAGGAAAACCGGAGAAAAACCCGGGCCAGGATGGGGCTACAGAATTTATGTACACAAACGTGCCAATGTTGAGTACACATAAAACTAAATTAATATGAGCCATGAGACAACACAATCATGCAAGAAAATAGTATTAATATTAAAAGTCTTTAAAATATTATTTTAAAATTTTAAAGACTTTTAATATTAGCCTTTTATATTATAACACAATAAGTTGTGACTAGAATGATTAGAATGGAATAGAATGAAATAACCATTAGCAGTATTCTAGTGGTTGCGTTTCGCTTCCATGATGCAGCTGAGTGGTAGAACAGGGGTTTATACCTTGCTCAGCTGATATAGGTGAGGTTGGTAGCTGGGGTTTCCTTCACCTACTCCAGACAAAGGTCAGAACTTACAGTATTGAACAGATATTTGTTTACGAGTGCATTAAAATTCGTATCACAAAGTTTTTATATGGATGTTCAAAATTTGATCTCAAAATGTGGTTAACATCAGGGCCCACTTTAGGGATGGGCAACCTGGACATTTGTCTGGGGCACCAAAATTGGGGGCAGCATTTTGTTGGCAAGTGTGTGAAAATATCAATGTGTTAATTCCCAATTAATAGCGAATTTCACATATCAATTTTTTCATTCGGTTAAAATTTACAGTGCAAAGCTTATTTATACTGTTTATGTCTAAAAGCTAAAAATATTTACAATTCTTGATGCTAAAGAAAACAATATTAAATTTAATTTTATGGGATTGTGATACATATCACAATATTGAAAGATTGGACTGAGATTAATTTTGTAAAACAATTGTTATAGCAATCTATGTTAAACATATTCAACAATAAAAGTTGACTAAACTTACAAAAATCTAATATTTTTTTATAATTTCAAAAAAGGAAATTAATAATTTATTTTATTAATAAACTAATGCAGAATTTGTAAAGGGTGCTGCTTGAAATTTATTGAAGATGCATGTACTTCTCTGAAGCATGCGAGGAGAGTGCTACTTCATATAAGGCTCTATGAAGCATCTTTAGAGCTCTAATTCAACAACCATTATAACATGGTTGGTTGAAATAATCTCAATATACAATTGCTTGTCCTGACTGACTGATTGACTGACAGACTATCAAGGCACAACCCAAGCCACTTAAGTAAGAAACATGATACCCCCCAGGGAAGGGGATGACATGTAAAAATTACTGTAAAATACATGTGTCTCTGACACATTGTTATAGGCATTGCTGAGATGAATGGTATTAATTTTGTGTAATTTCTCATGTCTTTGTTTATTTGCAGAAACAATACTAACAAGGGAACTTGCAACAAGTAAATTTTTTTTTTGAAAAACCGATACTTTTCGCACGCTACTGAGCCATTTTTGTGGGTCTTGAACAACCCTAAACTACAAAAAGGATGAGCATCGACAGCCGAATCACGTGGCTGAGCTTTGATTCGTCTGACTTCTATGTACCTTCACCATTCAGGGAGGACATGAAATTTATTGAACTATGCTCTTTCCCGTGCATTTAAGAAAAGGATCAGTCAAATCAAATAGTAAAATGACATGTAAGTTCACCTAAGTACGTTCAAGTTTCCTTTTGCTATCTTTGTACAGGAATTCAAGTAAAATATTACATCTAAAATTTTGTATAAAACTGTTTTGTACTGTTTGATTGTCAATATTATGTCAAGTTAATATTTCTTTCTAGATATATCCTTTTATTAAAATTTAAATAAAATGATTTGATTTTTAATGTAAATAAATAATATGTACCTTTATTTAAAATATATATAAATATTTTAAGGGGTGGCAATTTGTCTTTTTGTTCTGAGTGATGTAACTGCTAGAGCGTGTGCTGTTAACATTTTCTCGCTGTAAACTGAAAATGCTCCAAAATAGCTTAACAAGCTGCAAGAATTGAAATTCATATTTCTCAGATTAAATTTTTTTTATCATAAGCAGAAAATTTGAATTTGGAATTCTTAGAAAGGATACAAAAACAATTACATTAAGGAGTTTGGTTATATCATGTACAACAGAAGTCTCTGAACTAGTTCAGCTCAAGAAAAGTTCTGGTGACAGGTATCAATGGAAAACCAAAGTGGACAGATGCTGATGGTGTGCAGCAACTTCATACATCTCATATCAACGTAAAGAAATCAAAGAACATTAAATAATTTAGACGAATGTTTTTTCCAAACCTGTCCTGACTTTTCAGTTTTGTAAATAAATAAATATATTTCATTTTCAATTATTTGTTTAATACACTTTTTAAAACATCTGTTTCATTACATAACCTTCTTAACATAAAATTTTTAACATGAAATATAGAAGGATGAGAGATATTGCTTTTGTTTCGACAAGTAATGAATTAAAATCTATCCTTATTATGTTCACAAATTCATACTTACAAGAGCATCTTTCACAAGCTGCTTGGCAACTATTACTGGAGAAAATATACCAGCAGATTCAGTTATCATTGTTGTTTCCAATGGCTTAGTTTTCTCTTCATTTGCAAGACCAGGAGTGTCAGTATCAGGAGGTAAAGACAAAGTAATGGAAACATTATAGGGTTTACACTGTAACCAATGAGAAGTCATCACTAACAAAATTATATGAATATTTTACACAAAACTAAATCGCATTCACCGATACTTAAAAATATAAATCCTTTTTCTGATAATTTAAATTAAGAATACATTAAATTTTCTAAAAAATAAATTAAGGATTGTAAATTTCACACATAACTTTTGACAAGTAAAATAATTTTTACACATTAAATAAGGAATTTTAGGCTTTTACAATGACTTACCTCCATATGGAGAGCTTCAGCTAAACCTCTTAAAGCAAATTTTGTACTACTATAAACACTGAGTCCATAAATGCCCAACAATCCAGCTTGAGAAGAAACCATAACTACTATTCCTTCACCACGACATTTCATGCGAGGTACCAACACTTTTGTCGGAAACAAAGAACCAAGGAAGTTCAGATTCAGAAGATACTAAAACAATTCAATAAAACATCAAACCAGAATTCAATAAAAAAGTTTTAAACACAAAGTGAAACAATATCATTCACTGTCATTATAACACATACTATTTTACAATTATCTTGCTAAATTAATAAAGAGTAAAGCAAGATAATAGGTTCACAAGTCTCCCACTTTATTTTTACTCTAATATTTGTTCTTTGATTCAGCAGCCCAATGTCAGCTTTGACCTCATTCCCCAAATTGCACACAAGGTTTTTTTTCTTTCTTATCTGATTGGAAGAAGTCTTTCATGAAAATCTACAAAAATCAAACAAAGTGAAACAGAACAAAGACAAAACTCAAAATGTTATTTAACATTTCTTTCTGCTCTTTAATTGAGCACTTAAATAAATATGATATTTACTTAAAACTCTTCTTAATCAAGGTGATTAACTAAGGAGTCAGTTTTATCCAAGTCAGTAAACATACTACATTGAGTAAGCACAGCTCAGAAGGTAGACTGCTGAACTGCTAATGAAATTACCTATAATTGAACCTCAGTGACGCATGGAACTTTTCCTAGTTTTAAATTCTCTTTGCAACTGAGCAAAGTCTTATGCAAAAATTTCATAACAAGATTCCTTCCGTAAGTTAGAATCATAAGTGATTGCTCTGGCACCCTACCCCCTTTAATGCTAATGTAATACTTGAATTATCCCATGTCCCCAAAATGAATTTAATCCTCTTATAAGTTTGTAAAATTGTATTACAAAACCTCATTGAGCCATTTAGTAGAACATAGTAGCCATGTATTTCTTTAATACCTTAATATCTGCAACACTTGTATCTTCCAGTTTCCCACAAATGGCCATGCCAGCACAATTAACAAGCATGTATACAGGTCCAAGATCCTCCTCAGCAGCATCTAAAGCTTTCTGGACGTCCTGGTAAGACTCGCTCACATCCACTGGAATGAAGTTCATACCAATTCATTATCTCAACCCACCTTATATTTAAATGAAATTTTTAAGAAATAGTCATTAAGTTGCCCCCAAAGGTGGCTTTGAAGCAACCTTTTACAGGGAGTCATATTGAGGGTCTGGAAATTCCACCCAGCACAGACTTTTAAGGGATGTGAAAAATTTGGTAATTTTTGTATGATGAGTTTGTCTTTTTAAGGCCAAAAATAGTCATTAAACTTGACAAAAATTAGAATAGTAACGTTCTCCACCTTCTTGATGAATAGAATATGGTAATCACACAATTAACTGGAGGAAAGAAACTAGGACATTTACAATAAATATGAGAGAATTTATAACATAAAGAGTTAACAGGAAATAACTTTTAGAAGCAAATTTCAATCAGATGATATTAAAAAGCTTAAAACAGTTTGGAGAAATGTTTTCCAGCACAAAAAATTTTTAAGAAGATTCTGAGATGTGTCATCAGTTAAAAGTATAAAACCAGCTCCGAGTATTTCTTCATACATTTGAAAGTTTGAAAAAGAAAAGTTTTTTAATAGCATTTTGGAAAGAAAATAGTAGGTTGATTTGTTAACTAAAATTATTATTACTCAGAAACATCTGGCTGGTAAACTAAAAACCAGGAATAACATCATTCAGAAGCTGTGTGGAACTACAAGGGGAGCCTCTGCAGACACCCTTAGATGCTCTTCCTTAAGCCTGGCGTACTCGGCAGCTGAATATGGTGTGTCTGTTTGACTGAACAGTCCACATGTAGGTAAAGTAGATGCACAATTGAACAATACCATGAGACTGATCTCAGGAACTATTAAATCTACACCCACGTACTGGCTCCCAACCCTTAGCCACATAGCCCCTGCAAATCTTCGCCGACAGGATGCTTTGGTTTCATGAGCATAGAAAGATCTACGGTAACCCTAGTCTTCCAATACACAAGGACATCCTTATTGCCACACAGAACAGAAGGCTCAAATCACGGAACCCTCCTGTAGCAACAGCCCAACATCTGGAACGAGAGAACTTTCACATTGCAACAATGTGGACTCAGAAATGGAAAGAAGAAACAACCCCTGCTCTTCACGACTTCCTGGACACAAAGAAGAAGGCCCCTGGATTCGAACTTCCACGAAGAACTTGGATGGCTTTAAGCTGAGAGAGGACCTTGTGTTCAAGTGGGGAAAAATACAATCATCGTCATTCGATTGTGGTGCAGATCGACAGACCATACAGCACATTGTGACCTGAGTGCCCTCAACGTAGGAGATATTGGTGACTTTTTATTAGCTACTCCATCCTCACTTGAGTGGATAAATCAATGTAATATTAAATTGTAGAGTAAATAAGACATGATAAATAAATAATAATTATTAGTAATATTATTGTTACTGTTTCATTACAACAAGGTCATTATGGATGATACTTTTATTCAAAAGACAAAAGAAAGATTGTCATCCTTCTTGCCACAAAGAGCGGAGTTGAATGTATTATTAAATCAATGAATTATTTCCATAGATTTAACAATGCACTGATATTGATCATAATATTTATTTGGTTAATTTCCAGAAAACTTTTCATATGAAGAATGAAAAATTGTAAGGAATTACTACACTCAGCAACGCATACCCGACTAGCTAAAACATAACTGATAGTTATTTGATATGCTAAATATATTATGCCTTTGGCATGTGTTGCTGAGTATAGCAGGTCCTTACAATATTTTTCTATTATACTTGCTATTATTCAGATGAAAAGTTTCCCAGAGAGTCAGTTTCAATCAAAAGAACACCATAACATTAATATGTTACAGCAGACAGTATTACCTGAAAAATAAATAACTTTCTGTAATTCTGGATGTAAGCAATTTCTCAAAACTTCCATCTTGGCACTTTGCAATTTATCTTCATTTCTAGCAATGAGAGTGATATTAGCACCCAAACGAGCAGCTTCAATTGCCACACATTTACCAATTCCACTTGATCCACCAGTAACCTTCACATACAAATCAAAAAAGGTTTCTATAATTTTAAAATTTACACATCACCATGACATACACACATTTAAGATGTTAGTAAAGGGTTTAGATTAGAATGAAAGCAAAACCATAAAAAGAACCATAATTTTGAGATAAACTAAATTTTCTCTTCTGAAAAAATGCATTTTTGGAAATACTTGAATTAATATTCGAGAAATATATTTTTTAGATATGGAATAGTTTATCTTACTAATACATGTTTTCCATGTAAAGTTCTCTTTGGTTTGGTGATCAACTGCTTCAAAATAAATAACAATGTTCCCGCAGATATCAGAAGAATTAGAGGCACTATCATTTTTCACGCTGCTCGGTAACGAAGAAAGAGCGTAAAAAATTAATATAACTAATCATAAATAATTTCCAAACATAGCTGCTTGTCCTGGCTTCCTCATAAAAGGATGGAATATCCACGCCTGATCCAGGCCATCCAGACACTCACGCGGAGTCTGCGCGGAACAACGCAGAGATTTGACTGTAGTCGACTTGACTTACATCGATACAGATCGTTTCTGATCGATAATTTTGAGACGGAAAAATAATCGACTATATGGAGTATATCGATACAAAATCGAAGATACTTCATTACTATTAAAGCGTTCTTCAACTTTTCATCATCAAACCAGCGGCTGTCCCCTACTGGTCCCCTATGATATGTGCTGGATATGTGACCTGTGTTGCTGCTGGTCGCTGTTCTGGGTTGTCCATCTATCCGTAGGATTGGTAGTCAAGTGACCTTTTCGCGACGTTTATAGTCTGTGCCTTTTCGTCCAATGGCTTCAATCGAACGTGAAAAATAGCTAATTCCAGAAGACTAAATTGAAATAGCGTCTGGAATTATTCGTTGCGGGTTATTAATTATATAATATATTGTATTGTGTCAATACACTGAGGACGAAAGATTGGTTGAAGTATCAATAAGCTTCGGTGAATTAGGCGTAAATCGAATTCTCATTTTGTTAATATGCCTCCGTTTGTACAGGATATGCCTCCTAAAGGAGGTTACGAGCAAATTCCTTTCGTACGAATACCCGCAAAGAAATATTTTAGTGGTATGCCTAGTTTCACTAATTCACCACAATTCTTAAGTCTTATTCTTTGTTATAAATAATCATTCAACCTTGTTTTCAGGTTATACGATGATACTTGGTTACTTTGGAATTACTTTTGGAAGTTTATACCTTTATTCTCTTAGTAAAAAGAAAGTTCAGAGAACTAATGTTGAAGCAAGAAGTGCTAAAATGGCTATTTATCCGCTTTTGTTGGCTGAACGAGATAGGGAGTAAGTATTTTTCATGAATATATATGTGTGTGTGTGGTTTTTTAGTTCTAAAATAGAAAGAATGCAATAAGCATTTTCCCAGTTTTTTTTGGGTGGGGGGGCTCTAATGACCTCGATGTTGACGAGCCCTAAAGCCCCACAAAAAAATTGCTTTTTTTTGTAATGTTAAAGAGGAAATATGTATAGAGTATCATCAGAAATGTGAAGCGAGGGATAGTTGTAAGTGTTAAGATACATAACATGCATACAAAGTTTGTTGGTTCCAAGTTCTTAAGGTTTTACACTTTAAAGACATTTCAGTTTTTTTCTGGGGCACACTGTTTCCAATGTTCATGGAACTAGGATCTATTGAACCAGATGAAAATGAGTAGGGAGAAGTGATTTCAGTAACTAAGTTTAACCTTTACTTGACTGGTGAAGTGGATAAACAGGTCCTAACTTACAGTTACTGAAATGTAAACAAATGTCTAACAGAGACAGTAACAATCTGCCTCATTTTTTGAAATTTTAGTCTCTTGTGTGAATTATGTGAATGGTATGTAAAATTGGTAGGAAAGAAGGAATATAAATTTTCAATATGACTAGTTTTGTTACTGGTCCAAGTTCGTGAACATTATTTTCTAGCAATTAAGATATTATTCTTTAAGTAGCGAAATGACCACTTGTGTTGTAGCTCCCTTTTCCATTGTAATAGCTTTAGAAGGAAAAAAAAAGAATTAAGAAGAAAAAAAATTAATTTAATGTTGGGTATTGTGAATATTGATCATGAAGTGTTGAAACAGTAAAACTGAAATAGGCTCTCATTTCTTCTCGCCATGGTTCATTAAAAATTATTGTAAACTACTGATATTCTATTAAATTACACCATAAAGTACTATATATTTTATTCCACTTACTGATATAGACTTATATAATTATAGCTAACATTAACTTAAGGGTAATATACACCAAAATAATAAAACAGACATCACTCCTATATTAAGTACCTTATTACCCATACTTCTAACTTCGTCAATATTCTTTCTTTCTTTCACTTTCATATTCTTTCTTTTTGCTCCTACGATAGATCCTCGGCTCTTTACCACCATTCTTAAAGGGGAGTGTACACAGGGATAGTAAACACTGCTTCATGATGCTGCACAGTTGGTTATATTAAGACAAAACCTGGCCAGAAGAATTTTATCCCAAGAATTTGATGGATTATGGCAAATTATCGTTCATATGTTTATAAACAAATGTCATGTTAAGTTAAACGTACTTTTGATTTGAGAGGTTATATCAGATCTATGTAAACAATTAAAAAGTAGCTGTATATACATTTTCTTTACACATTTGGATGCAACATTTGTTTATTTACTTTTTAAAAAAAATTTCGCCATAATTCACCAAATTTACTGGATAGAATACTTTTGGCCGTGTTTGGCCTCCATATACTCCACTGTGCTGAGACATGAAGAGGTGTTGAAAAGCGGCATTCACTAGCCCTGTGTATGTGCCCCTTAATGGAGGAGATCTCCATCCCCACTTTTGGGAGGTTAGTGTTCTCTTCTTTCATCCATGATAAATTAATACTTCCCATACTAAATTTCTTATGTCACCTCCTTCACCATAGCTCTCAATGCTAGTTCTACTATTAGTTCTACGTATTCTCTGAATTTTCAAATCTCTCATTTGTCAAAATTATGTTCTCATTGATTTTAATTTCTTCTATTCCGTATCGTGTCAGATATAAAATGTCATTCTTCATCGTTAAATTCGCTATCCCAAAGAATATGATCAACCGTTTCTATGTCCTTATTACAGAAGCATTTCTCATCATCTACTTTTCTCCTTCTCATTAATCTTTAAATACTTATCAAAATGCCTGTATCCTGTTAGATATTCCATCACCTCTGCACTTGGTTGGAACCAGTCCTTATTCTTTCGGCACAGTGTCACATTTGGTATAACCCTGTGTGTTTCTCTTCCTTTGATTGATACATCCCACCTTATTTGCTACGCTCGCTCTAGATGTCTTGTTATTTTGCCTTTTGCCCCTTTTTCACTTGTCCTTATCACATCTCAATGGGGATGAATATCTGTAGGTTCCCATAGCACTTCGAGAGCATAGTTCGAAAGTCTAATAGCAGCCATTCAGTTGAATCATAAATTGCTATTGGGTGTTTCGTAACTTCCTCTCGATGTGTATACTTTGAATTCGCAGCAACCACACACTCACAGCCAATTGAGGATAATTTTCAAGTATTTTCCTCATCCTCCCTTTGTAGTTGTCTCTCTTAATTACCGTACTCCATTTTCATCCTGTCTGCAGCTTCTCTTGTCCTTAGTGTTACTCCCCCGGAAACTCACCTCAACTTATCGTCCGTTAAACCTACTAAAACTTGGAACAAAAACTTTTATGGTAATTCTAGACCAAAATCGCAATTCAGACAACACAATGGAAGGTCTCACACATCAAAACATTCAGAAGTTCAATTGTTTTCTTTCTAGAGTATTATTAAATGCAATTTGTTATATCTCCATTTTCCCCAAAAGACTAGTTCAGTATTCCCCCCCTAATGACTGTTTATTTCATGAAATCCATGAAACAATTCCAAAGATATCTCAAGTTTTGTGATAACAATCCTTAATAATAGACACATTCAACTCTTAAATTGCAGTGAACCTCACCGCCAGGTAACAGATTAATTATGTTATGTTGAATGAAAATGGGAGACGGGNCCAACGGCGCCATCCCGCTCGCCTCCCGCGCCAGTCTGCCATTAACATTCAACTTGCGAGCCCCAAAAGCGGGATGGGGCAGTTGGTAAGCGCATTAGCGCGTTAAACTCAAAGTCCCAAGTTCGAATATTGGCCCCGTCTCCCATTTTCATTCAACATAACATAATTAACCTTAATAATAGTGTTTCTTTTAAATTGCAAGTTTCCTACAACATGCCACATTGATATTGTTCTCACAATTCGCATACTAAACCTCAGAACGTGAACATCACACCTTTCCACAGTATATGTAGTATTTCTTAATAACACAGTTGACTTTTGTATGTCAAAGCAGTAGATCCACATCTCTATGCTCCATGAACGTTTTTGGCATGAACTGCATAAGTATTCCCCTTCAGACATTCAAGAATAATTTAATTAGTTATTTTATATTCTTACTCATAAACATTCTTCTAGCATGTGTCTATTGCTGTCAAGGAAAGTTGTGTATAAAACAAGTCTCTCTGAACTACAGGCATAACATGTATGATAGGGACCACAGTGCACGCACGGATAGAAAAGGGTGTGCCTCTGGGTGGGTACCGTGGAATGGGTGGAGTTAAACTAGACCTCCCCTACAGCAGACATATGACAACGCCCTTTCGTTCCATTGTTAAAGTGCGAGGACTGTACCTAAACACAGACTCAAATTACTTTCATTGCTATTGTGTTTGGAAATATTTTATTGAACGCTCCATTCCACATAATTATTGTTAATATACTCATTTGTCATTATTCCTGTCAAATGTTCAGTGTTTTAAAACTTTTTCATATTGTTTTCACCTTATAAATATCGATTCACTTAAAACATTTTCTTATAATTCAGTAATACTGAACGAATTCCAAACATTCTTGTGGATCCATTTTCTGAGAATAATTCCTGCCATTTAATAATAATAAATTTATTGTCAAAAANGTATGACCACGTGGAGGACAATAAACCAATTTACTCTCCGGAAGCAAGCAAGGGACCATCCCATCAATTCCGATCAAGGGCCCTAAGGCAGAGGCGGTTCAAAAATTTCAGCAAAAATTCCTAGATAAGATAAAAAGTTAGCTACAAGTTATAATTCTAATAGAATGTCAATATGTTTGTAAATTAACGCAAAAAATTTACATGTACAAATTATTATTGAACTATGGATTATTCTGAGTATAGTGTTTAAAAATCATAAGAATTGAAATAACATTAAACACTTACGTTCATTAACTTCCATTTGCATGAAGATCTCTAATTTATATTCCCTAAAATCACTCCTAGTGTAAAATATCTAGCATAGTAATACTTTACATAAATATAAAGCACTTGATATCAGAACTTTCCGTACTCTCAAGGTGTATTCAATTTTCCTATGTCTCCTTGCTCATGTAAACCCTTTCAGATAGCCATGCTCCAAACAAAAATATTTTAAGCAAATTACTACTCTTTATCTTCCTCATACAAGCCTTTTACATTAAATATAACATACATATGAGCATCCCCTGTTCACAATAGTTCAGCCAATGTATACGAGAACAAAGTCTTTTCGTGTTCACTGGAAGGTTCACGGTCCCGTCACACTTTAAAGCTCGAAATGCGGTCAGTGTACATCCACGCTCCAAATCTTCAATCCATGATAGCAGAAGCACTTACCATACTGCAACAGATTTTGGACAGTCTCTGCTCGTCACCTCAAATCACAGTACATATCTCTTAACACTTAATTATTTAAAAATATATTTATGTGTCAACTCTTCCGCTGTCATGAGTGTACATTTATGAAACATTAAATTTTGTAAATAAACATGTAATGGAGAAAGGACCATTCTACAAATTTAATTCAACTTTTAAGACGCGGTTTGTCCCGGACAGACAAGTTCATACGTTTATATTCAACTTTTCATGTTCACAACACTATACAGACAAAAAAATTTAATCCATCATAGATAACATCCACTCTTACCCAAAAACACCTATTTCAAGGTGTACTAATACATCATAATAAACTTCAGTAATAATTACATGGAAAATCCATCATTACCCGAAGGAAAACCAGAGAAAACCCCGGGCCAGAATGAGACTACTATATAACCACTAAACCTAAAAAAACATTGATTTTATTTATTTAGCGTATGGCTGCGTACATAATAAAACAAAATACATCAACTTGCATGAAATACACAAAACGCACATAAAAATACAGTGGGCCTGTGATGGCATATCACAAATTGCATATTACAATTGAATGTCTAAATCTTTAAGCCATCCCACAGCCTCCGTCGTAGCACTAACAAATTCATTCATACTGCCCGCAAATCTTCTGAGAGCACAATCAGAGATGATGTGGGTTATAGTCTGTTTTACCTCACCACAGTCGCACAGCGGAGTCTCATGCACCTGTGGAGTGAGTCGCCGCACCTACCGCTGAGCGTTCGCACTCGATTCAATGAGACCCAGATGCTTCGAGGAAGATGGGAGCCTTCCGGCAAAGTTCCCATTCTAACGAGTGAGAGGTAGTCAGAAGCGCGTGCTGCCTCCAATCCCTCTTCCATTCCTCAGCAGGATCCTCGGTGATGTATCCCGCTACCACGGCAGCTGGTCTGCGGTATTTAAGGCGTTCATAGTCTCCCGACAGGTCCGCATGTATGGGCAAGTCCTCATTAGCATTTATGAAAGACATAGTTCTCAGAAGGGCTCTTTGGCGGCACACGGTTGGAGGTTCTATGTTGCTGAGAGCGGGAAGCCAGAATAACGGGGTAGGTTTGATGCAGCCAGTGATTATTCTCATCGTGTCGTTAAATACTGTGTCAATTATCCTGGTGTGCGGACTGTACAGTCATGTCGCGGCGCAGTATTCACCTGCTGAGAAGACAAGAATGAGTGCTGTGGTACGAATGGTATCGGTTTTGGCTCCCCGTGATGTTGCAGCCAGTTTGTGTAGTATGTTGTTTCGAGTATGGAGTTTTGAGGTCAATTTAGTTAGATGAGTTCTGAAGCTTAGGGTTCTATCAAGCGTTATTCCAAGGTGTTTAGGTTGCGGGTTGTATGGTAGAGTGACATCATCAAGAGTTAATCTTATAGTAGAGTGTGCCAATCTATTGTTTAAGTGGAAGCAGGAAGTTTCTGTTTTGGTTGTGCTGGGTGTCAGTCTCCAAGTCTTGAAATATTTCCCTAATATCTTCAAGTCTTCTGTTAGTGTTTTCCAGGTTGATTAGATTTTTATCTTGTGTTGGCAAGGGCTAGGTTGTCCGCATATGCGAATTTTCTGCTCAGTTTCGGGTATGTCAGATATATAGGCGTTAAACAACAGAGGGACAAGGACAGATCCTTGAGGGAGGCCATTGTTTAGCTTTCTTTTTGAGCTTTTTGTGTCACTGAAGATTACTTGTAGTTGCCTGTTAGTTAGTAGACAATTTACTAAAGCAACTGTATCAGGACATTTTATGATATTTAGTACTTTGTAGTGTAAGCCTTCTCACCACAATATCAAATGCTTCCTTAAGTCTACAAAAACTGCGCCAGTTTTATTCCGCTTTTCAGATCCACTTTCTTTGTAGGTGGTCAGGGTAAGAACTTGTTCTTCGCAGCTGCGTTGGGGTCTGAAACCAACTTGTTCTATGAGTAGTTCCTTTTGGATTTGAGGACTAATTCTGGCGTATAAGAGACGCTCTAGTAGTTTGTAGCAGCTGCTTAGAAGTGCAAGTGGTCTGTAATTACTTGGGTCCTCATTGGATTTACCTGGTTTTAATAATGCTTTAACTTTGCAAAGGCTCAATGGATGAGGGATCTTCTTGGTAAGCTGTATTTTGGAACAGAATTTTGTAAGTCATTTTATTGTTTTTGCCGCAGTTTATTAGGAAGTCGTTATGAAGACTGTTGAAACCTTGAACCTTTCCTAGTTTACGTAGTTTAAGGGCTGCGGACACTTCTCCTTCAGTGAATGGGTTAAAACTGATGTTGTAGAGCTGAAATTTTTCTTTAATTCTGCAAGTCTTTTCTTGATTTTTATTTTGTGTGAACTACCGCGGTTAGTTCTGGACACACTTATTAGGTGGTCAGCTATTTGGTTTGCAGTGACTGATGGTTGAGTTTTTATGGCTGGAGTAGCTCTGTCAGCTTCCTTTGTAAGCTCCAAGTTTTATGACTGGAGTGTTTGTAATCCATTGTCTGTACCATGGTTTTCCATTTCTCATGTCTTGCATCATCTAAGTTACATATCAGTTCATCAGCTATCTCTGATTTACCACTCTTGATGTAATCTCTATACAGGATCTCATTGTTTTTATGCCGTCCGGGGATGTATGTTCTTCTGACACCTCTTAGAATGTTTTTCTTCACTGTGGCAATTACGGCTCCCACAAAACGCTGGTAATGGACAGGTTCAGGAGGTATCCATCAGATTACCTGATCCAAATCCTGGGAGAACTTGGGCCAATTTGCCTTCTCGAAATTCCATCTTTGTTTAGGATGTGAGTCAACAGTAGGTATTTGCAGACCAATGTTTATTTGAATAAGGCGGTGTTGGGAATGTGGAAAGTTACAAAGTACAGTGCGGGTTACAGGGAGAGGAGATTTTTTTGAGTTGATCGAAATGAAAAACATTGATACTCTGGTTACATTCAAAAGAAAACTTGAACAATTCTCACAATTAAAACTCTGCTATAAAATACAAGTATTTCCATATACATCAATAACTACCATATGAAATAAAATTTGTCACAGAAAAATCATTAGAACAGGTATAGAAGGTGACCCACAGTGCAGGAAACAAAAAATAGAGTTCATAAAATGACAATGCTCTAATATAAATATAGATTTCTACTTAAATAAATAAAATAAAGTAATCCAATTACGCTGCTTTTCATAGCATTTTGTCATACGGAATTTTTGCTTGGAACTTAGCTTATCCAAATAATTTTGATAGATTATCTCTGGTACAAAAGAGATTCATAAAATTAGTGTTTGGATATGAACAGAGACTACATGATATTTGTTTACCAGTACCAATAAAACATGCATATTATTTAGAAAGTTAAGTTTTCATTATGGTTTCTGCAGGATAGTTTCAACAAAATTTTTAAAAATCACAATTAAATTGAAATTATTCTTCCAACCTTTTTTTGTTTTTGTTACCAAGATAAATCAAACGCATTTGTTTATATTTTCAAATGCATACGTTCACCTGACTATGGCAGCAATCTACTGCTGAAATGTTGTGGCATATAATAAGAAAAAACTGTCTACAAAAAAGGTCAGAAGAGTAATTGCTATGGAAAATTATGTGTTTCCATAAAATTAATTTTAGAGCTGGGTGTTTTATACTGTATTGTGTTATAGTTTTAGTCTTTGCTGGGACTGTACATGGATATCACTATGCCCTGCAGATTTTTACATTTGTATAAATGTATGCATTGTTTATTTTTATACTTATGTATAAAAGTTTTTTGTGGCAATAAATTAATTTGAAAATAAACATTGAATTAAAACTTAATTCTGATAGCTATTAAAATAAGCCTAAATAATTATTAATATTAATGAAACATCATGAAATAATTATATTTCTCTATGAATATTCATAAAATTTATTGTTATTATTTGTAGTATTATGACTCCATACATCATTGTAATGATCTATGTGGATCAATAAATTATTGTTAGTGAACTCAAGATAAGTTCATGTGAATAAATGTTTCAGAAGATTAGTTAAGTCAATCTTATTTATTTTGAAACTGAATTAGCAAGGTAATTTATAGGTAGTTCTAAATTTTCAATGACTTATGTTGAATAATTGATTTCAGATACTTGAAGCAACTCAGGCGCAATAGAGATGAGGAAGAAAAATTAATGGCTAATGTTGAAGGTTGGGTGGTAGGCACCTATTATGGAGAACCCATCTTCAAAACTTTACCTCCAGATACCTTGGTCAACCCTTTGTATCAGGATTACTATGCTCATACTAAACCCAGTCATGCACATGTTCGTGAGCATGCTAAAGATTGGTTTTAGAGATTAGTCTCATTCTTACCACTGTAGATATATAGTATAATTGTAAATAAAAATGCATTAAATAACTAAGTAAATTTAATTTTTTCTTCTTTTTTTTCTATTTTATTGAACCCATTTCAGTATGTCAGCATTTTTATGTATGTTGATTTACAGTGAGTGTATTTATAGCTGCTATAATTGAAACAGTTCTAGTGTATATCTTCATCTGAGGTGTGCATCAAATATACATATAAATTAATGGGTAGCCTACTCCTTATAATTTTTCAATAATATTGTTTAGAAAGCAATCACTTACACAGGTGAACATTAGCATCACCACGCAAAGATTAAATTACACGTGTCTACAAAATTTAAGTGGGTTAGGATAATATTGCTGTGCAGAATTCAAAACTGACATTTACTTTACTGTGTCACATCAAGTTATTTTACAATCTCCAAAACAAGATTTATTATATAGTCCAAATTCTGGTTTACATAACACTATTTGCAAGGCAATTATCTACAAATATAAGTGAATTGTATGTCCTTTACACATTCCTACACCCTCTTCCTGCCACTTATGTGATAATTTTTTTACCTCAAAAATATCTCTAGCAAGGTTTTGGTATATATTTCTTGAACCATATAGGTTTCAATAGGCAATAACGATAATAAACAAGTCTGAGGGAAAACAGTCTTCGGAGACGTATATTCGCATACACTGCCTAAACAGTTAGGTGTAGGTGACAACTGAATGGCAAAATTGTTCGCTTCAAAGAGTTCCTTTAAAAAGTCACTCAACTGCATGTCTATCTACAAAGGTTAACCTAAATTATCGAAAAAGTTATTAAAAATAGACATGTGAAACCGTCAAAGTGAGTTGATCCACGTGCTGATGGTGAGATACAGAGGAGGCTTCCTTTCTTTTACTTTTCTTTTCCCTTATTTACTTTGTTTTTCACCTTTATCGCTTTTCATCTTCTCTACTGGCTTGCTGTGTGTGCTGAACGCTCACCCATGTGTTTGTCGGGCATGGCGACCAGTATTGGAGGGAATGGGTGTCCTGGAAAGTTGAGGGGTTCGTGCGACCCTAACGGAGATCCGTATACTCGTGACTACCAATACACTTACTTTGTCCTCGGCCTCTCCTAGACGGACGACCGAAGGCTAACCTACCCTCGATCAATCGACTCGGACTCTGATCTGCATGGTGAGGGGGGGGGGGAGCGCAGAGATGGCCTTCCCGGTGGCGTTGGTGCAAATCCCTGCGAGTCCCCGTTATATCCACGTGTCAACCCTGACACCCCAGTGGGGTGTCCCCTTGTTGGACTCCGGTGTGGGTGCGGAACACGGGGATGAAAAGAAAGTCCATGCGCATGGCAAAATAAACCCGCACCCCTTTGCCCTCTTCCTCTAGGAAGAGGCTATTAATTGGAGAAACTCGATTTAAACAGGAATTTTTTGTAAATATAGCGACCGGTCGGCAAAGTCCCTCTTCATGTTAATGCGATGTGTTGAAAGACTTTTAAGTTCCGTACGTTTTGCGAAAGCAATAGACAATGAAATTGGAAAGCTTCAGTCGTCGATCGCTAGCGGAATGGTGAAATGCTGCTGGAGGCACGGGCAGACAAGCAGATAAACACCATCATGGCGCTGAAGAAAATTGCTAATCTCAATTAACAATTTGAAAATTAACATTTCTATACGCCCCAGCCAGAATTTATGCAAATGAGTGGTTAACCACGATGATTTTGTACAAAAATCAGATGAAGTCTTGAAGGTATTATTTGAATCGGAAGGCGTTGTCAACATCACAGAATCAAAAGGTAGGTACAGGAGCAGTTCGTCCCCTCTTCCACTTTGATTCTGACATTTGATCGGCCCTCTTTTCCAGAGAGCATATCCGGTGGGTTCTATACTCTGAGTGTACTGAACTGAGCCACTATACTGAAAGTCATGTAACTTTGCCGAAAATTATGCAATATGACTACCTAACACAAATTGCCAACATCTACAAATCCAAATACATATTAATAGTAGTCGCTAAAGCGACTATTTTTGTAAAAAAATTCGAGTTAATATCACAAGTTAATATTCGTTCCGCACGCTCGATGCAGAATGAATAGAATATCGCCACAAAATTGAGTTGATTGCCCATATTGGTAATGGACGTATTAAGAAGTTGGAATATGCTGTCAACATTTCACGAGGCACAAATATCATTACCCTTACGGACGATGAGAGACAAAAAGCGTTGGCTAAACTGAGCACAAGCTCTTTACCAACTTCAAGCCAGTTAGACATAATAAATACAGATGTGCCCCCCCCTAAACTCCATGAAGCAGACCCCTTCCCCCAAAAAACAAAAAAAAACCCTCCCTGGTTTGATTTACTTTCAAATCATATTCCAAGAATTTCGAAATATTTTACAACTTTATCCCTCTTATTTACCCTAGCTCCGTATTATATTCAGATTCATATGCGCTAAACTGAGGTTTCGAGGTTTGCAAAAGCAATGCACATGCTTTCTCATACACTTTTAAGATTCTAATTTACATAAAAAGCAAAATTACGAAGAAAAAAGGAACCATTTTCATGTGTCCTATATTGATGTTTACAACAGCAGTTAAATCAGCGTATAAAACAAAGGGGAGTGACTGCTTGAAAATGGCTATTGTTTGGAACCATTTTTCTTGAAATTTTGCGCAGAATCCGAAATAAAACTATTTTTTTGTCTTTTACATGCACGGTAAAAAATAGTTTGCAATAAAAATATCCAGTAGGCCAATCATTCCGACCGCAAAGAGTAAGGATGTTAGTGTAAGCGAAAGTTTATGTGCCAGAGAGCAGTTCTGGGTCAAGATGTTTGGGATCAAAGAAGTTGTGTCAGTGAGGGAGGTAGTCAGCCGCCTTCCGATATTTTACAGGCTATGCTGTATTACGCACGTCGTATTAAAAAAACTGTCGGTATCAGAGGAACTATAAACGAACATTTCCGTCAAAATCTCGCGATTTTTTTCTCGGTTACAATATTGAATAGACCACGATATGAGAAGGTAAAAAGAATGTTCATTACATATATCCATGTTACTGATAAAGGACACATTTTAATGAGATTACAATATGTAATGAGATTTTAATTTATATTTCAGCAACTAAAAATGAGGGAAGTAGAAGAATTTTTTAAATTTTAAAGAATCATGCTCATATTCCACTTAGATTCAGATTCATATGCCCTTAACTGAGATATCAAGGTTTCTTACGTTTCACCGGATTATTTCACTGGATAAACACCTCAGATACATGTCCCTACTTCACTTGTAAGATATATAAAGTAAGAGGATGAGGCAATTAGCAGATTTGTCACTCGATTTTAAGAAACTTAGGTAAGGAAAATCCTCTAAAAAAATGTTGCATCATTTGTAACAAATATAGGTGTGCGTCAATTTTTGAAAATCATTTGAAATTATTTATCATGTTAGAATGTCCGTAAAGTTTATTTTAATTTAATAAACTAAAAATATTTTAGTTAATAAATTAAGATTTTTATTTTAGTATATGCTATTTTCAAATATATATTTATTATTTGACAATTCAATATTCTAAACTTCCAAAAAACCTCCATTTTTCGAACCCCCCTCCAGAATTTTCAATGACGCAGTTTGCGTCATGACCCTTGTGGGCACTCCTGATAATAAAAAATAAATAACTCATAGTCAAGAGAGCAGTTACAAACTACCAATAACCACGTTGAGAACAATAAAGTTATTTACTGCGTTTAATATACAATAAGCTAATAGACATATTGTGTTTCCGTTCATGTGTTTGTCTAAAGTTGAAATTCTCAAGGCAAAGTAACATGACAGTATATGTGCCGAGCCCTCTGCACTGCTTGAAGTGCCAAAATTTCTGTCATACATTGGACCGCAGTAAGTTATTCTGCGAAGTTTGTGTAATGTGCGGTAAACCGTCGCACGAGTCGTCGCCGCGCTCGTCGCCTCCGTGCTGTGTGAATTTTATGTAGGGTCATTCTTCCAATTCAAACACATGCACAAAATTCATCATGGAGCAGGACATCCAAAAGATCCGCGTTACATTAGAGTGTCTTTCCCCGAGGCCACGTGTCGGTACCTGATCATGAATCCCGTTAATATCACGAAATCATTTGCAGCAGTGGTCAGCGCACCGAAACCACATACAACTTCCCTTGTCTATCAGGTGGATTTTGAGGAAGTGCAGAAACCAGAGATGTGCGACTCTGCAGTTTAGGCATCATTTGATAATCCTTCTGTCTTCAAAGAGGAAATTAAGGGATGTAAAATTATCACACCGACCATCTAAAAAAGTTCCTTTAAAATCAAAACCTGTTTCCACGTTTACATCAATCTCCACATTTTCATCCTCGTCCACCCAGAAACAGAAGTCTGCCGATAAACGATCCCTCCGAAGTCCATCTCGGGATCGTCCTCGGTAGAGAACTTCTCGCTCCCCAAAGTCCCGCAGAGCTGATTCTTTGAAGTAAGATTCTTATGTTGTTGTCTCAACTTCCCATAGTCAACGACATATTTCATGCTCACCAAGTAGCAGAGATAATGGTTTCCATGTCCGAAAATGATCACGGTGATTCTCCCGTGGAGGAGACCACAGCAAGTCTGACTTCATAGTCATCAACAAGAAAAAGTCCACACATCTAAAAACAGCGGATAAACACCAGAACAAGGCTCTTCATTCCTAGAATCTGAATGGCATTCATATCTGTTTAGAAGACCTCAAGCTCTTACTGTCCCGTCGTGCTCCTCAAATCCGAAACATTTATTGCCGAAACACTCTCCCCTCTTGGTTATACCTGTTATATGGCGGATTTAGAAGGCGGCCTACGTTCACACGGTGGCATCGCTGAGCTCGTAAACGCTTCAGTTCATTCCCAAAAAGTGTCTGTAATCAGCATCATTCAGACCGTATGAATAAGGGTGAACCTTCCATCCCTCACATTTAAGGTAAGTAATATTTATAACCCCCTGGACAGTTTTTCACGAAGAAGGACATTGTTAGTCTGATGGACCAATTGTATTTCTCACTGCTCATTATTCGGAACTTCAATATCAATTACTCGATGTAGGGCTCCTCTCACAACTGCCCTAAGAGAGATATAATTAAAAAACCTTTGGACAGCTGGGATATGGCGCTTCTCAACACAGACCACTTCTGTACAGTTTCCCGATATATTTTTTTGTGTTTAATTTAGCCATCTGCAGTTCCTCTCTTTCTCCAATCTTAGACTGGATCATCTGTATGGGAGTGACCACTGCACGATTCTTATTCATATGAACGTTTTTTGTTCCTCGGTTTCTCGCCCCTTTCAGTGGATATTGAAAGAAGCAGACTGGGATATGTTTGAACACAACATCAATCTTTCTTATATGGATGCTGTGGCTTCCAACTTCGCTAACGCGGTTCTCGAAGCCGGCAATCGCCATCCCTAAATCATCATGTAACCCAGGACAGTGCCCAGTTCCATGGTGGCATTCGGATTGTGCATGGGCAGTCAGCGCTACAAAGAAAGCCTTAGCGCGGAATAACAAGTATCCCACTGTAGAAAATCTCATAGAGTTTAAAAGGTGCAGAGCCAGAGCAAAAAGAACACTTCGAGAAAGTCGTCCTCCTGGAAAGCTCGTATTTCATCTCTTAGAAGCCGTACTCCATCAGTCGTATGGCAGAAGTTACAAGGTTCCTGGTCCTCATTTTACATCGCAGGTCTCAATGTATATAGACATCTTTATAATTCTCCTGAAGTCATCGCTGAGGAAATTGCATCGCACTATGAAAGAGTCTCTGACTCCTGTTTTCTCCATCTTTTCTCCAATAGAAAGTTCGTGTGGAAAAGTGTTATTTGGATTTTTTTAGATGTAGAGGAGTAAAATATAATATTCCTTTCTCTATGACGGAGCTAATCTCTGCCCTTGCGTCTTCGTTACATCCCCAGGTCCTGATCAAATAATTAACGCGATGCTAAAAATCTTTCAGAGACAGGCATGAAATTCATTCTGAAATTATTTAATCGTGTTTGGAATGAGTATACCGTCTCTGCTCAATGGCGTGAAGTCATAATTATTCCACTTCCGAAGGAGGGAAAAGATCATTCTAATCCGTCGAACTTTCGACCGATTTCTCTGACCAGCTGCGTTCCCAAATTATTAGAAAGAATGATCAAACTTCGCGTAGATTAATCTCTCCAATCGTGAAACCTTCTGACCAAGATCCAATGTGGTTTCAGAAAACAGCTGTCAACGCTGGATCAACTTGTTGCGTTGTCATCTACTTTCTCATTAGCGTTTGTATTGAGAGACCACCCTGTGGCCAACGTTTTTGACCTGGAAAAACCATATGACACGTGGAGAGCTGTAATCCTACGCACATTGCATTCGTAAGGTTTTCGAGGTCGTCTTCCTCTGTTCCTGGAGAGCTTCCTATCTGAACCATCCTTCCGCGTTCGTCTTGGTACTCATTTGTGAACTAGTCATCCCTTGGAGAACGGTGTCCCACAGGGCACAATCTTCTCTTTGCCATAGACATAAATAGTATTGCGTCAGTGGTTCGAGAACCGATACATGCGTCTCTCTTCGTTGAGTACTTCGCCATCTACTGTTCGTCCAGCAGCATCTCCGACACCCAGAGTCAACTCCAATTGGTTTTAAACTATTTATACGAATGGAGCCTGTCTATCGGCTGTAGCTTTTCTGTGGTAAAGTATGCTGTATGCATTTTGTATACCATGCTCACAGTGATCCAGATCTTTTTCTTGTAGACCATCGTCTTCCCTTCGTTGACCCCTCAAAGCTTCCAGGTCTCACGTTCGACCGCACACTGAATTGGCGCAATCATATACGTAAACTCCAATCCTATTGTAACTCATCCCTGAACCTCCTTCGCTTCCTAAGCGCATCATCATGGGGTGCATAGCACACTTACTTTCTTCGCCTGTGTAGAAGTCGTGTTCGGTCTGTATTAGATTAAAGCAGTATCTACAAGCCTCCGCTTCACCATCTACTCTCAGACCCCAGAACAGTATCGATCATGCAGGAGTTCGCATGGCAACGGGTGCCTTCCGTGCCAATCGAATAGAATGTTTATTGGTAGACGTTGGCGAGCCATCCCTCAGCAGAAGACGCAATGTTTTACTTGGATCTAACGGAGTGAAACTGATGGAAGTTTCAGTTCACCCCACTCGTCAATACATCAACTCTCCCAAATTTTTTTCATGTTACACTATAAGACCTTCGTTACCCCGCCCAGCGGATGTCCGCTTTACAAATCTGCCGGAAGAAAATAACATTATCCTACCTCTTCCGGTGAAATACCCACATTCTCTCACCCCACCATGGTCTCGCCTACCACCAACTACCGACTATTTAAACTTTGAAAGCAGGACACTCCTGATGCTGTGAGCCGACCGTTTTTTTTCTTCAGAGAAATTAAAGCTTCCTATTTAGATCATACGTTCATCTACACTAATGATTCATTCATGAACGATTTGGTGGATGCTGCTTTCCACTGTTATAGTGCCACCCGTTCTTTTCGCCTTTTGCATCGTGTATAGTGCGGAGAAATATGGAATCCTTGAGGCGCTGAAGTTCATTCAGCTATCTTCAATACACCATATGGTTCTATGCAATGAATCTATTAGTGCTCTTTGGTCATTGTCTTTACTCTACACTGGTGACATCCTGACATAATCTAATAAGCCGTCCAGTAGTTCAAAATTTTGGATTAGTCTTTGTTGGGTTCCAGGGCATGTGGGTATTATTAGTAACGAAGAATCTGATGAGGCAGCGAAGCAGGGAACACAGAAAGAATTTCTTGACATTTCAACCGTAACCACGTCAGGCACAAAGCTTGCCATAAGTTCCTCTATTCTTAAGAAATGGCAAGGCAAATGGAGAAATTGCACCTTCAAACTGAGGAAGGTAAAGAAGTCCGTTAAAACCTGGCCGTCTTTATCCCATAGGAATAGACGTGGAGAGTGATCCTTATATGTCTTAATAATTGCCACTTCTATCTTACATACGGTCATCTCTTAAGCGGTGAACCTCCCCTCTCCATCTGTGCGACTTGCAACACAACACTTACAATGGAACACCTTCTTATGGAGTGTCTCAAATACTGTACCAGCCGACGGAGACACAATCTACCCAAGAGATTGGATGTTATGATTGGGCAAAATGAACGACTTTGGTATGTCTTTTTCGATTCCTTCAGGAATGCGTCCTTTGGAACAGTATCTGATCTTTATTTGTATGTCATGACTTAAACCCATAAATGATTTTGGGCTTCTCTCACAAATTCTTTGGAGGGTTTGGATTTTTATCATTCTTTGTTTTTCGTTTTCTTTAAATTTACATCTTATTTTTTACATATATTTCTTTGTTTTCTTTTTTATATTGTTTTAGGCAACTGTTGTCTTTCTTTTCCTATCCTCTTTATGTTTAGATATATGGTAATTCAGGAGGGTTTTGAGAGCGTATGGTCGACTCATTCGGCGAGTCCCACACACGTGGAGAGTTTTGTTGGCCCTGCCTATTGTGTAACAGCATTTTCCCTATCTGTACAAAATTGTTAGGACTCTAATGACCTCGGTGCGGTGTCGGCGAGCCATGAAGTCCCAATAAAAGATAGGCGTGTGAAAATACTTCTACTTAAGAGAGTAATTCAAGTTGGTAAAAATAAATCCTAATCAAATTAAGTGCATTCCGTGTTTTGTGCATTTAAGAAAAACGAAAATTGTCTAAATCGTAAAAAGCTTTGCGTAAGACAAGGTAAAATTCCATGTGATGTGGCCTGTAGTAGAGCTACAAAATGAGAGGAAATCTGTGAAGTGTCCGATCCTAAAACTATTAAAGAGGCACTATGTAGTAAGTATATGAGTGTGTGGATTAAGGCCATGGAAGAAGAAGTGTTAACATGCTACTTGGAAATTTAAAAGGCATGAAAATTGTAAACTGACTGGGATTAAGTGGTATTTTAAAACAAAAGTAGATCAGGGTGGCAACATTGAGAAATTTAAAGCTCATTTAGTAACCCAGAGGTATAATCAAGTGTCAGTGAATTATCTTGAGTTCGAGTGGAATTGTGAGTCTGTATTATTAACCTGAGTTTTTAATAATCTTGAGTGCTCTTAATAAACTCTTGTTGTTGACTACAGTGAAATCGGAGTTGATTTCTTCCCTGCCTGATCAATGTGCTGATTCTGACCCAAAGGCAGCTAGCGTCGGCGAGATGTTGATCTCAGATTTCATCCCTAAAAGAAAAGAAATATTTTATTTATTTTTAAAGATATCACATGTACTCCATAATTTTTAAAATCTTCGTAAAAAAATACCAGACACGACATAATTACGTTAACAAATCAATGATAAAATATGTGGCGATTCAGAATCCAATACTTCACAAAAAATGAACTCCACTCAATGAGAATCAGATGTTGTAGGGAGATATTTCGTCCCTAATAGAAAAAAAGTTTTTATTTTTATAACGATATCGCGTCTAATGTGGTATTTTTGAAATCTACATAAAAAATTAAGAACAATGTTACCAAACACGACGAAATCACATTAAAGAACCAAGAAAAAATTAGCCATGAAATACGAGTATGTAGCTTTGCGTATTACATATTCATCATAAATGCCATAGTATTTACAGTGGCATAATATTTACACAAAATTTAAAAGAGCACAATTAAAAAATTGCAGTTTGTGTATTTGGAAGTTTATTAATTTCATTAACGTTTCTGAGTACCCCGAGAATAGATTCTGTAAAGTAAACAAACACAATGCTGTTTTCTCGGGAAAACATTTTTCCGAAGTTTTTAATTTTTATATGGACTGAAAATGGCACAACGTAGAAGTTAATGCGGTAAGTTTTTTTCTAGAATCATAGTATCGTAAAATGGAAATAAAACGTTAAATTACGAATTATATTATTCGCATCTTTCTTACGTCTTTTATGGTTAAATATATATTACGACTAAATGATATATCATCAATTAACGAAGTCAAGTTATTTTTCTTGAAGTCTTTAAAGTCCAATAATCCGTCATACAGATGGTAAAATTATCTCACAAATCGATGTTATCGTGCACCTACCAAAATAAAAATTGCTGTAACAGTTAGAAATTTCCCTATTATGCTATAGTACTGTTACGGTATTTTGTATCTTGTGTTTTACACCTCAAGTACACAGTGACGGATCCAGCAAGTGACTTGCGGAAGGGGGGAACACTTTGTCAACTTTCCCCGATAGTTTATTCTTCCGAGGAATCACACGTTTTATTAATAGCGGAAATAAAATACATTTATGGCAGAGGAAGTATTTATTTTGTTTTCAGTCTTGTACTTGTATTTGCGTGGTTCTTTTGAATACATTTCTGTATAAAATAACATTGTGCTGTATATAAAAATCCTTACCACACGGGACGAAATGCAATGGAAAGGATAAGTAGTGACAAGTAATGTAACTAGGAATAGTTTTCGAGATATAAAATGGAAAAAATATTTAAGAAATTATATATTTTAGAAAGTCAAGTTAAATTCCGGGAGGGGGGGGGGCGATCTTCCCATCTACCCTCCCCCCTTGGAACTACCATTGCAAGTACTGCAGTCACTGACTGGTAATTCCTGTACAGTCCAGTACCGGTCAACGATTGGACCAATACCAGTCAAGGAAAGTACTGACCCGACACGCTCATAAATAACATAAATTTTACGCAGTCGCAATCGCAATCAGTGGCGGCGATTAGGGGGGCGTAGGAGGGGGTTAGCCGCACCCCCCCCACCCCAAGGAAAGATAAATATTTCATTTTAACCAACTAAAACTGAGAATTAGAGTAAAATTAAACAATCACTGTAAAATCACCAATTGTCTTTCCTTTGATTTATTTCATTATTTAAATCGTTCTCAGCGGAAATATGCAGAAAATGTCATGTAAATGATAATTGTNATTTTTTTTCCCCCCCCCCCCTCTTTTGATTCCCAATCGCCGCTACTGATTGCAATGGGCTGAAAAGTACGTTGTACGTTGTTTTGCATTTTCACTTAATTTGCTACATTGTTGTTCATAAAGCAAGGCTAATATGAATTTAAAAAATGTATGGTGAAAAATGTTTTGAATTTTCGGCTCATACAAAGAAACTTCAAAATACCTGGTTCAACCCATGTTGTACCGCCTGGATGATTCTTAGTAAGCATGAAAAAGAAGGATGCGAAATTTTTTATTCCTTAATGTAGATATGAGACTAGTGCACAAAAGAATAATACTCCTGGGTACATTTAGTTTTAGGTACTCCAACACCTTAATTAACATATACTTTCAATTGCCCCATGTACTGAAACAGTTATGAAAATAAGTGGAGAAAATGAAACGAAGGAAATGTAAAATTTAAAATGTTCTGAAAACATTCATATTTTAAAATAATATTTACCATTACCGGTTAGCATATAACCGGTAAGCAACGTATTTTAGTCCTTCCTTTCAAATACAGATTTTCACAACATTTTAATGGAGAGTCGAATTTTGAAAGAAGAAAATATTATAGGAAATGTTTTTTCTTTTTTTGAGTTCATAGACTTTCATCTCGGAAAGACGAATAAATTACAAAAAAAGATCCCTTGCAATAATTTAAATAGTGTTTTGATCATATTCCTATAGATAGCGCGCATGAGTGTGATCACATTTATATCAGTCTGGATCGTCTGGATAAAGCAGGGATAAAGTGAAACTCGTCAGTGGAATGCAATGTGTTTCACGCCAATAATATTTTGAGAACCCATGTACAGTGACTTAGTTTATAAATCTTTTTTTTAATATTTTGATGCTTTGTTTAATAATTTAAAATGTACACTATTTTCTTAAATGAGATTTTTTAAAATAATGTACTCAATGTAGATGAAGAAACGATGAGATGAATTGCGAAGTGTGATATCTTCGAATACAACTAGGCAATTTTTCCAGTCGCCGGTAGTATTAGAGCTGGTTGTGTGTGGTTGGAATCGAGACCGTTTGGCACATATTACGATTCCCCATCGAGCTGTCATCTGTGTCAGCAAGGCGCAGCAAGGTATGGCTGTTCGTTACCATGCACATTATCTTAACCTTGCATGCTCTCTTAATTTCTGCTTTTGTACAAATTGCGGGTTGGAATGAATTAAGTTCTATCCTGGCAGGACTTTCTCTCATTCCTGTTGAGTGCTGTACGAATATCACGGCGTTATTGGTGTTTATAGTATGTTTAGGTATTCTAATTGTATGTTATGATTATCTTTTGTAGGGTTGTTTATTTGAATTTTGAATTTTTTTCAGGCATTCTGAAAACTCCATTTGGAAAACTATAAATTTCATCTTACTTTGCTTCTATGTTCTCTGAATATATTTCATGTCATGGTTAATAAGGAGTGTCAAACCAATCGTATTACTAATTTTTTCTCAGACTAAATATTTGATGAGAATGGAATGCAACTGTTCCAGTTAAGTTTATTGCCCCATTATATTTCAATCTTCATGAGTTTTAACAACCCAGTGTTCTCTCATTTAGCTCTTACGTATGATTGGTTATTTTGTATGGGTTCAAACCAATATGAATTTATATAAATTATTATTTAATCTGAAAAGATGACTTGAGTTTGTGACTACATCCTTGTTGTTTAGACTTCCTTGAAAATTTAGCATTTAAAATTATCATTTTACTTTTTTAGTATTTTACTTTTATGTTATCTACATTTATTATGTAGGCGAGACAAAAATTAATAAGCATTTTGAACATTTCAATGAATGGAGATAGACAACAAATGTTGGACTCTTTTGTATATGTGCATGTTTGTTGCCTCACTCTTACTTTTTTAAAATTTCTGTAAGACCTGAAAATTGTTGTGAATTAAAAGTGTTCGTTGTCAATTTATACTTATTGCATGAAAATTAATTTAAATTAAATCCTGAATTATCTATGCTGGGTATTTATTTGCTACTAATGAATTTGTTTGTTTGTTTTCAAGTATTTGAGAGTTACCGTAGTATACGAGTAAAAAGTAAATAAAATCTTTTAACTTGTGGTTCTCATATTGAGTCTTCTTTTTTAAATTTATTTCCTAGATGTATCTGAAATCTGAATAATCCTTTGTAATTATTTCAAAACCTGTTTAGAAATATTCTTCTATAGGCATGTATTCTGCTGATAAATTTATGATAGATCTGCACTTAATATTATTTCACAAATGCTATTTTATTTTTGTTGCATATTTTAACAAATGTAGACTTACTTACTGAATTTGTTTTTGATTAAAGAATTTTTTAATTTAACCAAATTCATTTAACATTGAAGAGTGGATCAAAAAATATCTGGACAAATTAGAAATAAGTCTCAAGTGGTAGTGTTTTATAATGCAAAGAAACAGACTGTTATATGATGTCATGTGTAGTGTGTACATACACAAGTGGTATCAGAAAGTATAAAGTTGTAATTTAATTAAGCAAAAAGCTTAACCACTGTAAAGAAAGTATATTTTTCCTATTGTTTTGTTATTTACACTGTTAGAGTACTAGTCAACATATTAATGATAGAATTTTGTTCAATACTCTTGAAAATAAATTGTTGAACCTGAACACAAAAACAATAGTAGTCTGCTCTCGGAATATTGATTTCCATCAAAAGTCTAATAAGACATTTAAGGCAATGAATTCAACATGTTTGCATGTGACAGGTGTTGGTGTGGCAGAACTTGATAACAGTTTATTAATACATCACTGTTCGTCATTCATTGACATGAAGAAATCTATTTCCATCAGGGTTTATTTACGTTTTTTGAAAGATACTGAGATAATTACACTCGTATTGATATCGCTTGCACCTCCTTTTATCTCCCGCCATTGCGTGAAGCAAATAATAATAAATCAATTTATTGTCAAAAAACAGTACAGACTGCGTATGACCACGTAGAGGACAATAAACTAATTTACTCTCCGGAAGCAAGCAAGGGACCATCCCATCAATTCCGATCAAGGGCCCTAAGGCAGAGGCGGATTCAAAAATTTCAGCGAAAGTTCCTAGATACAAACCCAAAACTCACTTTTACAATAACTGCATCGAGACAGGTTTGTTTTTGCATTTCTATCCCACTGATTTTATATTTATTGGGAAGTATCATGGGTCTCTCATTCGTACGTCACTATTACAGCAATGTGACTCGCCTGGTCACGCCCAGCAGACTGATCACAGATGGCGCGACGGTTGCCTAGCGCCGCCGCATGCGCCGTGATCAGCACTACCACTGTGCGACGAACTCTTTACTGTCAGTATTCCGGGCGCTTTCGGAAGCTCGCGTGCCCGCATTGCTCTTATCCCCGGGCCGTCGTCCATAGGTTTCTAGTGATCAAAATTTAGGATTGAGTTTGTTTTCTTTCCTTTTTCAAATTCTTATAATTCCAGTCTTGATGTGAGAATCAGGATCAAAATTTTCCGTCTCTTGACTATTGCATACTTTTATTTGGGAATAACCCTTTTTGTCTGATCTAGTGAAAGTAGTGAAACATTCTTGTGGACACGTAGAGCGGCGTTGTCTCGGTCGATCGCGGATATGGACGGACAGTCGCGCGAAGATGTCCCGCGAAAAGGACGATTCGCGGGGAGCGGACGGTGTCACACTTTATTGTGGTTGAGCGCCGTGTGCGCGGTTTTGGCGATCGCCTGCTGCGTGCTAGCCGTACAGGTAGCCATGCTCACACAGTCAACTCCTTGGGCCGTAGGGACGCAAGAGAACGGCGCCATGAAGGATGTGCCATCGGCGGCCCCAGCGGCCAGCGCAGGAGCCCCGACGACCTCCCAAGGTGGCAACGACGGCCACGGAGACTCACAATTACCTCACGGTCCTTGGGAGAATAGCTACAGGCTTCCTTCGCAGGCACTTCCTTTGCATTATCTTCTGACGCTGCGACCTGACCTGCAGGCCGGAACGTTCACCGGCGACGTGGAGATAGCTGTGGAAGTGAAGGAACCCGTGCCGTATTTGGCGGTGCACGTGAAGAGGCTGGAGGTTCTAGCGACCAGCGTCAGGAGAGAGGGTGAGACTGAGGGTGAAGGCGAGGAAGGAGGCAGAGCAGTCGCTCTGCGCGGGGCTTTCGCCTACCCACCGTACGAACTATGGGTGATGCAGCCGCAAGACGAGGGAGGCTTCGCTCCTGCTCGCTACAGTCTCCACTTCGCCTTTCGGGGCAATCTGACTGGGAAGATTGTTGGCTTTTACCGCAGCCTTTATTTGGATAAGGCGTCTCAACGACAAAGGTAAGTATTCACCTACAAGCGTATACACTTTTCCAATTTTGTCTTTTTTTCGTTTAGGAATTTAAACCAAATGATATAATGCTAATGTTAATCATTGCAGTGTAAAACCACCCAAATAACAAGAACAAATTTCAAAATTTTCAAAAAAATTTCGAAATGAAAACATTTTCTATAGTTTTTTTAATTATCTCATTTGAGCACACTAGACTTGGTTGGCCTAGTCATCTACATAATCGATGTGATTCCTAACTGCTGAAATATATTTGCTCGAAAATTTCCTGTAATATTGCGTGCTGTTTGACGAAAAGATAAGAAAATTGGGTTGATGTAATTTATATTATACGTCTTGACGCACTCAAGTAGACCTTCATAACATTATATAGTTTGGGATTTTTGAAACCCCGTCTTCCCGATATGATGTATTCTGGAAATTTACTTTTATGATAGTAAATTAAAATGTATTTATTCAACGACCCCTTCCAAAGAAGAGAAACGTACAAATTATGAAAACCTTTTTGAATTAGTAGAGGCGAAAGTCAGATGATATTTATTTTTCTATGGAACACTATATCAAAATCGTGAATGTGTATGGTATGTCTGTCGTTTTACGGGGCAATTCTAGAACGTTTCTACCAACTTGAATCTTTCTTTTCTTGCATACATCTTTGTGTTATCGTGAAAATGAAGGAAGAAGAACTTTGGCAAGTATAATACAATCTCGCAATTTATAATTATTAAATTTTTAAATAATTTATATTACTGTCCCAAAAATAATTATTTTAAAAACATATTCTTTCCTATTACAGCGGCGACCTATGTCTATATCTCTATGTAGGCTTTTGTATTATAGCGCCTAGAATTGAGTTCGACATTAATAGATTTCATGAGTGTTTCCAACACTACTTGACATGATGGGACTACATCTACCATCGGAACATAAAATTGAACGAATAATTCCGTCGAATACGAAATATGAGTATTATTATGACGATTACAAACAAGACCAAGACGCATACTATGTGCGTAACCGTGCAAAGGGGTTAGCGGAATAAGAACGATGAATCGGCTCTTGGCGGTTTCGAGTTCACCATTGTTATGGGCCAAAAAAAGGTGTAAATGGTTTTTAAGTCAACCTTCCGACTTTTTGAAAAAATACGCTTAAATATAATTTTTAATTGCTATTTTTTCAAAAGTATTTTTTTCTCCTCTTACAATCATTTTATACGAACTCTTAGAGGAGAATACTATTTTAACGAAGTGTAGACAGATTGCAGAATTTTTTCCAAAGTTATCTAACACTTCTTTGGTGAGAAATAACAATTTTAATTTTAAAAATTGAAAAAAAAACCTTTTATTTTTAGGAAGAAGTTGTTTTTTCTATATAGTTATTGTAAATCCCCAAAAATCTGCTGAGTACAGAATTTATCCTGATAAAGATGATTCATTTTCCGCCCAAAATTATCTCATTCCGTTCAGGCGACATTCAATACGCCACAATGTTCGCTACAAAAGCCGCTGCACCCACAAGGACGGGACGGATTCAACTTATTTCCGGGAGCAATATTTACTGAAATACATTACGAAACACGGGTAATTTTCGTATTGCGTTGTGGTGCTATGCTGGCTTACGCATATCCCAATGCCGGGACATAGATTCGTAGAAGTCCGGAAGGGTGTATATCCTGTGATAGCGCCTTACTCGTGAGCTCGTAGTTCCTTCAGAATAGGTGTTATGGGTGGGACTCCAATCGTTCACTCCATTAACACCCAACGCATTCTCAACGGGAAGAGGTAAGGAAATGCGGTTGGTCAAATCTCCAGGCTTCGTGAAACGCACGGACAACGCCCTCCCCCGTTAAATACGTCCTTAGTCCCGGCCTTATTAGTGCAGTGCACACCGATGAAACGAACTTCATGAAGTATTTCTCGAACTAAGTGAAGACACTTTTAAATAAATATATTCCGACAAGGCAGGAAGTTATGAAGGAATTTGTCCGTTCTTTAAAATGTTAGGTACGCACCTAATAAAATAAATATTTTATGCAAATAATTTAAAATTCTAATAAAAAAGATAAAACGCATGTTATCTAATAAGGTTATGTACCTTTCAAGTTTTCTGATAGAATCAACCAATTACAAAATATAGAAAACACTTTTTGGCTTCGTGATTGTCTTCTCCTCCCACAAACGAAAATTTCAAACTACGTCCCTACTAATAATTTGTAGTGTGTTTACTTTAACTTTACTGATAAATATCTCGAAAAAATTGCTTGATACAAAAAGTAAATGTTTTTAAAATGATCTACTCCCTGTGTGTGAATTAACCTTCCCCAACTTTTGCCTCCTTTTGGCAATATTACAATGTTTCTGAGTTTTCTGTAACTGAACTTTTGTGTAAGTAATGTTGATGTTTCAGTCGACTTGCGAAAAATACAAATCCCGGTGCCGTATGTTACTGCTTTTTTATCAGTAGAATCGGTTTATGGTTGTAATAAAATTAAAACTGGTCTTAGTAAACAGGAAAAGTTACGGCGTTTTTGTAGCGTTATCGCTTCAAAAGCTACATTCGTTGAGCAATCACTGTCTATAAAAATTTAATGTAACTATTATTGATACAAGTCGTTTGTGCTGGTGTGAGCTCAGAATATATTCTAATAATACGGAATATAATTTTATATTACACATTACAATGATGAAAGTCATCGTTATTAAGGATTCAAGCGTCCAAATCCCTAACGAGAAAAGGAGTTGGGGAATGGTAAACTTACTAAAAATCGAAGATAGAAGAAACCGATGTATTTTAACGCAATGTATAACAGTAACGGAAGGTTATTACTTAGATTTACAGCACTGATGCGCAGAGATAGTCGACGCCGGCAACACGGGGTTCGGTCGTCTAGCCCAGTGATTCTCAACCAACTCAACGTTCTAAATACCAAAAAGAGAAAGAAAAATTCTCTTTCGCTAAAATTGTTCTTGGCAACACCAATTCTGTGGTCATTGTTTTAGTACCTCCTGTTGACGGTTTAATTTCTATGACGGTCAAAAGTTAGCTTTAGCGTCGACAAGCTTGTTCTGCCGAGCTCTATCCCGTAAGTGCGTTTAGCGTGAGTGATATTGCAGGTGTTCTTACATCCTACGGCAAAGTTTGAATTTTAATTAATTTAATTATTTATTTGATTGTTTTTTTATTCATTAGGTCTTTTCACTTCAATGTCCCAATTCATATTGCTGAGATTATTGGAAATTGCAATATCTGTGATTTACTATCCAAATTGTAAAACTTGAATACAGCAATGTAAAGAGTCTAATGGCCTAGATGTTGGCAAGCCCTAAAACCCCAATAAAAAAAGAATACAGCAATTTAGATTATATCTTGACGCTGTTCCTCCAAAATGATTCACGATGTGTCTAGTGAGTAAAGTCAAGTGGAACTGAACCGCTGGCACTTGTTACTTTGGTCCTTAGTTGGCCGAAACGAAGGGAATTGTGACTTGACAATTTGTCTCTCTTTAGAAACCACTGCCTAAAGAGAAATGTCACTGATTATTGAGGGTCCGAGAGGAACCTCCGGCCATACGGGCGGAGAAAGACAGTTAGTCTCTGAGGCAGGAACACGTGGCAAGAATCAAATTATTTATTATTCAAAAACAAAACAAATTAAATCCAACTCAAAAAAAATCTTCCATTCGAAATTCTTCATTTTCGGAGTAAGACAAGCAGCCCAACAGCCGCGAAGTTGAAGAACGTTGTAGCCTCCTTGCTCGCGAGTAGAGTGCTCGATGCAGGCGCAAACAGTCGCCTCTGCTTTGGTCCACCAACTTCTTGCGCACGGGGTAGAATGCCCGAAGCCACGCGAACAGTTGCATCCTTGCACCCCAGTTCGAGTGCCCGATGCTGGCGCGAACTGTCGTCTCCTTTCACCCCGAGAGGACTCTCTCCTCACGCCTTTCTCCCGTCTTTCGTCTAGTATCTGGTGTCTCGCAGTCACCAGTCGCCTCCGTCGCCACCGACCTCTTCCGATTTGGCGGCGCGGGGATCCTGCTCGGTGAACCGCGCGCTCTCTCTGAGCGGGAAACACTAATCCGCTC
>NNCF01127704.1:33812-47807 GCA_002313205.1 Laupala kohalensis | reverse complement strand
TATATATATATATATATATATATAATATGCCAAGGGGCATATAACTCACTTGCTATTAAATTTTGTAGTATCAAAACCAACTAATATCTCACTATGAATCAAGTTTTGTCGTAAGATAATTGAATTAGCTCAATTAAAAGGCAATTTTTTTCATCAAAATAATCGATAAAGTTGAAAATAATTTTTATTCTATGACATATTTATTATTCTTAAAAATTAATAGCATCATCTGAAAGAGCATTAAAAAATCCAAAAGATGTTTTGGAAATAAGACAAGAACGAAACTATATTTTAAGGTAATACTACCGTTCTACTGTTATGGTTGGAGTAAGCACACGAAATATAGTTTAAATTGGTGAGAAGCAAAAATTTGTAAAATTTTAAAAAAGTACCAAGGTGTAATAATAAAACTGTGTTAGCACATTTCATAGGTTATTCTTTTAGTCAACGTAGGAAAACAACGGGTAGAAATTGAAAGATCGGATATGTAATAATTATCATTTGATGTATATTTGATATTTTACAAGTATATTCCTGAACTTCAGCTGCCATCACTGTGATGTGTATAAAGAAACTATCGGAAAAAAATGTTCAATTTTCAGTTTTGATTTATTACCAGAAAATATCATAATACACAGCATACAAAGCATACATAGTAATGATTCTGCAGAAGTAATCAGTTTTATATGCAGATCCAGTTTATATGCAGACTTCTTTACAATTTAGTATAGGTGCAAAAAAAAAGAAGTGTTATAATGTAACATTAAGTAACATGTTATAATGTAACATGTGCAAAGCCAGACTAGTACAGGGTTGCTAACAAATTGTAACTTATTTTGGTTTGACTACGCAGAGGTGAGGAAAATCTCAATAAATAAACAGCCTACATTTTGTAACATCTGTAGTGACTTTCTTCACCAGGTACCGACATGCAAGAAACACTCATTAGAAAACTATAGTTGTTTGTCATTGTTTGCTGTTTGCATTTCTTAATTTTTTTAAAGAGTAGTAAATAGTAAACAAGTTATTATTAACATCAGGATATTAACTACTTTCCTTCTTTGTTATTTACTATGTACTTCCTTTTCAACCTATTTTCTTAATTAGTTTTAGTTTTCTGTTTCCTTCTATGAAGTCATAGATGAAATATTTTGAAGGTGTAACGTCTTCAGTTTTAAGCTGGTGAGATATTTATGCCAGATCCTTGTCCAAACATTATTGATCGAGTTACCCATAAGATCTAAAGTATGAGATTTCAAGTGTACAATTTTATTAACTTTAAAAATCAGTACAACTTCATAAAATTGAAGAAGAATTACTTTTATATTTCAACAAAAAAGAATTCCAGTTAATGACATGGCTGCTGCCTATTGAAAGTACTTTTTTTAATTGTTTACTAACTAACAAGAACTCTTGTGAACAGACTTCTATAAATAATTTACAAATTAAGACATAACATAGAATGAAATATGCAATTTATTTCTTAGAACTATACAATAACCATTTTTGTATCCAACATTTTTAACTATGCAACTGTCATAATTTGCAATTCCATGCCTAATACGATTGAATATTTATGTTTTCTACTTTCCAGTGTTTTGCATAGCTGTGGTAGATGCAGGATTTTACTTTGGGAGGGACTTAAGTTGTCAGGGGGTCTGGAAAATTTGGAAACTTGGGTGTAAAATGAAGGCAATTTTCAATACCATCAGAGTATAATTGTAACCCAATGTAAACTAGGCCTACATACCAAATATATTTTTATTTTTACAAAATAAAAGAAAATTTTACTGTCACTAATTTTTGAGTGGTGGAGGAAAGACTCTACCCCCTCAATCCCCAGACATGGGATTATCAATTGTCACTATTTCTACCAATGTTTTATACACAAGTAATCATGAAAATCGAATCTCAAAATCATCATGGATGTTCGAAAAATAAATCAATATGATGTCATTTGTGCCCATTGTTAATGAGAAACACATGGAAAGGCACAGAAAAGAATGTTTGGTGGGTTAATATCTACTTGAGTGAAAATAATACAATGTATAGTGTACATAAATATACAGTCACAATATCTGAGTTACATGTTTTTAATGATTTATTAAGTGATTTATTAAGCTAAAGAGTTTCGGCAGATAGATCTGGTAGGGATGTACCCACTTCAAAAATGTGGAAGGAAAACTTGCAATACCCAAATAATATATATCTCCCAGGTTTTCATAATAAGTTCCAAAACATTCAATTAGTTTTCTAGAACTCCAACAGTTGTAAATTTCTATTAAGACTTCTATAAAAACAATGAACCATCTCAAAGAAATTCAAGAATTTATAAAATGTGATGATGAAAGATAATACATTGAGCGAACAATAAGAAATATCAGAATTAGCCGAAGAACATAAAATGTTAAAAGTAAGAAAAATAACCTGTAGTAGCACTTTTTTTATATTACATACAAGAATTGCAAAAATATTAAGATCTGTTTACCAATAAATTAAATTAAATATATAAAAAAGGAATTATTTGCAAAATTTAAACAGATTATTAATTTTTGAAATTTCATCAAAGCATAATCTGTGTAGATATGTTTCTCTATTCGTTACGAGGCTGCTTGCAGAACAGAGATTCTGTCATGCTTGGCAGATGAAGGGATAAGATTCCCAAAACATGTTCCAAAATTTAAAAAAATTTAAGTGAAGTATTTGGTTTTAAATATTTTATAATGTATTATATATAAAGTTTATTAAATATTCTGAGAGTTTAAAATATTCTGCATGCCAATGAGTACATGGTGAGATTAAAATTTCAAAATGGAGTGTCATGTAACAAAATATTTCTTAATGAATCTAGATCAGCACTGTCTTAGCCGGTGGCCATTTTCTATACACTTTCCATTGATCAGGCCGGCATTGGTTGGTTTTTGGCAGAATGTTGACTGACAAATAAAACTAATGGGTCATATTTATTTATTTGTAACATGATATTTTGGTTCTCATCAACAAATTTATCATGTTTCAAGCTGGACAAATTAAATATATTTCTTTATTTTTAAGAAGTATTTTTGTATTTACTATTATAATAAAAAAATTTCACATTGTAATGTATGACAGGGTAATTCGCTATTTTCTCACTCTGGACAGCCAAGTAAAATATTCTTTCTAACAGTAGATTTATTTCACTAAGTTGGACGCATATGGCCCATGGGCCACAAGTGCCGATTAGATCTTTAATTTTTCACTTATAATTTTCAAAGTAACATATTTTTATAAATCTTTATTTATACTTTTCTGTCCTTCTTAATGTTATTGTGAATGACAAAAAATGTTTTAGTCAGGGAAATTTCTCAGAATATCAGTATCGGCCACTGTTGAGTTAGGTATATTTTTTAATTTTATGAGTCATTATTATAATATGATAATGCTTATAAGTGATCAAATAAATTTAATTAATTTAATTTATTTAGATCTGAAACAAATACGCAAATCATTCCATATCTAAATGAAGTCACTCTGGGTGTCTAATTCTTAACATATTCTCTTCATTTCCTCTCCTTCATTTCACTCTTGCCATGCATCTCGTATTATTCTAATTTTGATAGTAAATTCCTCAAAAATTCTAAACTTCTTCTCGGTTTCCATTAATTTTCTCTCTCCAAAAATACTGGCCATATCAATTGCATTCCCACAATTGATGATGCTCTGTTGTGTCTTCCTGCACATGTTAAGAGATAAAGCCAGGACCTAAAGATTTGATGACTGAAAATGTTTTTTACTAATATTTAATGACTTTTCCAAAATTGCGTAATGCCGACCAAGTTCAGTTTACAATTGGACCTGAATTCAAATCGAGGTCTTATAATTATATAATCAGTCATTCATCTGCGACTCAGAATTATTTCAAATATTATTTCTTTCCATTCTTTCACTGTAAAATTTGTTCTGTAGATCTCGGTTATAGGAAAAAGCAGTTATCCTTTGTAATGTGTTTTCATGTATTCTTCACAATTTAAACAACTGTTGTGATTTTTTTTTATGGAAGAAGTTGCATTTTGCTGTTCTATCAATTAATTAATTCTCAACACAAAATCTTTTTGGTTGATAGGAAACTATGTAAACAGCGTAGAGTTTTAGTGTTTTTGCTGGGTAAAAGAGCAAAATAGATTATTCAACACTAGTATCCAACAATATTTTTGAGTAATACATGGTTTTGTTAAACATGTTATATTAAAAATAAATGGAGCTGAAAATTATGCATCTATCTTTCATTAATAAATGTATATTTATACTTTCAAAATCGCTGTCATGGATGCTTAAAAACAGATTCTTTGTTTAACTATTTTACATTATTGGTTTTGATTAGAGTATTTCAATTAATTGGGGAAAGAAAAATTGAATACTTGAGTTCATTTGTTTGGAGAAATTCCTGTGGAAAACGTCTTTGTTGACAGAATTTTTTTGTTTTGTATACTCTTTTCAAAACAATTTCATGTTGCATATAATATCAGTAATGAGATAGCAAAACTTGTATTTGTGGTACCAGACCATTTGCTTTGAGGAGTATAAATTAACTTTGCGAATATNCCAAACCCCCCCCCCCCCCCCCCTCAAAAAAAATAAATAAATAGGAAAATCAAAACCATTCTGAGCATTCCGAGAAAATATATTTTTATCTTTTTGCCGTTGAAAGAAACTTAATTTTTGCTTGCCTAATTATGATTATGTAATTGTTATTCATATAATTACAGAGTTATTGCCACTTCAAAATTTCAACCCACATATGCACGTCAAGCATTTCCTTGCTTTGATGAACCAAGTTTTAAGTCTCGTTTCACTGTACGACTTGTACGGCCATCAGGAGATGGCTATAGAGCCCTTTCTAATATGAATATTGAGGTAAGTATCAGATTCAATAAAATTTATTCTCTTTATTTTCTAATCACACAGATTTGCCTAGTATGTTTCTAAATCACACAGATTCTGTTATTCATCCATGATGCTTTTTAATTTAAATTTGATTAAGTTAATTGTTAGTTAGTAAGGTTAAGTTTTCAGTTAAGTGTTAACTGAAAGTTGCACTGAAATCAGTGATTTAGAATACTCATCATGAATCAGTGATTTAGAAGTGAAAACATAGATTTAGGATACTCATAGTTTTTTATCTTGTTTTTTATAAATCAGTAAAGTACATTTAAACAATTTCTTTTCACTTTTTTGTATACATTGAGTGACAGTTCAGTTGGGAGCATTTATTTGCATACATAAGCCATGATTTCACCTTTGTAGGATGTTACCACTTCGAATCTCTAAACTGACTTCCTCATATTAGACCAGGGCAGTAATAGGTTTCTTTGACACATGAAATGAGTCTTAAATAAATTTATTTGATTATCGTTACTAAATTTGTCATAATTTACTTAGTAGTGATATTTATGTTTTGAACTCAAAAAATTCTTAAGAGTACATTAGTTTATATTATTTCTAATCTTATTTTGTTTTATGAATCATTTTGAGGAATATAAATATACCTTTCTACCATTTGCAGTTAAATGATGTGTATTATATGAAAGTGTGATTTGGTAGTTTAAAGAGCTCATATTCTCTCATTCTAGCAAATTGGTGGTATTGATGTTACTGACTTGTGTAAACAGTATACTTATCAAATCTCTTGACTTCTAAAAAGATGATCAAACTAATATCCAATCCATAATTTACAATACTATCCAATATGTCAGAGATTCTTCGACAAAAATAATGCAAAATCACTTACATTCAGTTCCTAATCAAAGTAAAATTGTTTCTGTATCTTGTCATATAAATAAATATTAAAAACCAACAGTATTCTTCCTAACGGGACTTGAAATTTTATTGAAGATTTATGTGAGAAACACAGATGTTTGTAAATTGAAGGGAAATAAAGAAGTGAGACACCAATTTTTGGAAGATGTGTATCCAAAATTTAAGAGAGTCATGTTCCCATCACATTTCTACTCAGATCTGGATTGAAATTAGTGATTTAAAAGAGATAAGATAAATACTGAATTTAACTCAAATTAAAGGATCATGCATTCTGGCCCTGGTTTGAAAATTGCTTAACATACATCCTGACCCGCAAACAAAAGAAACATGCATCCCTTTTTTCCATCCTTGCCTGAGTTTTTCTCCAGTTCTTCTTCAGGAAGAGGGGATTTTCACGCAGGCAAGAATGTATTAATACTTTCATTATTACTTACCTTGAATTTTTACCACATTTAACATACATGATATTTTGGAATAATAAATGAATAACAGTGTGTATTTATTAAATAACTCTTTTTATAAATATTAAAATTTGCTACAGCCGTTGGTCCCTTATCGGAATTAATGGGAGGGTCCCTTGCTTGTTTCCAGCAAATCGCTTAGTGTATTATCCCTCATGTGGTCACACGCACTTTGCAACTGATTTTTTGAGTTAAGTTTGTTTGTTTGTTTGCTTGCTTGTTAGTTTGTTTATTTATTGATTGATTTATTTAATGATTTATGTATTTATTTATTTTTAAAGAAAGATGTATTAAATCTGGCAATTAGCTTGCTATTAAAAGAACTTTTCTGGTAGCATGCCTACATCATGAAAAAGCAGAAGAAGTTGATAACATCCAAGTAGCTTTGAAGGTTGAGGGAATCACTGTTGTTTAATAATGTCTGATGCCATATGCGTTATCTACGAGAAAAAGACCGTGAATGTTGAATGGTTTCATAAGAATTAGATGGAATGGTAACCAATTTTTCTCCATATTTAATTTTTACGATGGAGATTGGATTACTTTTTAGCTATGAATTACTATCATCTTTAATGCAAATAAATCATTTCAGTTTATCCATGTTATAGGAATACTGCTTATATTATTTCTGTTCCTTCTTTTCAGAGAGAAGTGAATGATGAGCCAAGTCCTGGTTTCACAACGGTATACTTCAAAGAATCTGTTCCTATGGTTACTTACCTTGCCTGTTTCATTGTCAGTGATTTTCAGAACTTACCATCACTTACTGTAAATCCAGGGAATATTCCTTTCACTGTGTACTCACAATCATCACAAGTGAATAAAACTCAGTATTCTCTTGAAACTGGAGCTGGAATCACTCAATTTTATATTAATTATTTTGATATTAAATATCCATTACCAAAATTGGGTAAATAGGCAGTTTTGGATTTCTTTTATGAGTATATGAACGTTTAGTAAGATGTGCATAAAAAAAGAATCTAATTACACTATATACTCACAGATATGATTGCAATTCCTGATTTTGTGTCTGGTGCTATGGAACACTGGGGTCTCATTACATTTCGTGAGACCAATTTATTGTTTGATCCTCATGAAAGTTCTGCTGCCAATCAACAGAGAGTTGCCACTGTCATTGGACATGAATTAGCCCATATGTGGTTTGGTAATCTGAGTGAGTACTTTTCCCTATTCATAGTTTGTATTAAGTTTTACATTTTTTCACAACATAGAACTTGCGATATAACTGAGAATTGCATTCTGTAGTGACATTGAAATGGTGGGATGATTTATGGCTGAATGAAGGCTTTGCTACGTACATTGAATATCGGGGTGTCAATTATAGACATCCTGAATGGAAGATGGTAAGTAACAAAATTATTTTCAGCTGTGTAGCATTAAGTTTATAAAGTATTCACTTCTTTTTCAGAGGTTCCATGGGTAAGTAGATATGGGAACACTTACATAGTATTGAATACAAGTTCTTATATAGTACATATAATAAAACAGTAACAAGAATATATGTATTTGATTATATACATACTATAAATCATCTATATACATATTACAAATCAGTAACTAGTAGTATGAATGGGAAATCTGCTTATGAGAAATTTTGTGATATCTTAGTCTTAGAAACATTGTAATTTGTGTTACAAAAATGTAATTGCATTGTAGGCACACGATCACGCAATATCGTACCTGGAGTAGGTTTTCTTCTCTTCTATCAATTTTATCATTTTTATATCTTTAATTTAATTTTTCTGAAGCTGTACTGTCTTACTACTTAGTATATTTAAACTGTGCTAAATATTTTTCAGGTGTGTTAAACTAGTAAATAAATTAAGTAGTATGGTTTAGAGATATTATCTTCTTACTTCATAACGTACCAAACTTCCAAGCAAAATACTGCGTTTGCAGATATAATTCATACTAAATACTCTCTACACAGAAAATTTATGCAAAAATTTTGAGCCTTTTTTGAGAAATTTTCCAAAATATACTTTGGTCTTCATGTTAAGAACCTTTTAAGTCAAAGTTTTAAAATTCCAGTGCATGGATGATAATAATAATAATAATATTTTATTAAACCACATAGATCATAATTAAGATGTATGGCCAGTCATAGAACTAACAACAATAACAATAATATTTACAAATAAGAATAACATTATATTAATTTTGATACAATTATCCATATTCATTTAACTTAGGCCAAGTAGAAATTAATATAAAATACAATTATTTTCTACTATTACAGAATATTAATATTTATTTAGGCTAGGGCTATTAGATATCTATGGTAGGAATTCTATTATTTTACTTTTATTTTATTAATTTATGTCGAGGTCTATATTTATGGTAAAACAATGTGATTTGATGATGATACATCGTTTCCTTCATCATGGGTCACCTTCTGCACCTTTGTTCTAATGATTACCTGCAACAGATTTTATGTCATACATTAGTTATTGCCATTGAGGAATTCTTGTATTGAGTTTCTGTTGTAAGAATTGTTTGTTTTGTTTTGAATGGGTTCAGTGTATTGGTGTTTTTAAGGTTTAGTGGTAACACATTATATAGCTGTATACCTGCATTATAAGTGCTTTTTTGGCTAAGATGGAATGTTATCTGTGGTAGATGGATATTTCTGGCCTACATGTTGTGAACATGAACAGTGGAATTAAATCTATAGAGTGGTCCTTTGTCTAGTAGATCCTTTTTTACAAAGTTCAAAGTTTCAAAAATGTACATGCATGGCAGTGGAAGTATTTTCAACTTTTCAAATAATGGTTTACATGTAGAAAGTTTATTAGTGTTGGTAATTGTTTGTATTATTCTCTTCTGTAAATAAAACATTTGTTTTGTTTCTGGTGTTTGTCCCCAAAATATTATACCATATTTTAGAATGGAATGGACATTTGTATAGTATATTGTTCGAAGGGTATCTGTTGTGCAATTTGCTGTTAGAACTCTGATGGCATAGTTTATTGTGCTGAGTTTCATATTCAGTGTTTCTAGGTGACAGTTCCATTTCATGTTATCTTGTATAGTAAGTCCCAGAAACTGTTGTTTGTTTAAAGATGAGGTGGTTACCATTAAATTCGATGTTAGGTGTGTTCTGTTTAGAAGAATGAGGATTATGGAAGAAAACTGCAAGTTTTGTCAGTGTTTATTACGAGTTTATTTTGTTGGAACCATTGGATTAGGGTGGCGATAGTGGATTTGGTAGTGTTAAGTAAGTTTACAGCAGTTTTGGCACGGAATAAAATGTTTGTGTCATCAGTAAAAAGTACAATTTTGTGGTTTTTTGATGATGGATGGGATGTCATTAATATATAGAAGAAATAGTATGGATCACATGGTGGAGCCCTGAGGAATTCCATGAGTGACATGCATGGGCTGAGACCTGTGACGTTTTATTTGATTTTCATGTTGGTAGGATACTTGTACTATATGCTGTCTTTCAGATAAATATGACTTTAGCCAGTTGTATCGTATTCCCCTAATTCCATAATTTTCTAGTTTACTGAGGAGAATTTCATGATTAATTATATCAAAAGCTTTTGTGAGATCTAAGAATAATCCAACAGGGATTTCTTTCTGCTCAAGTCCAATCAAAATTTCACTGAGAGAAGCAAATAGAGCAGTTTCAGTAGATCTTTTTTCTCTAAATCCATGTTGGGAGTCTATAATAATTGTGTTACATGTTAAGAAGCTTTTTAATCTGTTATTAAATAGTTTTTCTAGTATTTTTGAGAAACCTGTGAGAAGTGATATTGGCCTATAATTTGTTACATTATGTTTGTCTCCTTTTTTGTGGAGGGGATTTATGATAATAGTTTTAAAAATTTGTGGGAAGATACCTTGGGTTAAGGAGTTGTTATACAAGTGAGTGAGTGGTTTGATTATGTACATTGCTATTTTTTTAATGACTGTCTGGTATACCATCAATTCCGAAGGATGTTTTGTTTTTCATTTGACTAATTATCTGAAGGACTTCTTCCTCATTCGTTTCCCTGATATACATAGTTGATGTTACAGGATTATCATTTGGTAGTGCTTGTAGTGTGGTTGTGTAAAGCTTATTTTGTAGTTGGTTGGCTACGCCTGTGAAATGCTGGTTGAGTGTATTAGCAACTTCAATGGGGTCAACTATTTTGTTATTGTCTTGTATCAATTCTATGTATTGTTGTTTATTGGTGACTTGCATAGTGGTTTGCTTAACAATATTCCACACAGCTTTCATTTTGTTGGTAGATTTCTCTATGTACTTGTCATTTGTCATCTGTTTGGCTTTAATTATTACTTTCTTAAGCACTACTGTGTATTGTTTATAATATATTTTGAGTTGAATGGGACATGATGGTTGTTTAGTTAACATATGGAGTCTTCTCTTCTGTTCACATGATGTTTTGATTCCTTTAGTCAGCCAATGTTTTTTACTTTGTGGTTTTTGTGTTTGCTGCTTATATGGATGGGATATGTCATAATAATTTAATAACTGGTAGAAGAATTTGTTGTACTTGCTATCTACGTTACAGGTTTCATAAATCTGAGTCCACATTTCATTATTTAGAAGTGTTAGAAGTGTATTTAAAATTGGTGGTGTTAAATATTCTTCTGTTAGTTACGATGGGGGGCTTTTGAGGGTTAGTATCAGTTGTAAGTGAGAAGACTGTGCGTTTTGGTCACTTAGTCCCGTATCATATGTAGAGGCAAGATAAATGTGTTTACTCCTGTCAATAAGTATTTGGTCAATTATTGTTTGAGTGTTATTTGTTATTCTTGTGGGATCATTTATTATGGTTTCCAAATTAAATGATTTCATTAGGTGGATGAACTTTTTTCGTTCATGTTCAATGATGATGTTGCTTGTTTGTAAAAAGTCAATGTTCAGATCTCTGCAAATAATGATCAAATGGCTCTTGAGTTTTGTCAGTTTGTTAAGAACTGTTTCTAGGTTTTTTCTGAAGGTTTCAAGATTTCCATCAGGTGCTCTGTAAATATTTAAAATAAATATCTTTAAAGCTAGGATTTCAACTATAGTACATTCAAAGTCTGAGTCCTTAAATAAGTAGTTAAAATCTGTGTTTTGTCTGGATTCTATGTTAAGTTTGAGGCAAATACAAGAACCTCCATATGTGTGATGCTTATTTTTGTCATGTCTATCTATTTTACGGCAATAAAATCCTGCTAGATAGTACCGTGGTAGTGATGTGATGTTAATTTGAGTGTCTGACAGCCAATGTTCAGTGAAACATAGTACTGATATATGCCTTAATGTTGTTTCTAACTGTACCTCTAGCAAATTTATTTTGTTTTTTAATGATCGTATGTTTTGGTGTAGAATAGATAGTGTTTTGTCGCTTGTCAAGTCAGGTGCAGAAGTTAGGGAATATTATAGGTTCATGGGTTTGGGGGCACTGCATAGGTTATAAGAAGTGATGCGAGAAGCAGGAGTACTGAGCCAGGGTTTGGGTGATGTGGATTGGCAGGACACCACAGGCATAGGAAGGTGTGATGGGGCGAGGGATTAGAGATGGAGAGTTACGGTGAGTAGGAGAAGTGAGAGGAATGGGTGTGAGTGGAACAGGCAAAGTAATTGGTGAGCAAGCAGGAATGGGAGTTGGAGGAGGATTGGGTGTGAGGGGTGGATTGTAAGGAGCAGGAATGGAGGTGGTATACCAACAGATACCACTCTGAAATGAAATATGAATGAAGTAGATTCATTAAATTAGTCAGAATCGCTGCGTAATAACAGGCAGTCGGACAGTAATGCTAAAATTCGCTTTTTCGATGTCAGGGAGACACAACGGATATTTCCGCCATAATTCGCGATCGAAAAAAAAGACGCCTGGAATGTGGTGTCATGGCTACACAACACCGGTATAGTTGGACACCCAAATTATCGACTATAATATCAAAGGTTGATCCTATATTGCTATTTACTGTTACAATATTTTACTAAAAATTCCAAATGTTTCAACTGTCTTGCATAGTTTCTATTCGACTATACGTGAATATCATAGAGACTGTCACCTTTAGTCTAGCGACACCACTTCTTTCTCGAAGGTTCAGTTACGGGTATATAATTGTAGGGGAGTGGGTGATGAACTTGTGCCTAATCGGTATCGTCACTTTTCACTTAAATGGATTTGAAAACTATGAGTTGTCATTTTCACTTATTTTTACATAACGACCCCTTCCCATATCAATCATGATGGTTCTTGGATGTTCCCACCTCTTTCCCATGATGGTTGAACTCTTGCGTAATATCGGAAGTGGTCCTGTACATCTCAAAGACCATGAAAGATCTTGATTCGATTGTCATATCAGCCATTTTTTCGCACCCCAACCCACTTCACTTCAAAGAGTGTACCAAGCAGTCTGAACTAGGACGGCATCGGGAGTACAATAATTGCTCTCAGCAACTCGAATACGTTCGATTCGACGCCAATGACTGCCCTTTCCAGTTCTTTTAGTGTCACGCTCTTTTAAACCCTACTTTTATCGGTCTCGAGCACTCCATGTGGTCTAGACTTGAACATAATGGCATGAATAATATGCTTATCTCCAAAAACCTGAAAGCTGCAAAATCAACCCACATGGGTCTTTTACAATAATTTGTTCATATCCCCTTTCTCCTCCCCCTCCATTTATTTGGTGGTGTTAAAGATGTATTTTCTCCTTGGGAGCTGAATGAACATGACGTCACGGTGCCTCTATTCAACTCATCGACGTCGAAAGCTGGGGATTCATCCCGACATCTCTTATTTTCGATAATTTTTACATGGCTACCCCTTCCTTAGGGGTGTGTAGGGGCTGTTCGCGGACTTACGCGACATTGGTATTTCAGAGACCTCGAAAATACAGTCTCACTAATATCGGTCATTTTCGATTACTTTTACACATCATACCCTTTTCTCCCCTTACCACGTGGGTGTATTTTCCTTCATTAAGGGCGGTATTTCATCGGTATTGGGTGCGTTACTCTTCACTTCTGCGGTTTATTAAGCACCAATATCGATCGTTTTGAATTACTTTTACCTGTAACTCTATTTCCACCCCTACCTTCAGGTGTATTATTTATCGAGGGGACTGATCGTGGAATTATGATATACGGATGTCGGACTTATGATGTACAGATCCTCCCTGCCATCAGTATTAGTCCAGTCAACGAAAGGGTTGTATATGACATGGAAGATAGTGTAATTCTTTTCGGGAATGTGTTTGGAATAGTTATGAGGTAAAGATTCTAAAACTACATGTTTTTAGTAGTGCCACTTACGGGTTGAAAGGTTCCATTTTTTGAAATTTCCCTAAATATCGAAAAAAGTGGGTATTACGAAAAACTGTACTGTTAGCAAAAATAATGCTTATAAAATTTCCTAAAAGACTGTTTGTGTACATTTTTACTGTATTGAGACTTTCGCCCTCAAAAATCGTTAATTTATGAAAAAAAGTTTTCTTCATTTTTTATTAAAATTTGTTCTTCTTATACCTCAGCCTCCCGTTTTACAGTAAAAGTTACTCAAAAGAATTGTAGAACACGAAATTTAATTTAAATTTGTGTGCATATTTACTATTTTATCTTCTACTGTTTGGGAGTTATGGCAATTTGAAATTTTCAGGGGAATTTACACTTTTTGAAGGAAAACCCCACTGTAGTTTCTCATTTTTGGAGGTAAATTTATCATTTCATAATTGATTTTGATTGTTCATTAGTGTATATATA
>NNCF01127704.1:21740-33707 GCA_002313205.1 Laupala kohalensis | reverse complement strand
ACAACACTGTGTAAAATTGATCTTAATTATTTATTCATCCAAATTATACAATATTCTTACTTACTAATTTTTCACACGCAAGCACTTTCCCCAACATATACCCTTTCAATGTTCCCCCAAAATCACAATGACCATGCATAATGAAAGAATACTCTCTTCAAACAATTATGATACTGGTTAAACTATTGTTCCAGTCAACAATCAATTACGCTTGGCAATTGAGAGTATGATTTTTTTGAACAATTAATGTTTATCTTTAATGTCCTTGTCCATTAATGTTCTTGAACCACAAGTGTCTTTAAACAATAACCCAAACATAAGAGTTCAATTCACTGGTTCTTCTCGCAGCGAATTATAAACTAAATACTGGATGCAACCAGTCAGTAAATACCTCCAAGGTAGACATCAGTAGCCAAATGAAGTGATGTCAGACCAGAACGCCATTCGTGATTATCGCCAGGCCTTCGGAATTCTATTCTTCAGTTAGAAGCAGGCGACCACCCGCTCATGATCATCTCCTTCCGATCCCATTGAGGAAGACATCGCTCTCGGTGACATTTAAAGTTCTTAATCGATGAAGTGTCGCTTGTTCGAATTCAAAGATGCTCGTAACACGCTGGCGACCGAAACTTAACTGATCAACCGCGTAGGTTTAAAATTCCAAAGTTCATTAAAGCTGTGATCAACTCAAGCCAAATGATCAACATGTGACATGCTCGGAATGACACATGGTATAGAACAACAAATCACCAAGATTGTGAGATGTTCATGTTCCAAAGAAAAAGTTCCTCGCTCACGAAACTGAAGTCTGATTTCAACAATCAGAGTATCTGACCTCGTCATTAACAACGAGACCGAACTTTGATCAAACGACAACAAGAGCCGAACATCTGAATAACAATACGAAGCAAGTAAGTCTGAACAATAAAATAAGAAACTGTTCCTGTAGCGTTCGTTATTTTATACTAGTTCTACCCGCCAGAGTCCGAAAAACTTGGAAATTAACTCCTTTTTCTGACGTCAGATTTCTGTCCTCCAATGGCAATCGATTTCTATTACCCTTGAGGTATCTTTGATAGGTCAGTCACCCAGTGACGTAGAAAGGTTCTCAGCCAATAGCAGTATTTGTTAATACTCACGAGTTCCGAAAATCTGTTTATCCTCCAAAAATTTCCTATTAGCTTTGACATTTCGTTTAACTTAGATCATAAAATTTTATGAGTGTCATTCCAACGAAACCAATTTATTTAGAAAGATCTGGCAAATCTCACCAACACCTCTTTCCACTACAAGCCCCCCAAAATTCCTTTGAATGGTCGTTTTCCCACACCACTACGTTTCCGAAAATCGCTCGCTGGCACGAAATTTCTAATTGGGTTCAACCTGACTGTTATTTATACAAGGCTTATCTTGCCCTTCTTCTTAGTTCTGCGAAACAAAGTATCACTGTGTCTTTCTCGATGACTCTAGTCAGATGGCTCCCCAAAATTCATAATTCGCCTTGTGACACAATAACGTCACCCCTCATAGTGCATAGACTACACCGCGTCCCTTCAAACCGATGAAGTTGGCATTCCTATCTTGTCGTCCCTTCAAGAATTGTTTATCATTTTTCCACACACTTCAATTATTGAAGACAGCTAATTTCGCGTCTCTTTCACTTAAGAAATTTCTATTCCAATTTCAAACACAGACCTTCGCAATAACACTTAAATTTTACTTTGTTTTCCTAACCAGTATATTTTTGTCATCTCTCAGGGCACACCAGACCCCACCTTTTACATTCCTAAAGCCAGCTGGCCACCCAGATCGCTTCTCGCCGCCAGACAACATCCATTTCCGAATTCTTTAAAATTCCACCCTTATGGCTTTCATAATTCTTCTGCGTGTTCCGAACAACGAAAACTAATTGGGGAAAAGATGATTATATAAGAATAAGAATTTATGAAAATAAAATTTTGTAAAAAAATATTAACAATTAAAATCATTGGAAATAAGGATGGTGGTGTTGAACAGCATTGCAAAAAGATACTTAGTATATATGAACATTTAGTTTTGCAAACTACCTAACAATTGGAATTTAGAAACTTTTGCTCATTTGTATCTAAGGGTCCAGTTTGTCTCATCTATCTTGGTCAAGATAACCGAAGGAGAAATACTTCTATCAAAATCTTCATTTACCGATTCGGACCCAACATTTCAGCAATTACCCTGATACATTTGGCACAACGAGCAATTAATGGATACATTTTGTACCCACATTTATTGGTACGGAAATCCGTGGTGCACTTGAAGATTGGATTAAAAATTTCTTCTGGTGCAACTCATTCTATTGAACACAGAAGTAGGTTAGCGTGACAAACCCCATACTTCAGAGTGAAATGCTCCTGTATAAATGTCCTGAAGGAATCCTCCACCGTGACCCCATAAATAGGTTGTATAGACATGAATTATCAATCGTATTTAGAAAAGACTTGTAGTGAAAGAGGTTGAGGGAGCTCTCGTTGGCAGCAGCGCCATACCATGTCAGAATACATTTTAGACCTGCTTTTGCTACTTCATCAGTTGACGAGAAAACAATAAAATAACTCGGCTGTACAGCACATGTACTGGTTTTCTTCTCGAGTTTAATTAAACCAATATAACTTGAAATGTTGCAGACATGGCATCGCAACCTGTCAATGTATGCAGGAACACAATTTCAATCAGTCCCTATAGCGGCACCTGTTTCATGGATGATCTTTTCTGGAAAAGATCTGCAGGGTCGACATCTGCCTTTTGGAAGTTATATTCTTCCAACAGTTGTTCGACAGCCATTCTCACAATCAACAATTCAGCATCGTCTGATGCTTAAAGCGTAAAGATGCCATTTTCATGGAGTTTAGAACTCAGTACGAAAAATCTAGCTTCATTGTGCTGTTTGAAAAGGAATAGTTCATAGCTATGTTTCATTATATTTTAATTTTATTTCATGTCTTATGGCGAGGTTGGGACCATTTGACTCGCTCTTTCACCTATCCGTGACTTGGGTGAGGGAATTGGGAAGGAGAGATGTTGGGTTGCCGGGGTATGGTACCAAACCGACTTTCGTCTGGAGTAGGTGAGGGGAACCTCAGCTGAAAACCTCACCTAGTTCGGCCGAGCAGGGATTGAACCCAAGCTCTACCTCTCAGAGGCATCATTGAACGAAGAAACTACCACTAGACTTCCGCTGTCTGTTTCATTTTGGTGTCCAGATAAAATTAATGTCCATTGACTTTTTTTTATTCGGTATCATAGTATGTTCTGCCTCCTTCGTACTGTTTGATGAATTGTATTCATTGTAAGCTACGGTGCACCTCTTCCCAGGGCAGTGGATCTCGACGACTTCCACTTATTTCACAAATTTAAATATCTGAGAGACCTCCTTGCATAATTACTTCATGCATGAGGTGTCGTCCATCAACAATTACATTACTGTTTCGTAGATGCGCATACCACATTCCTTGAGTAAGACTGACGGGACCTTGAATAAGGCTGACGGGAATGGGGCCAATTCGTATTTCAAGTAATCCTTAAGGTATTCATCCTGTTTCTTGCTTTTGGCAATTCGTCGGAACAATAGGAAAGTTCTATTAGAAATGAAAAATTACTCAGTAATACTGCAAGAACATTTTAGCTAGACAATTTATGCATTCCTTGGCGTTATCACAAATTTTGTCGAAAAAAATATGCTGCAAATTGAGACTCTCCGCCTTTGAAAGACGTAAGCAAGTATTTTCCAACTAACTCTTATTTGCCCAATTAACCTCTTCTTGCAAAAATTGACTACGTAGACGTTTGACAAACTGGATGGATGGGAGGAAGAACTAAGGACGGAACATATCAGGGACTAAAAGTATGGTCAAATGGAACCTTCAGTGGTTAACGTCCATGCCACGGAGACGGGGCATGAAATTATGTTTGATCAGACCGCAGTAAGAACCAAGGAGGATCGCTAGAGACACAGAGTCATTAGAGAAGCGATTAAAATCAACCACCAAGAACAGAACTTAAAATCTACAACGGCATCAAGCTGGGTGATTTGTGCCGCTACGTCACCCGCGCTACTCCAGCACATCGCAACTAGAGATCTTATAAGAGAACCGAAAGCCTTGTCCACAACTTTAGAGCACGTAATTTTTCATAACAGGTGTATTTACTATGCTCAAATTCTCATAGGCCCTTTGAAAGCAGCTATTATTCGGTGCACGCCTCTTGTTTGTGGAGAAGGGAGAAAGGAAGGGAAGTATGACACAATCATGTGGGCAGCTGCAGCTGATTGACACCACTATGAGGAATTGTGCGTAGTATTTTCCGGAATTACGAAAAATTCCGCTTTATATTTCCTTCCCTAAAGGTTCTTTCTTAAATTGAGGTCTCAAATCGCAACAAGAGAACGCCCAAAACATCCACACCCGCTAACAGCCCCGCCACTGATGACGGCGGCTCATCCAACAAACTCGCGTCCCCACTCATCCCCTGCGCACAACGTTCCATTGACACAACGCCCCAACCAACCCTAGAGCACCATGCAGCTTTCCATTGGCGCATGTGCTAAACCCACGCAACTCAATGTTCTAGGACGCGGAGTAACAACACCGTCCTAGTCAATTCTGAAGAAGGTTTGCAGCATGGCATCCGAAACGTCAAGCACTACGACCAGACGTGGCACCATCCGAATAGCTGACTTCGGCCGCGGAAGCCTTCGAGGATATTGCGTTATTCTCCCATCTCAACGCTCATGTTGCATTCCTCCTTCATTATACAACCCAACGTACTCCTATGAATGACCAGTTCCATTATTGTTCGAATTCGGATATGAATCCTGAAATTCCGAGTGAGTTGAGTTTAATCTCTCGTAAAACAGTGACACGAGCGTGTTCATGGGTAATTGACGTACGTTTGTGGATGAAGGGTGTGGACAGAAGAGCTGTCAGAAGAGGTCTGCGAATCGTACGACAAATGTCGGAATTAAGCCCTTGTTCAAGTGTGGGAGACGCGATATTATGACACTTTTCTAGGTTTTTGACGAAATAAGGAAATTTGTAGGGTTCAGATAGTGTTACAAGTGACAAAATTTTTAAAATTGATTTTACTTGGTATATGTATTCTCAATTATGTTCAAAACATTGGGAGAATGGCAGAGTTGAATCTTTGATTGGTGCTGGCCTTTAGTGGCTGGAATACTGTACATTTCGCAAAATTATTGATATCTTTAGAAAAGAATGGTTTAAGTAAACTTAGAACTAAAGTATGTTAATGTGTTACAATATTACATGTTTCATTTGTGGAAAATCTGCTGTTTTTGAAAAATAAATAATACTATGTTTAATGATAATTTTCATCATAATTTGTCACTCTATTTCAAATCTATATATCTACTCTGTGAGGCAAAGTTAAGGGCTTACTTCCTTTCACTCAACAAAACTTCTTTATTTTGAAAGATCTTAAACAATTAAACAAATAGGGAGTGAAGGGATATGGGGTCAGTGGTTGGTATTCAGAAATGGGCTTTTTTTAATTAATATGTAGAGTTGACATTATTCACTCTGTTTACGTGAGACTATTGTTCTCTGACAACTCAAAGTGTGTTATTTATGACTGATTTTCGTGAAGTTTATTTTCATCCTCACTCTAAGGGTGTTTGAGCAAAAAAGATATGGATTAGGAAGCTCCCGATACGAGACTGTCTAGAACACACATGAGAGCATTTTAACCTCAAATTTGAATCGAAAATCGAGATAAAAAATATGAAATAGAGATCAGAATTGATTAAAAGTTGGTATCTGCTCGCCATTTTTTCCATAATCTTGTCTGTTAAAATACTTGGTTTTCTAATGACTGAATATGTAAAAATGGTCAATATTCCCTTATGTTCCAGATGGAACAGTTTATTATTTCCGATTTACATTCAGTACTGGTTCTGGATGCTGCTTTGAGTTCACATCCCATTGTACAAACAGTATCTCATCCGGATGAAATTACTGAACTGTTTGATACTATTTCATACAGTAAAGTGAGTTGTTATTATTATGATTGACTATGATAAATTTATTTTGACGTTAAATTTTAATTATATTTTCTTTTGAAGGGTGCTTCTGTGATTCGGATGTTAGATAATTTCATGGGAGAAGAAAACTTTCGAAAGGGCATTTGCAACTTCTTAAAAAGGTTTGAGTTCAAGAATGCTGTTACCCAAGATCTGTGGGATGCCCTGCAAGAAATTATGGACCAGCAAAATAAAAATGGAATAAGTATAACTCATGTAATGGATACTTGGACCCGTCAAAAAGGTTTTCCTGTTATAACAGTGGAAGTCGATGAAACAGGAAATAGAGTTTTATCCCAGAAAAGATTTCTATCAGATCCTGAAGCTAATTCTTCAGATACATCTCCTTTTGGGTTAGTATACATTATTAAAAGCATTAATCTCATCACTGTTAGAAATTGAAGTACATCTCAGTTTTAACCTCTGTTTTCGTGGAATTCACATGTTCGAAAATAAATTGATAAAATGAGAACTAGCCATTCATTCTTAAATGAAAAAAATATATTTTTGAAACTATTGTGAGATTTTATTTACAATTTTTTGTTTCCACGATTTCTACTCTACTCATCCACATAACAAACTCCAGCCCCTATTCCAACTGATCTCTGACCTACTATTCTATTCAATTCTTTCTTTTCTTTAAAATCTTTCTTGGAGAAGTTTTGGATAAAATTAAAAGCATGAATTACTAATTAATTAGGACTACTTTGGTGATTATTTCCAAGTTTCGTTAATAGTTGGCAACTTGACTTCAGTCAACACCAATTTAATACCTCAAATAGAAAATGCTACAAGATGTGTGCACGATGTGGCACAGAGTGGCAGAATGCCTCAGTGCCTGGGAACACGATGTACGTTAACTATTGCAGAAATAGTGTAGAAACTAAATTATGTTTTGTTGAAAATAAATTAAACAACTGAGATTTCTTGAATGATTATTAGTTTGTAAAATTTATAAATTCATGAATATTTCACGAAAAAACATTTCAATTTTGTGGATCTCTACCAATGATAAGTAGAGTATTTGATAATCTGAATTGTTCGTGAATGGTCATAAACTTACCACAACACAGACTACAGACTAGTCTGTAGCTGCGGCCATACATGACCATGGTACCCCTGGGCATCCAGCTTTCAATGGCCAACCACTGACAGATTTCTATTTTGTTTTCTTTTTAACCTGAGAAATGTAAAGAGGATGAGTTGACTGGAGAAGTGCACACAACCTTTTCAGAAATATGTTAGGTTGGTGGGAGGGGTGTTCAGATCAGTATTCGCTGATCAGTGTAATATATTCTCGATAAGGGATCGCAACTCCTGGTTTTGATTTTGCGAGATAAAACCTGCTCTTATTTGAGGAATACGGTTAATGGTACAGAGATATAAAATCTTGACTTCAGAGAAATGTATGGACGATAGTATTCTGTAAGGGTTTGAGATGTATTTCAACTTCTTTACAAGTTACGCACGAAGGAAAACAAATTCGTTTTGCTACATGTACAGTAATCTTTTGTGGAAGAATGTGAGGCAAAAACTGTGGTGTACGAAGTCTGAATGCAGGGTAGCAAAATACTTTATCGTGATGTGAAAAAATGATAAGAACTGTGATAATGCCATAACTTTGCCATGGATCATGTTAAGTACTGAGGCACTCTCTCATATCAATCTTAACAATGAATCATATATTCTGAAATTTTAAAATACTGATGATGTGTTCTCATGGAAACCCTTTTACTTGCATAAAAGACTAGAAATGTAGACCTGAAGAGGAGGTTGTATCTGGACCTTGAAACATCGTTGTTGTCCATCCAATTCAAGATTACTTATTGCCAATTGATATTAATATTGATAATGAGTAACTGTTAGTGAACAAAGAACATATATTAATAATTGATTGTCTATAATATCACACTTAATTTTATTTTCTTTGTATAATGTATTCAGACAACCAGAGAAAGGAAGTGTGTGTTTAATTATGTATTTATTGCTTCACTCAACCAGAATGATGCACTCCGTGTACCGACCAGTGACACGAGACATTGCTAATACCATCTGAGAACATCTCGGGGCAATAGTGTGTGTTGCCTCTTGGAACATTTGTGTGTTCCAGATATAAAGAAGGTGTTGTGAGGACAGCTATGGTTGTGCTGCTTTGAAATAGCACCTTGTGATTTAAAACAACTGCTTACCTAGAAATACAGTACACATTTGGGTAGGATTCACTCTCCGCCAAAGTTCACAGTTTTGTAAAGTGGAGAATCGCCTCCTGCTATAAGAGAAGGGAATGTGGGGGTTGCAGATTAGGAATACATGTGGTGCATGCACAGGCTACACCATTCTTTCCTAGATTAAAAATCATAAGGAATTTCTTCTGCTATAATCCCTATACCTCTCATTCGCACCCTATTCTATGCTTTATTTTAAAATTACAGTCAGAATGAGTGTCATTGTGATTGTATTAATATTCTTCTTAGTAAATCAATAGTTGTTAAAATATAAACAATTAGTGTGATAACTACGGTCAGATGAAAATAGTGATGAACTGAAACAGATATGGAGGAAAAGAAGTTGGGAAGGTGTAGCGGACAACTTCCTTTCAATCAAAGCAGATGATGTTTCATTCTATATCCTTCTCATCACCAAATTGTTTATGTGGAGAGAATAATCTTGTTTGAGGCAATTATAAAATCTTATTGCTGGTAAAAATATTATTATAAAATATTGTTATTTAGTCACAAGCCAAATTTTTCTTACTATTTTGTTGTAGCTATCGCTGGGAAGTTCCCATTACATATATTTCATCCGCCAATAGAGAAAAGAATTGTACTTGGCTGCACTCAGAAGACACAAAACGTAAGAAAAACCTTTGATATAAAGATGAATAAATCTTTATTCTTCTTACCTTGATGTATGAATTGATTGAAAATGGTAAGAGCTTTTTAAAAGCAATGTTTTGAACTTGTGTGTTGTTTTGCAGTAAAAATATCAGTGCCAAAAGCAGAATGGATCAAATTCAATCATCAACAAGTTGGGTATTACCGAGTAAATTATTCAGAGAGGGAGTGGCAAATTTTTAGTACACTCTTGAAAGGAAACGTTGCTGTGAGTGTCAATATTTGATCTAGTTCACATTTTTCAATTAGCGAGGTTGAACTTTTGTAATGTTTTCTTAGGCTTTAGATTCATCAGACCGTGCCAACTTATTGGATGATGCCTTCAGTTTAGCTGATGCTGGTCTTCTAAGATACAATATAGCTTTGGATGGCACACAATATCTACGCCAAGAGACTGATTACATTCCTTGGCATGTTGCTGCAGGCAAATTTAAGAGACTTTTGCGAATGCTACAAGGAACGTTAGTGTATTCAGATTTACGAGTAAGTTCACTATTAAAGTTTATATTGTATTTATTTTTAAATCAATTCTTATTGTTTAACATTTATAATTTATGGTGGTTTTGGTATTTTAGTGCAGAAAAATGTATTAAATTGAACTATAAGATTTTTAAGTATACTCTTAAATGTATTTAAGCACAGTTAAGCACAGCAATAATTTTCATTTCAGAAATACGTTCAGACTCTGATTCTAGATGTCTATAAATCAGTGTCTTGGAACATATCGGAAACTGACAGTCACCTCAGGAGGTATGTGTTACCATTTTGTTCATATTCTTTTAAATTAGTTTATAGTGCTTATGTATCGATCCCTCTTAGTGTATTTTGTTCTGTAATGCATGTTAGAATATTCAGAAATATGTTATGTTTTTAAATATTTTTATGGTAAGGTTGATTGTTGTATCACCTTTAATGTTTGTTTCAAATTTGGAGTTTCCTAACATCAAGATTACTGTTCTTGTAACTTATTCAATGGGAAGATACAAAAATTGTTTGAATGTTTTATTTAATGACTTATGAAAGGCCACAGGTCTCCCTTCCAGCTACCTATACTTTAGGTAATATCAGGGAACTTCAGGTATTAAACAAACATTGACTTGGAAAGTGTAAGGGAAAATCCCAGCATCAAATCCAGTTCTCCCCAGTGAGGTCTTAATCTGCAGCAGTCTCCTAGTCAGCAGTTGGGAACCAAGAAGACACCTACTGTAGATTGGATAGTTATAACTGTCTAATTATAATAAATGGTTCAATTTACTTTCGGGGCGACGGCGGCTTCCCACGTTAGAGGGGGAGAACCTGTCGTGCGAGTTAATGGGAGCTGTCCAGAAAGGAGGTGGGAGATGCCTTAATCTTGTAGAACTAGCGACAGGAGAAAAGGAGTAATAATAGCCTCATTCTCAGCATTGACAGGCATAGCTCTTATTACCCAACTCACGAGCGGCGGCGCGGAGCGTCCGGCGACGAGACTGCAATACTGACGGAGCGCATGGCGAGTCTTCTGCAATATTGTGAAGTTGTGACTTGGGTAAAGAGAGTGTCAGAAAGTAGGTTCGACTGAGACAGTTGATGTCAATTCAGGCCGAAAGGAAGCGAAGTAGGAAGGATTCGGCAGAGACCTTTGAGTCAATTCTAACCGAGGAGTGTTGTAGGACATTCGGTAGAGACCGTACAAGTAAATTCTAACCGACAAGGCGGAGTGAAGTCACATGTCTCTCCTATACTCCTCTCTCCTCAAGAGCGCCAATGTCTCGCGTATTTATATTGTGGCCCACTCTGTCTGTAGTTCTGTATCGTTTAGGTAAGCGCTTCTGATGCGGGGGACATTTGAGCCCGCTTCACGGCACCCTTTGATAGTATAACATATTATTGAAGAATAATTACTGCAACTGCAATTAAAAGAATTATTGCGAAACAATATTTTATTATATTCCATATTCAGTTGATTTAGTGCTTCAGATTGTAACCTTATTTCAAGGGGTTGAGGCATTCAGGGTATAAGTCCACTTAAATTTCACGGATGACACTCTTTTCCAAATAGATTTTTAAATTGACTAAGATATGAACCATTCTCTTGTTCTTATTTCTCTCATAGACTGAGCAAGATTTTTACAAAAATAAATCTAAAAGACGAAATGTCATTCAACATGTAGAATGCTGTTTTCTGTTTCGACAATTAATGGACTTTTCCCCTTTATATGCAGCCTCTTAATTTCATATTGGTATTTAATTTTTGAATTATTTTTCAGAAGTAGAAATTGTGAGGTAGACATTTTTTGACATTTGTGCCAACAGCATAGTATACAATTTCCCCCATATCTCACCAAAAATGGAGATATTATCTCGAAATTTGTACGTAGATGTTGCTAAAAAACTATTTCTGGGATTTACGATATTTTTCTTTGTAATTGGTGAAAAGGGCTGAAAACGTTTGGTTTGTTGTCCTGACCGACTTCAAATGACGCAGACAGAAAACTATTGTGGATGTATGTCTATGTATGTACTGTACCATAAGCGACTTTTACACGAGGACAGTAAGAGGACAGATATTCATTTTATTTTCTAAACCCCTATTGCTTACATCCTGTTGTAAGGTAGCTACGTCATCCGCCCTTTCATTTTTTCTACATATGATGCAATTGTCAATGAATCAGCATAACTTACTTTTAATTTTCAAATGAATTTCGTTTACAAATTATAAGAATAAAATCGGTCCAATAATACTTCCCTGGGGAACAGATGTTACTTTGCACTCTCTCAAAAATTTACATACTGTTTTTACCCTTTTAGAATGATTATGTAGGTCATTAATACTCATCATAACCCGTTCGTGTAATCCCGAAGAGGAAAGTCATGAAACGTGGGACACTAAATCGATCGCTTTAGAGAAATCTGTTATCGCCGCTTATATTATTCACCCATTATTGATAGAATCTGCTATTTCCTGATCAAAATGTAATACTTTGATTTTCACATGAGTATATAATATACATAAAGCTGAGCGTG
>NNCF01127703.1:1050011-1221976 GCA_002313205.1 Laupala kohalensis | reverse complement strand
GAAATGAGGAAGCAGACGATTCCGCAAAGACGGCATGCCTCAGGAATCGCGTGGATTTCTCCACGATTCCAAAACGAGATCTCCTAATTCCGTCAAGTTGAGGATTTTGCGTGAATGGAGCAATGAGTGGTTAGCTGTTGAAAGAAATAAGCTCCGACGTATCAAATCTTCTTTTAAATCATGGAGCAGTTTCTGTAGGCCAGCCCGGCGCGACGAGGTCTTGCTGACCCGCCTGCGCATGGGACATTGTCCTTTCACTCATAAGTATCTCTTACTACTTGATGATGAACCCGTTTGTGAGGAGTGTAGCTGTTCTCTGACAGTGCGTCACCTACTAACTGATTGCAGAAGATACTCAAGTATACGGAGACAAATTGGTCTGGCTGCAGATTTACCAACAATTCTCGGAAATGAAACGGTTAATGTTAACAAACTATTGAATTTTATGAGTAGATCGGGGCTCCTCCCACAAGTTCTCGGGAGGGTTTAAAATTTTCATTCCCATTTCATCTTTACTGTATTCTTTGTTTTCATCGTTCGTTTCTGTAATTCGAAAATATAGTATTTAAAAATTGTTTACCCTTCTTTTTTGGTGATATAATGTAATTTTATTCTGTTTTCTTTTCTTTCATCTTTCTATTTGGATATTTGATGATTTCAGGAGGGTTTTTTAGTGGGTATGGTCGAGATATTCGGCGAGTACCACACACGGGGAAGAGTCACTGCGGCTCTTCTCTATGGTGCGAAACTGCATTTTTCCCTACTTGCATGGGCTCTAATGACCTTGGATGTTGACGAGCCCTAAAGCCTCACCAAAAAATAAAAAAATTTCTTAGTGCCAGTTTCAGTCAAAAACGGCATTTTACTGCATGGTAGATCCCATAAAAATCACTGCTTTTCGGGTTTTCGAGTTATTTCATTCCTCAGTTCAGTGCGAAAAACGTATGTACTAATACTAGGTTATGGAGTTCATGAAAAACAAACCAATTTGTATTTGATTGCCTTAGTATATTTGACTTCACTTATTAAAGTAATTTTTTGTTTTTCAATTGTTTTCATTAAACGTCAGTTTGGCATCCTTTAATAATGTTTAATGTATTTTTTTTTGCAGGTGAGTCTAAAATTCCAACGGAGTCGCAAGGAGACTGTGGGTGAGTTTAAGAAATATTCTACACTCTTATATTTCAACAATTCATACTATATCTATGTCGAAGAAAATGTCCATCACCTATAGAACATACGGCCTGAATCTAGATCCACGAGTCATAGATTCTCTGAAGATTGATTTGAGAAAGGCGTTTCGGATTTAATGCATACACCGACGTGCTGGAGCAGTCTGTTGGTATTCCATAATTTTCAAGCTCATATACACATTCCTACGGGTTCAGGGTAAAACTGTGTAGGAGATCATCAAAGGCATTCATTGAATTTCCTTGCCTCAAGCTTATCAACAGTGAGTTGCAAGGTCTTCATAATTTCTTATTTACTTTTCTGTTCATTGAGGGATGCTAATACTTGTGCGTAAATATAGATTCGTTCCTTTCTATCTTACTTTTTGTTCCTGGTCTAGTTAATAGTCTTGTTTTTATTCAGATAGTCTTATTGTTTTGTTTTTTTTACAATTTCATTTCTTATTTCTCAGCTGTTGCAGGTCTGTTCTTTTTGCAGGCCTGTCTAAGCAGAGAGTCACTTCTTTACAAGCTTTTGTTTGACTTTACTTGTTAGTTAGTTTTTTAGTTAATGTTTGGGGTAAAACTTGCAACTGAATTTTAAACGACTTCCCCCTCCCCCAAGTGATTGAGTTGAAATTTGCCACACATATATAAACCCGACGACAATGCAGTAATATGATGTTTAACTCAAATTAAGAAAACATAAAGGTTTTGTAATTACTATTTTATTCCTCAATAACTCTCTGCGGATTAATTCCGGGAAACTGCACTGAAATGCAATGCACTTCTTCATACAAATAAGTATAACGAATTGCATAAACTAGGCCTTTTCGTTATAATTTCTTATAATTACAACAACGATGGAAATTCTTATCTTATCATCAGTGGTGTCATGACGAATTTGGCAATGCAAGAACGCTGAATTTCGCATACTCTCCAACAAAAGAGGGTCCTGCGTCCCCCCTCCCGGAAAATCCTTAAAATGATGTGCTAATTTGTACGTTATAATGCCTCCTGTAGTCGAATTTCAGCATTAGAACTTTACCATTTCTGTAATCTAAAAGAAAATTTATATTAGAACTATATTTTTTTGGAAACTAATACTTTTTTTGGATTGTGAATATTCATCACAAGTTTTATCTCATATGGCTCTCTTGACTGTCTAAATAAAATTATAATCAGCGTCTGTGTTTAAATAATATTGGAATCCTTAAAACATCCTCATTTTTGTGCTGGCAGTTATGAGAACACGTAACTTACAATATAAAATATTTTGCAAAGCACATGCCAAAATCAAATGGCATTGAAATAAAAACCTCACTCCTCTCATGCGTGGCCACGCATTTTCTTTTAATGTCGCATAAAATAAATTCTTATGTACATATAAAAATTTTAAAAATATTCCAAAAAATAGTCCCAGAACGGCGTTCCGGCATTATGACATCTCTGCTTATCATTACGAACAGCGAAGGGAATTCTTATCTTATTACGATCGTTTCTCAAAATGATGTTTATGCTATCGGAAGGATTATCACACGAAGGTATTAAATGTGTTATTTATTCGTATTAAATAATAGTTTGTTATAAAAATATTTTGAACATGAAAGATTTATTACTACAACAAATAAATAAATAAATTCTAATACTAAAAAGCATAAAATAATACATAAAAAACCTTTTTTTAAACGAGTTTTATTTAATCTATGTAATAAAACGAATAAAATAATTTTAGTTTAATATAGATAGTAATACCTCCATACATCTTTCATAAATAAATAAATAAATAAATTTATTGTCAAAAAACAGTACAAACTGCGTATGACCACGTGGAGGGAAAAAAAACTAATTTACTCTCCGGAAGCAAGCAAGGGACCATCCCATCAATTCCGATCAAGGGCCCTAAGGCAGAGGCGGATTCAAAAAATTCAGCAAAAATTCCTAGATAAGATAAAAAGTTAGCTGCGAGTTATAATACTAATAGAATGTCAATATGTTTGTAATTTTAAGCAAAAAATTACATGTAAGTTATTATCGAACTATAGATTATTCTGAGTATAGTGCTTAAAAATTGAAATAACACTAAATTCACGATTTATTGTTACAATAGACCCGCCCCTAGACAAAGCCTAGAGAACCTGTATGATAAATCCGCCTCTACCCGAAGGAAAACCGGAGAAAAACCCGGGCCAGGATGGGGCTACAGAATTTATGTACACAAACGTGCCAATGTTGAGTACACATAAAACTAAATTAATATGAGCCATAAGACAACACAATCATGCAAGAAAATAGTTTTTGAAATTGTTATAAGTTGTTTAAAAAGTACTACAGCAATGGCGTGATAAAGCACAAGACGAATTTAACTTTTGTTAAAATCAATAAATTCTTTTACAGTGTAGAAGCACTGGTGCAGGAGGTAGTTTTTAACCGCGGATTTGAAGATATTCAATTTCATAATATCTTTTATATTCTTGGGCAGGGAATTATATAGAACGATTCCCGAATGGTATGGTCCCTTTTGGCAAAGAGTGGTTGACACTCTAGGGCGATGAATATTACTACTATTGCGTGTATAGTGTTCGTGAACGAGACTGTTTCGTATAAAGCAAGGGTGGCACTTCAGTAATTCGGACTTAACAAACACGACTGTTTCATAAATATAAATGCAGGGAAGTGTTAATATATTTAATTCCTTGAATAAAGGTTTACAAGAGTTTCGGGGGTGAGATTTACAAATTATCCGAACTATCCTCTTCTGAATTCTGAAAGTTTGAATACTCTGACCGGAATTACCCCAGAAGGTAATGCCGTAACGTAAATGGGAGTAAACGTTTGCAAAATATACGCAACGGGAAATACGTGGACTAACTGCGTTAACTAAGATTCGGAATGCGTAACACAATTTGCTTAATTGGGAATTAAGATTGTCAATGTGACAATTCCATTTGAGGTTGTCTTGAATATGGAGACCTAAGAATTTTGTATTTGTAACAGTTTTTAATTGTGTTCCGTTTAAAGAAAGAGAAACCTGGGGTAAAGATTTTGTGATACTATTGTGAAATGACATAGACACTGTTTTGTCAGTGTTTACAATGAGACGATTTGCATGGAACCAAGTCGAAAGGTTAGACAAAACTTTTTGAGCATTGGCGTGTTTACATAGTAAATTAGTGTCATCAGCAAAAAGAACCATTTTGCAATCTGATGTGGATGATGACATGTCGTTCACATACAATAAAAAGAGTATAGGGCCGAGAATTGATCCTTGGGGTACTCCGCAAGTAAGTGGCTTTGTTTCAGAAAGACAACGCTCAAGTATTTTATTTTTAGTATAGGATATTTCTACTTGTTGATATCATATACTTACTATCTTTAACGTTGAAAATGATTTTACATTTTATTTTGAATTACTTGTTTTAAAAAGCTTCTTGCGCCAATTGTAAAGAAAATACACACTTTTGCCAGTACTTACCAACCAATCACTGTCCTATGAAGTTAATGGGTATCTACTCTTATGAAAATTTCGCGCACGCAATATAAAATGATTTTCAGCGTTAAAGACTGTAAGTACGTTTATTTTTATTAGGATATACTAATGTGAAATATGTATGGAGGTATTACCATTTAGCATATTATTACCTTAATAAAATCCTAAACTTATCTACAAATTATTCGAAGAACCCACGTAGTCTATAGGGATTCCCCATCCGTCACCCACGGGATGTACTTTTCAGAAACCGAGAGATAACCATATATTGATTTTTTTATATATATTAATTTTTTATATCATCACCCAAGTCATTCAAGAATGTATATGGTACAAATAGCTGTCAGCATAGAAACACCATCCCATCGACTGGACCTGACTAATTTTCTATCCCTTCATTCACTAAATTCCTCTCAAATGGTTCCCGCAAATTATCTCACACACATTCTCTTAATTCTCATCGAAATCATGAACCTGAAAAAAACGAATAAAATCATTATATTACGAAATCATTATCATTAATGAATCATAATAAAATCATTCTACACGAAAAAAATAAATTAAATGTAACTTTTTCTAATTTCGGTATGTATATTTTCATTGATATGAGAATTACCCCAAAAAATAACTCCGGTGCGAAGATGAAAGAAAATAAACGTTACCGAAACAATGTAACAGAAAAACTATGCCGTTACATTGAAAAAAAAAGTAGCTTTGTAAGAATTCCTGTTTGAAAACTTTGATTATAAATTAGGTAATTAATCTCCCTATATAAGTTCTGAAGGAATGACTCACTCATCTACTAAAGCAAGAAACACGAAATTTGGACAGCAGGTGTGTTTTTTTATCAGAACACCCACTAAGAAAGAATTTCTCCAAAATGGAGCAAAGTGTGAGTTTCCGTGTGTCTCGTTTATTAGACTGGAAATTTCATGGATGACGTGATCAAGTCGGTAAAAATTCGTGAGTTAATTTCTCTGCTGTTCTCTTCTGAAGTGTTCTTGTAACCCTCCTGTAATGCACAGCTTTGTCCGGGGTTTGCTGCGGGTATTCGTCCCCGTGAAAACACGGCCACCGTAGCGTCGTCCGCCCACCCACCCGCGTAACCCGCCCGCTCAGCCAACGCGCAGCAGTGGGGGCCGTTCGACGCTCGCGGCGGTCGCGCCGAGCCGCGCCGCGCCGGCGAGAGAGCAAGTGGGGCCACCCGGCGACGGTGCGTCACCGCAGTCACCACCACCGCCGCCGTCACCGCGCCTCCAGACGGCCTCCAGACGGCGAGTCAATGTACTCGACGCGCCGTTGCAACCGCCGCTGCCATGCCACTCGCAGACGCATGCTCAGACAACAGAGAACGGGGCCGTCTGCAACTTTGGACTCGCGACTTCTCATGGTAGAGTTCAACTTTTGAATTGTGTCGGGGATGGGTTCGGTCGAGCAGCATCGAAATTATGGTTCAAGGAGTATGACGCTTCACACTCTAGACATTCGAGGATAGGGTTCAATAAGCGCATGGACATCAACTGACAACACTTTGAAGTGGGTCAAGGTTTGCTCCGGAATGACACAACGGTCAACGAGGTTTTCCTACTTGAGTGTCACATATGTTCAACCCATATCCTTGATTTTTTTCTTGGCGCTAAATCTCCACTATATTAAATATATTAACATTCGAAGAGCGCATTTAATAAGTATTTACCGTCAGAAGATAGTTCCTTTGATAACGAGTACTGTGTTATAGCACGTATTTCTCTGACGATTTAACACCGTACGATAACTTTTATTTTTTGTCATTTGATCGATGTCAACGTCTGTCGGTAATGATTTACGCCGTTAAATTTGATAGTTCACTCAAATATGGGATTATATTCGAGTTGAAATTCATAAATCATAAGCATTTATTGCATTTTATGTCAACATTCCTCTGATTACAGTTTCTTAGATCAACACAGATCGATTGATTTATCTGGTCTTCAGTTCGTTTACGTTCGTGATTTTGGAAGCTAAAGAAAGGCTTGGGTAATATCGCATTTATNTCACATATATCTTTTTTTTTTTGGGGGGGGGGGGTGCTCAAAATTATAATTGTTAAAAATGCGGAAGTGACCATATCTGCCTCGTCGTGAAGTGAAGTCGGGAATAAAACATGATGTTCACGGGATGTTGGAGCGGCCTTCAAAAGTTACGTCATAACCTTTGTGTCGATCGAAGAACGAGGAGCTGAATATGAATCACGTAGCGAAGGTTGGCAGATGCATCCTGTCCTCAGGACTATGTCATTGGCCCATAAAAATTGTATCAGATAACAGGAAGTAAGATGGGATATGGGTCGTTATGCTATTGATATCATAGGTATTTTCTCATGAGCCATTGCATGAGCCGATGACATTTACTGTCGCATTGTGAAGCGGTCGCCTTCGTGTGACAAGAATTTGCACGTTATAGATTCACGAATGTTTTTGTTTTTTTTGTTTTTTGGGATTGCTTCTGTACAATTATTTCTAAGGAAGTTTTGTTGAAGAATGTTGTTATTATAGCCATTATACTATTGTCAGGCTCTTTTTATAGCCTCTTGAAATTTTACTTATCTCCTTTCATAATCTCGTGACCAAAATGTCTCCGATTTCAAATCAGTTTTCCGAAGCCGATGGGGTTATTCCCTTTAGACAAAAAAATAATCTTGGCCATGCGTGAATCTTGATGTGTAAATAACCCTTCATTTTGTTTACCTTACAACGCGTCTAAGGCATGATAATGAAATGGAGAGGTGAATTATCATCCTGTTACAAACCTAAACCATCTTGATGAATATATTACTAACAAATCTCAGGTTCTGTATATCAAAGAGAATTTGCCAAAAGTGTTCTATACACCTTTTTAACGTTACTTGATCTATTATCAAAGCAATGAAAAACGTTTGAAAAAAATGTATGATATTAAACAGCTCAGCTTAAAATAACTGATGGTGTAGTATCATCTGCTATGCAATAATGAATGAATCCTTGGAATCCGACCTTTTGTTGTAAGCAGACAAATTTATTACTATAAAACATGTATTGCATGTCATTATAGTAAAGAATTAATAACATTTACACTGTTATGAAACATTATACACATTGCACCCAAGAAATATAAAACACATTACGCGACGTTTCGTCTCGTATGTGATACATCTTCAGGTGTCAAGTGACTGAAGACGTAAATTTGTCCGCTTAAACATAATGTCTCATTCCAAGGATTTATTTAAAATAACTGAATTTACAAATACGGAAGCTTCGAAAATGGAGGAAGTACTCAATATTCGTCTTCTCTAAGTGAATTCCGAACCCTAAATTCCATTCATAAGGATGAAAATAATCCCATGAATATTCGAGTGGAACGGGATTTGTGTGCCTCCGAATCGGGTCGTGTGTTTCGTCCATCTAGAGGGGGGAGTCGAAAGAGGAACCACCTCGCTTTCACTTACAATGCTGGCGACGGAGGTAACACGACGCTGCTGCCTGCATGCCCTCTTGCTCGTGCGTATGCCTGCCACTGGCTTACTCGTCGAGGCTCTGTCAGGGGTGGTAACTGATTGGCTCTCAATTGAGTAGTGATGCGGGTTCGTTTTTTCAAATTACTGCACTTCTATCAACTTCGGGAAAACCTCGGGAAAACCTCGGGAAAAAATAGTTTTATCAAAATTAAAAATAAACGCTCCTTAAAAACTCCCACAATTACGAATTTATTCATCCCTTATTTGAGAAACTTAATTAAAGAAATTGAAAGTAAGATTTGTGATCAAAATGTGGAGGAATAATTTCAATCATCAAATGTTGCAGAAAAATATCGACGTAAAATAAATCAAAAAGGTTCGCGGGGAACATTTTTATTTTTCGAAAAACTCTTTCTTCCTCGTGTCCTTTTATAGGATGTCCATTTTTAATTTACATCGCTGGCCTCAATTGCTAATGAAATTTTGGTCCGCATCAAAACAATGCCTTTGTGATAAAATCGCAAAAATTGAAATCGTCGTCGGACTCCCCCCGGGGCGTCGTTTCCAGCAGCGACTCTGGTGGCGCAGCGCACATCGATCGCCGGTGTCCTCCCTCTGTCCCACCGCGCCCCGGCGACGGGGCTCACCTCGGCAGTTGGCGGCGCGTACGGCCTTCGACGTGTCAGTGGGGCGAGCGGGCGAACGTCGGCGGTTGCGTCAGCGGGTGTTGAACCGGGGGCCGACGGCAGGCGTCACGCCACCAGCTCTCGCTCTCGTTGCGCGCTTTCCGCCCGCCTGCACTGCAGCAGCGACAGCGGCAGGCGAGCGACGTCCTTGGCCACGGCGCCACGCGTTGGGCTAGGTCTTGCCGCTGCTGCTGCTGCTGCTGCGGCGGCGGCGGCGGCGACGGAGGTGGACGAGGAGGCCTGTCCGGGGGTCGCCGCACGGCCCCTCGCCTGCGTGCCGTCGCTCGTCGCCGATGCCCGAACTCGTGGGGCGTTGCGTCATCAGCGACGGAAGTTATGGAATATCCTGACCGCGAATGCCTTGGACGCTACGCGACATGCGTGCAAAGTGCTCTCCGGCCACTTGACCGACATGCAGACAACTGGCCGACAGTTGCCGTATGACGGTACGAAGAAAACACATCCCTGAAATTAGTAGCGTTATAATTGTATGTTATCTAATGTAACATCTACGGACGAATGTACATGAATATTTGTATTCTACCATTTAAGTCCATTATATACTCCAGAAAAATATAGTACAAAAATCACACGACACTCTTTGGACGATACAAAATTGGAAAAAATCACAATAAATATAGTGTATCGTCCAAAGAAGGTCATATCATATATGAAGATTTGTCGATTTACTCGTACTTAATACATTTTCTTTTTACAAACACATACATATTGTAAACATATATCAATCCCCTGTGAAGTATCTTAGAACCCATACTTCCAACTTAGTCAATATATGGACTTTCATCTTGTTTTCTATTTTGCCCTCACGATGGATCTACGCCTTTTTGCCACCGTTCCTTAGGGAGCGGGTACCCATCTCCACCCCGGGGAGGTGGACGTACTCTTCTTTCATCCGTGTTAAAACAACAATTCTCATATTAAATAATCCTATTATAAACAATTTGTAATGTAACCTCATCTTTCAATGCACTTCAGTCTTCACCACAGCTCTCAATGCACTTATTAGTGGAATATATTCTCTGAATTTTTCAAATCTTTCCTTAGTCGAAATTATGTCCTCATTGGTTTTTATTTTTGTTATTCTCAATCATATCGAATATAAAATATGTTTCTGTCGTTCTTCATCGTTAAATTCGCAATGACAAAGAATATAATCAACTGTTTCCATATCTTTATTACCAAATTTCTCATCAACTTTTACTGTCTTCTTTAAATACTTCTCGAAAAACCCGTGACCAGTTAAATATTCCATCATCCCTGCCCTTGAGTTGGAACCATTCTCTATTCTTCCGACAGAACGTCACATTTGGTATTAACCGATATGTTTCTCTCCCTATGGTTGATTCTTCCCACCTTATTTACCTCGCGCGCACGTTCATTATGTTATTTTATTTTCACTCCCTCAAAGAGTGTTCATTCGACTAGGGTGTCGCCTAAGGTGGTGGACTATTGATGTAGTCACCACCCTGACCAAATTGACTAAGTAGATGCCGTTAAAATAAATAAAACTAATCATAAAAATAATTTAACGCAATATTTCAATTAATACTTGTTGCTATGACATTACCGGTGTACCGATTCCAAATATAAATTTTTAAAATGATGATATTAAAAGAAATTCAATTTCTCCAAAATTTTCTTAAATTTTCTCCTTTGATATACACCAAGGAGTTTCTACAAGGTTACTGAAAATTATGAAAATCTGAGATATCCAGGTACGAAATTGTAAATTTTTTGGTTGATTTTATGCAGATTTACTCTTATTGCTTTTCTTACACTAATTTGCAATTTTTTGGGGCTAAACGTATATAATAATAATATATCTGTTCTATCTTGTATTAATATTATGAAATCATAAAAAGACGTTATTAATTACTTCCTACAGTTGGTTCTTCTCCCAATTGTTTTTGAAATTATCTATGAGTTTTTCTCATTCTATAAATTATACGAGACTATTCAGGATTAAAGTTACAATTTGAAAATATATCACCGTAAAAATTTTAAAAAATTTCAGAAATGTTATCATTTTGTTCTTTGTTCCGACATGATTTACGACGACTTGTTTGGTTCGAAGATTTTTTTCTGTCTTATGATAGTCGCATTGCATCAATTTTTGATAAGTGCAATCTTATATATAAAAATTCAGCTTGCGTATGTTTGTCTTTACAAAACTTGGAAAGTAGGCGGTCGATTCACTTGAAATTTTTACACAACGTTGCATTCAAATACGAAAGTGTTTTATATGCTTATTATATAGATATCACACCTCTGAATACTAAAAAATGAATTTTACTCCTTGACGTGCGTTAGGGTTGATGAGATTTTTAAACTGCCAGTACCGTTGAGATCGCATTGTTGCACGGTTTCCACGGTATCGTAGTACCACATTATTTAATCATCTGTAATGCCTCGCTCACGTTCGAACATAGGACGCAGTTCTCGACAAGCAATCACAAAATTGTATTTTCTGTTATACATCGACTGGTCTTTTACGATCGCGTGGTGTGATAAGACTTCGCATCTTTAGGTTTTTAACCATTGTTTTCATTTATATCCTATCGAACCCATCAACGAATTCACATTCCCCGAGCCCTCTCCCCCATAAAAAAATCCTGGCTGCGGCCCCGAACAAAATTACTGGTAAAAGATGGCGTTGAAGCTGTGGTTTTTGAAACATAAGTACTAGTGCTGTATACGACTGGAACTGTGAAGATACGGCTAATAATTTCTTTTTAAACACAATNATACGACTGGAACTGTGAAGATACGGCTAATAATTTCTTTTTAAACAATGTCGATTACGATGGCACACGTTCGTGTAGTAGATTTTATACTTCCATCCTCATTGTTACGTTCGCGTTCTATCCAGTGGTTGTTCATTCTTCCGTCACGGGCTGGTGACATTCAAAAATGTAAATAGATAATACTGATCAAATAGTGAGGGACTGGTCTCAAATTAATATAATTCATATGAAAGGTTTTTCTTTATCTCTGCTCATCATGACAGCAATCTGCTTATGAGAACCCTCGTTTGATAACAAATGCAGCAGCATTACGTCGCCAAGCGTTCTGCTAAAACACAACCGCCATTCACAACTCATGGACCTCCGAAGACGACTCTCTTCCCGCGAGCGTATCATCCATCATGCACATCGACACCCACTCTCACAACTAAGGCACGTTGTGCGCTGCTAAATCGTTTCTACAAATATACTGCAGTACTAATTACTGATTAAAAATCGTTCTAATGCGACAATGTCTTTGAAAATCATAAACGCTTTTCCGCGCCTAGAACTCTTTTTAGTGGGATTAGGGGGGTAATGACCCCCTTGTATCCTCGCCTGTCACAACAATGCCAAGAACAATTAAATCAACAGCAGTTGCAATAACTGAATGATCGAACTTCATATCACCGAATTGCTTTTTCATACGAACCGGATTTTAAATACAATACCTCGTGTAAATTCGTTCAAATAGGAAAAATAGACAAAGTTTGTCCGGACTGCAAAGCAATGAAATTTTAAAGAGAAATCCCAGGTATGTGCTGAGCCGGCGGAAAAGTGAAGATATGAACTTGAGCAGCCAAAAGAGCCGCTGAACAGTTTGTTAAATGGAATTACTGATGATTCAAAACATTTCCTCAAAAACATAATAAATTACAATTCCTGTTTTCAGATGACTTCATTCAGCACTAACGTTACAGCGGAGCATTTTATGCCGACATTTAAAATTCAGGGACAAATTTATCACAGAGTTGACTCTTTGCTTCCTTTTCACAGCGATAACCTTAATTTTCTCCAAATCTACTTCATCGGAGATGAAAGTGACCAATTGAATGCACGCTGCCAAATTCAACTCGAATCAGAAGGAATATTGTTGAATCCTTGCAAAAAATGTTACATGACAACAATTTAATTCTAATGATAAAAAATGCGATCGATCTCATACCATCAGACAGCCATGGAATTGTTACTCGTGCTGATCAAACCCAGCCATTGAGGACGCCAGACGATATAACGCGCCAACAGTTATCATAGTTAGAGAAGAATTTCATCCTCGCGATATGGTTTTGGAGCACAGAAATGAGCAACTACAAAGATTCAGACACTCATAGATGCTACGATCCATTGCAATATCCAATTATTCGCTTGAATACTTTTATTTACTTTCCCATTCATTTCGTATCACACTGAGCCACAGCAAAGCGTGGCCGGGTTTAGCTAGTCCTTTATATTATTTTTTCTTATTTCTTACTGCAGCAAAGGTTTTGATATGGCTAAATACATATTTCTATATTCCAAAGGATTTAATGAACCCTACTGTACTAAATTTTATAATTAATTTTGAATTATTATAAATCTGTTTCCTACTTTGTTCAGAGATGATTTTAGCATCTGATTCCACCAAATATATAAAGCTGACTGCATTTTACTCCATAGCGTGTTAAATATCTAACTCAGCGAGTTAGATATTTTTAAATATCTAACTTAGTCTAACTAGCGGTCCCGTTCTAACGTCCGCGAGTTAAAGTATATATTTTACATAAAATTTTCCATCAAACAATTGGGGACACAACTTTGCTTTATAAATCTGTGATGTCAGAATTAATATTTGACGTGACATGTGCGGCGAGAGAAAAATAGAAAATTGAGTTCAGAACTACACCGTCGTACATTAAAACATTTTATTATAATATGAAATATTATAAATCTTTTTTTAAATAAAGAAATATACTATTTAATTTTCCAGTTTGAAATAATATAAATTTTTTTATAAAATCAAAATATTGCGTTACAAATAAATAAATATGAATCATTAGTTTTATTCGTCGGGCAACATTTTCACAAAACTCATTGAGCTGGTCCAATCCATCGAAAGTGTATAGAAATGGTATGTGGACTAAGATAAGTTTGACAGCGTCGATCTAACAAATTTTCCTATCCAATTCTCGACTTTAAGTGATTCTAATTCTTCGTGACGTCTCTTGTGTTTATGAGAGGATAGTTTACACAACTCTTTATTTTCCTCCTGCTTCGATAGTGTCATGAATCATTGTATTGCCGTGCTGTTTGAAGCCATTTGATATCCTTTCCCTTTGCTATGAGAGCACGACAGAAAATGAACAATTTATTTTCTAGTGACTTCACCATTAACTCTATCTCCATTTATTGACATCTACAATGTTCTCTTATCTAACGATTTATCAAGTAAATTTTTATCGAATAAGTAAGTCAATTTTTAGATTTGTATCTCCCTACTGACAAATGCAAGAGCCAGCTATATATTTAGTACTAGACAATAGTGTAGCTTACTTTTTAAGATTTCCGTATTTTTATATAAATGTATTCAACGCCAGCTTTACTCACTTTCCCAAGAATTGTTATAATAATAATAATAATAAATTTGTCAAAAAATCAGTACATACTTCGTATGACCACGTGGAGGACAATAAACTAATTTACTCTCCGGAAGCAAGCAAGGAACCATCACATCAATTCCGATCAAGGGTCCTAAGACAGAGGCGGATTCAAAAATTTCAGCAAAAATTCCTAGATAAGATAAAAAGTAAGCTGCGAGTTATTATACTAATAGAATGTCAATATGTTTGTAATTTCACACAAAAAAATTATTTTACATGTACAAATTATTAACTATAAGCTCGATCTTGCGAGAAAATGTCGGCTTGGCGACGAGAATAAAAGTAGTGATGCGATGTGTTCGAACGTAATAATCCCTAATGTGTAGGGTTAAACAAGAGAAAATATATGTCGATTTGGCGCCGACAGTAAAGAGTTCGAACTACGAAAAGAGAGGTGAGATCAGAAGTTTATCCTCTCATTAGTTGTAGTAATCATAGTAGTCGTGTACTAGAACAGAATCTCGTGTAGAAGTAGCGTAGAGAAGTGAAGAGGACATGTGCTTTATATAGTTTCAAACTAATGCGCTGTTGCCAATTTGATTCGATGAATCGATGTGACATTCTGCTAAGTCGATTAGGAGTGACGACTCGAGACGAGACGAGGAAGTTTGACTTCGCCCAACTCTTGCGTGATACAGCATTAACACTCCAATGTGGTCGGCGAAGGAACTTGTAATTAACTCAGTAAATCATATGATGATGAATAATTCTTCTCTCTCTCTCTCTTTTTTTTTTGTGTGTATGGCAAAATATTTGAGTCAACCAATGGCTTGAAAGGAAAATTTCCCAAGCTTATCAACAATCAAGATAAATCACTTAAATTGGCCAAAGAGATTGTTCTCCAGAGATGATTCACTTAGTAAATGATTCAATACATTGCCTTAAAAGATTCGACTCACTTGTTTGATGAGAGTTTATCAAAAAGTCTGAACAATTGTCAACGTGACAATTCCATTTTTTTTATATTTTTTTTTTGGTGGGGCTTTAGGGCTCGTCAACAGCGAGGTCATTAGAGCCCTAAAAACTTGTACAAGTAGGGAAAATGCAGTTACGCACTAGGGAGAGCCAACATGACTCTCCTCGCGTGTGGGACTCGTCGAATGACTCAGCCATACCCACTAAAAACCCTCCTGCATTACAACTCAAAACACAAATTCCAACATATCTCAAAANGAAAATGAAAGATACCCTAGCCCTAATAGCGTCGGGATCGAAAAGAACAAGAGGTGACCAAGGGAGGTCAGAAAAGAGAAAGGAAGGAGCATGGCACAAGTAAGTGGAAGTAATGCCAGACTCAGCTCGGGGCCCCGTGTTCGCCAAACACGTACTTACTAGATGTAAGTCCCCTGGGGGAAGAGGAAAATGAAAGATACCCTAGCCCTAATAGCGTCGGGAATTAAGATTGTCAACGTGACAATTCCATTTGAGGTTGTCTTGAACATGGAAACCTAAGAATTTTGTATTCGTAACTGTTTTGAATTGTGTTCCGTTTAAAGAAAGAGTAACCTGGAGTAAAGATTTTGTGATACTATTGTGAAATGACATAGACACTGTTTTGTCAGTGTTTACAATGAGACGATTTGCATGGAACCAAATCGAAAGGTTAGACAAAACGTTTTGAGCGTTGGCATGTTTACATAGTAAATTAGTGTCATCAGCAAAAATAATCATTTTGCAATCTGATGTGGATGATGACATGTCGTTCACATACAATAAAAAGAGTATAGGACCGAGAATTGAACCTTGGGGTACTCCTCAAGTAAGTGGCTTTGTTTCTGAAACACAACGCTGAAGTATTTTATTCTTAGTATAGGATATTTCTACCTGTTGATATCTGTCTTTTAAATAAGAAGTGAATGTATCATCTCAACAAATGTGATCATGTTCGATGTCTCGTCACGGCGTGGCATAATTAGGACAGAAAATAAGATTAAACTTGTTTTGTAATATTATATTTATTTTTCTATGTACTTATGTATTCAAAATTGATGTTGGGTGTACTGATACAAATCATTGAGCAAATTTTTTGTTTGATTACTTAGTATGAAAGCACTGAACCTGACAATACTAGGTAAATCGCTACAGTCCTATTTGGACTCAAAAAGGGTCTACTTTTCTTTATATTTGAACAATCACAAGATACAGCACCTCATGAAACAACCTTTCGAAACACACTTTTCATTTACAATTATCGATGTTAATCTGCGTGTATCCTCTCCAGCTTTTATTGTTAATGTCAATTTTTGTAGTACCGTTTAAACTTGCTACATAAAAAGAACTGACTCTGTAAATAATTGTGTTATTAAAAAGAAAAGAAATTAAATACGTTCTTGGGTGTCCAGTTATATCATATAGCAGTGTTGTAAAATAATTTGACAAATTGAACTATTGAATCTACATAATATTCACACAATTTAATATTTGAACCCATAGCCCTAAGATATCTAGATGATTTGTAGATGTGGGAGTTGAGACTGAATCGACTTACAACTGGTATAGGAAAATCTTAAACCAGCTATTCTTGGCAAGAACTCTCTTGGGTTTTTTTGTTCCATATAGGAGGGGGTTTCTTTTAACAGAGGACATAGATTTTAGTCCCTCCTTTCTTCAATAAATCAATTACCCCTTTGTCTAGAAAATCATTTAGAGTGGCTTTGAAACATAGCCCCCCTTAGAAACGTCTGAGGTAAGACAAACCCCTCAATCGTTTGAATATCCTTCAAATAAAAGAAGCTAAGAAAAAAAATTTTAAGTAATGTTATTCTTAAGTTCCGATATCCATAACATTTTCTGCTCTTCAACGGAGGTATTAATTAACAGACTTTTTGTTGAATACGAGGATGGAACAGTCAATTAAAGACAATCGTATTGCGACTGAGCAGTATGTTTCAGTCACAATGCAACGTAGAAGTGTATAAAATCCTCAGTGTGGCAAACTTGTCAAGAAAGCTGTTGAAATACTTGTGTTTCTAGTAATCAAATACTTCTTACAAGAAATAAAAGTTTTGAATCAATTTTGTTGCTAAACATATATCTTTTATTTTGAAATGCATGGTTAAGTACTGACAGTACAACGAAAAGAGATAACATATAAACCCATTAATTCATCGGCTGATAGCACTTCTGTCCTTCAGTGGCTCACGCATTAAGGAACGTACGCCAATTCTGCTTTATAAAATTTTGAATGGTTTTAACTTTTTATGAACTAATAACATTTGTATAAATTCGATTTTGGTATTTGTTCGGTTGTAAGTTCAGTAGATCTGTGCAAAAAGCTTTCCTTTAATTTTAAAAAACTATTCAAGTTGAAACTTTTGGTTTATCGTTCCGAAAAATTTTACTGAAGGGTCCTACGTACTATAAGTGTATTGCATTTCCATGCATTTTCAGACTTCATTTCTTTTCGTATGTGATTCCAGACTCGTCCACTGAACAGCGAGGAATGTTCCGAGGAAAGGAGTAAAATTTTCTTGATTTGTTACACATGTCTATCAAGTATTTTATGAATATGTAAAATGAATCCATTTCTTTATGTTCTGCTATTTATATATTTACACCTAACAGTTCCCGATTTATTTTGTAGAGGTGGTAGGAGCGTGTCAGGCGCTAGTCAAGCACTTAATTATGTTTATGAAACTTTCAATAATGTTATGTATTTTATTATTATTAAAAATAGTCATTTTAACAGTAATTCATAAATTATGGTGATTTAAAATTATACAATTTAAATTGAAACAATGTATTTGAAAAATGTCTGGTTTGGCTTATGTTCTCTAGTTCTTTTGTAACTGTTTTCGGTTAATAACTTTTTAAATCGTCTGTCAATAAAACAGATTTCGAAATTTTCTTTTCTGTATTAAATATGTGACACCAGTTATTGTTTTTTTATATCGATTTCATTAGAAATTTCACGGTCAAAATTTCCTACAAGGTCAACTTTTATTATATATAAATGGGTATTTCATTGTTTTTAAATCGGGACATTCAAACCAGTCATGTGATTGCACATACTGCCTCAAGAACGTAGCATAGTCAATTTGGAATCAACTTATCAGCTCTCCATGAATTTGCCTCATTGATACATATTCCAAGCACAACCAACATACTCTGGATTCGTGGAAATGAGGCAAGGAAGTCTGGACCTGGAGCTTGCTGGCGTTTGCACTCATCTTTATTGGTTGCCAGAACGATTGGGAGGGGGATGGTGAACGTCAGTCAAGGAAAGTGGTACACGCACCGTATCAGCAGCAGACAGTGTCTGGGGCGCTTGACCTCCTTGCTGCGACGGCGCGGCGCAGCGGTCCTTTACCCCGCGCGGATGGCGTAACGTTTTCAAGACAGTACAGGCGAACTGCTGCCACCACCGTCAGCGGCAGTGCTAGTTACGCCATGCGGCTTTCTCCATCTCAGTCACCTACTCCACAGTCAGTCATCGTGAGCAATGTTAGGACTCGCGAGCATCGAGAATATTCCTATTCCACACCCATATAGAAAACAGCTCTCTGCTTGTGTTTGTACGAACATAAGTGTGATTGAAAAATTATTAGAATGTGGGAAAATATATCTTTTTGACAACAAATATATTTTGGATTTTTTTCAAGCAAATTTTTGGAAATTTCTTGAGTTATGTTGTTTAAACATTTTTTTTTTTTGAGAAATAATTGAAGCGTGTTGTATAAATCGCTATTTTAAAATTTATTTTCATGCTAACTACCTAAAACAATATATGTTTATTTCATCTTAGTATAACCACTCCTTGCAAACGGTCTGTGCCCACCCGAGTTTTGAGGAACGTAAACTTGACCCAAATGGCATAGTCTGACGTCCATGACCTGGCATAGATTTTTTAAGCGTTAAGGGCAGATCCATGTAGGAGATCCATGTTTGGTGTAAGAAGTACAATTCGTTTGGGTGTATTATATTTCACTCTACTCATGATTGTTCCAGGATTGATGTTTCAATCAGTTATGACATCAAGTCCACTCATGTTTAGAGTAGTATATTTCCTATTGTCGTATTTGTAAATGGAAAATGTAGCGTGCTATTGAAGCTTATCTACATGGAGCGATAGGAGGAAGGATGTGGCTATTGTTAGTAGGTGATCCGGTTAACTGGGTTTACCAACAACTTGAATCATGTGGAGGGGTTAGTAGAAGAAGTTAGAAGATAGAGTTATTGATACTAGGAGGAGGAGGAGGTGGAGGATAGAGGAGAGCTCGCTTTTCCGAAGTCAGAACTATATGAACCGGAACATTAATGTAAAAAGTTACAAATTTTTTCTGGCCCCATCGGGACTTGGTGATGAACAAGAACGCTACCACCTCAGCCACAAGAGGGGTGAATAATCTATTCCGGGTCCAGTTCTATTCGTTTAGTCTACTAATCATTACTGTTCCTCTGGAGCTCCAATAATCTCATTTTCCTAATGACCCCATGATTTTACCCCTACTTTTAATGAATTTTGATTCATTTTTCCTAATCGATTATTCCGAATTTCGTCTTGCTTTGAAGAAATTTCTGTATTTGCTTGTCACTTATTTAATAATTCAGTATATGTTTTGGTTTCCTGCGCTCCATAACACCATGCAATTATCAAATTTCAATTGAAGAATATTTTTCTTAAAAATTATATTAGTGATTTTGTTTCCCTTAAAGACATTTCTGTGACAGTCCATAGCAAAAAAATTCTGAAGGAACTTATTTAAATTTGTTTAATAGTTTAATTCACGACACATTACTAGTTGTATTATGAACAAATGGTAAATTAACTGTATATTGCAAGGATGCAATACTTTCATCTCAACTTATAATATTTTGGGGGAGTTTTTTTATTGTTTAAATTTTGTAAATTGACTTTAGAGCTCGCCAACATCAAGGTCATTAGAACCCTTATTTTTGGGAGCTAACCCCCGCACCGGAGTGCTTTCCTCCCTCCTCTGACTACGTGCCTGCTACTTCGTATGAAAGAAGAATTGCCCTTCTTCCTTTTGCCATTTAAAAGAAAGTTCATCTTAATTTTAACGAGAGCTAAACGACATTTTGTTTTTAGGAATCAAGAAATTAATGGAGCAGAACCGTGACCTGAAGAGTTATGTTTCTGGGTCGTGTTAGTTATATTTTGGGATGGATAGTGAATAACAATTTTAAAGATTCCTGTTGAAATATTTCTTACTCACACTGTTTGGGAATATATTTCCACACTCTTGAAAAATTTGAAAAACTTTTCGGACATAATTCATTGAGTTTACATCCAGATTCTAGGAGTAATGGTTGAAACTGCTCGTAAGTTAGAAATCAGAACTACAAAATTAGTGAAACCACCGATTATTTTTATACTTTATTTTATAACATCATATATGATGTTATCAATATGTTATAAAATTTTAAGGATGTTATAAAATAAGGTATAAAAGTAATATATTAACACCATAATAAAAAAAATTATCTAATAACATAGACCTGTATAGTAAGAAAAATATAACCGATTAGAAAATTGAAAAAATTTCCAAGTTGCTAGTACTTCGGTAATACAAGGTTTTCACTATACTCAAAGACGTCGTTATCGGAGTATTCCAAAACCTATCTCTAGTTTTACCTGACCTCGTTCTGGTAGTACGATGATAAGTATTTATACTCGATCACTTGTACTACAAATGGATATAAGAGAATGACTTGTAATTGTCGAATACTTAATACGAAAAATAATACTTAATGTTTAGTAGACTAAAATATGTATTTATCCTTACAAATGTGATAATTGTGAATGTGCACTTACCTGCTTGAAGAGAAAACGACTGACTTAGAGAGCTAATACTGACGGAAATCTGCAGATGTAGCTTGAAACCCTGTGAGTTTCACACGATATGTATTGTGGTCATCAATACATTTCGTTTATAATTTAAGATTGGCCTTGTAATTCGAAGAAAAGAAGACAGTCTTAAAAATAGATATATACACATTTCTTCGGTGCACACATCGCTTCTTGTAGGGAGTAAGTATTAGCTCTGTGGCCTAAAATTTCCTAAATGCTGATTACAAGATATTGAGAAGTGATATATCAGTTAGCCAGTGGGTACAAAATTTCCTGAGTATGTTACAGTAAAATATTCTCGGGAAGCCGAGAATAAATAACCTGACAATCTCCAGCATGTGGGTAATGTAAACTATTCTGCTCGATATATTCTAAGCTAAAGGAAATTGAATGAAACTAACAATCTGTACGATAATATGAACGTTTTATTTTATTTAGTGAGACTATTTTACTTGTATTTACCTGGATAATATGGCTGGTGATTTCATGTTGTTCCCACACCGTCTGATTTCAATGCTGCAAAATGCTAACGAATTCCGTCGCCCGTGCTTGTGGAGACTCCTGTTCGTATCCGCTCACCCACTAGGGGCCCTTGGGCCCTCCCCTGCCCGACGTACAAGGGCCTCTTCCTTTTCCCCTTCGCCTGCCTCTCTCTCCCCGCCTTGGCCCCTTGATGCTAACGAGCGCGACAGCGGGATGGTTACGTGAACCGAGCGACGCCGAGGAGGGGATATGAGCGGTGACGGCGGGGAACCGGTGGGGGAGGGGGGCGAGAATTTGCGAAGAGGCGGTGGTTGATGGTGGCGGGTGAGAGGGGTGGCGGGGAGGCGGCGTGCGAGCGCGGAGCCTTCTTTATCCGCCCACGACCCAGCGCGTTCACTGACCTAGGTGCCGCCGCCGCCGCCCATCCACCCCGCACCTCTCCGCTCACGCCCGCCCCTCACCCGCCCCGCCCCGTCCCGCGCCTGCGCGCTTGCTCTCTCGTCGACGGCAGCGGAGAGGCGTTGAGGCAGGTCAGTGCTCGGCTCGCCTGTCTCGCTAGAAGCGTCGACTCTGGCTCACCGTGCTTCGAATATGATATTCCAGCTTTCTTTTTATTGGTGATGCGTGTGTATTATGTCCCTCTTTCGGAACCGGTGCTGCCCATGAATTCTTCACCAGGTAAGTACAGTCTGATTACGAGGTGAAGGAATATTACAAGGAAACAGTGACTGGGGATCTCGTTTGGTGATGAAGCTTACAAAAAGAATAAGTGTGTCTCTGCCTCTCTCGCACGTACCCGAGGCCATATGCACACCGCGCCCCGCTGACGGCCATCCCGGTTCCTATATATAGCGCATCTGGACAGCAGCTCCTGGAACTCGACTCTCGATTCTCAATGGAGCAAACACTCTTACACGCGATGCGGACACCTTTATTCCTTATACATCTTCCGATCCGCGGTCATGCTTCTGTCGTCGTCGCCATTAACCTCGTATCTGGCGACAGATTGGACAGTCCTTTCTTCAACAAAATCTCAAAAATACTTAAATCTAGGAAACTTCTTCGCGTCGTGATGAATATTTGAGTTAGGTTAGTATAAATGTTTTGCTTATTTATTTCCAAAAAAAATAATATTACAATTCTTCAAAAGGGTAGCTCAGTTCAAAGTATGGATGTATTTCATATCAATGTTTAAAACCTTTAAAGAGTTTATTTTGTTATCTTCTGCAGCGAAATCTGTCACTTGCGATAAGGCCAAAATGCACTGGAAGCGATGTTCCGAACAATTGGAAAGAGGCCTCCCGTGGGGGGAATGCTCGTCTCATTCCTAAGGAGCTACCGGACGCTGAAAATAATCTCTTGGCAAGCGCACCACGCTCGAGAGAAGGAGAAGGAGACGGAGCGATTGGCAATCCACTCGTGCCAAGGCGGCTGTCGAGTAAAGCTGTGCTCCTTTTGAGGGGAATAACGCGACGAAGTCGAGGGGCACGCGAGGCGCTTGGGATGATTTGACGCTGTCCCATTACAATACACGCGACTCGTTCATTTAGGTCAACGTGAAGGTGGTGATAATATACGCTACACCCACCGTCTGTGGACGCGGATTGTTGGTCCTATACGATTTTCTGTTTGCTTTGGCACGACTCTCTCGAAACGAAGAGAGAGAAAGAGAATGGTATTGAAAAGAGGTCATTAACCTTCCAAAGAAGTCTCACTTTCAGTTTCACCACGGAATGTTTCGCGCAATAACAATTATCGATAATACAGGGTGCAATTAGGTAATCACTATAATAAATATGGAAATTGTATAAACATTCTCTCTAATATTTAGATAGTAAAATATGTTTTACTTAAAACCTTTTATTACATAAAATTAAATTTTACTTAAAATAAATTTAACATATTTTTTTCTTCTCGTCAAACGTTTGTTCTCATTTTGAATCTCATATTAATATTGAATACAGTGCTTTAAAATATATTCTCGAAAAGCTTATTAATAAAAAGAATACGAATAACCTTTAAAAAAACTTTTGTAAACAATCTATTAATAGTAATTGGTTTGCCTATGAAATTAGAAATAAAGCTATTCATTATACCTCTAATTTTGAGTAGTTGTCGACAGAAATTATTTCTTCGTGAGAGGAAGGAAAATGGTGAGTCAACTTCTCATGAATTGTTGTTAAAGATGATAATATTTTCATCGCGTCGCTTAAATCCTGTGTCAAGACTCTTCTGTGAAGTACCTGTTTAAACGGAATAGTTGACGTGAAGAAATTGGTTTTTAAAAGATTTCCTTAACAAACTGTAAAAAAAATTTTTCAATGAAATTGTTGACTGCGTACAAATCGATCTGTATGTAGCAGGAATAAATAATGTTTATTCGTCATACACTTAAAATTTTTAAAATAATGTAACATGTCTTTATGGAAAGTCTGCGCTAAGGTACCATACCATTGGTATCTAGTGTCTGCTTATTAGAGCAGGTAGGACGAATGACTCTCAAAGTTTGTATATACTTCAGTTGCATAAATATTAAATTCTTATATGTGAGATGAATTGAAGTTAGATGAACTGTTAGTAGCTACTGCCTCTCCCAAATTCATTCCTTTGCAGTTAATAATTGTTCTCTGTGATAACAAAACTCCATATTTACTCTGAAGTATCTTAACTTTACATTAATATTTTGCGATATAAATATTTGTATTTAGTAATATTTCTTTTTCCGAACAATGGGTGTCGGCAATATTTCAGACTATTATGATAACATAAACTGGTCCGAAATTCAATTACAAGATGTGTATCACAAAAGAAGCGAGTTCAATAAACAATTTCATGCTTCTCTCTTTATAGAAGGAAGTAGAAGAAAGTTGTGTTATGGATATTATGGGTGCAATGAGTAAAAATGTGTTGGAGATTAGTGGTTGATCATATAAAATCAAGCGTAATGCTTGGATCTTTTTTTCAAGCATTATATATTTATTTCCTTTTTTTTTCTTTTCAGAAAAAAGGCTAGGGTACATAAAATATTATTTTAAATTTTAAAATATTATTTTAATTAAACTTTCTCCCCATATAACACTTTAATTTGAATTTAAACGCCTTTTCTTCTTCTTCTTCTTCTTCTTCACATATCTAGTGAATAACTGAAGTGCACGTTCAACCTATCATTGACACATTTAGGATGTGTCCCAATCCGCATCTCCACATAGAAGTCGGTGTCTATCCTTCAGGCGATAGCATCAAAAATGGACAGGATAGTGTCTTTGTTAACATAATAGTGTTGACCACCTGGTATTTAAAACTTTCATGATTTTTATGAGTCTGAATTGTGCTGCTTCCGGCGAGAAATAATTTTACCTAGAGATACCAACCAGTTCGGAATTTTGCATAGTTTGGAAAAGAAGTAGACATATTTGCCCCTGGAAATATATGCAACCCACGATACAATTTTCGAAATTGTTTTGCTTCCTTGGCTCATTTTTGGTAGCTTCTTCTTAGATTATTTGTTAGACGAAAATTTTGGTCAGATTACAACTTGTTCTGCAAAAGGGTCCGATCAAGTCGATTTCCGCATATTCTTAATATAAAAATTGTTAAATTTCAAGAGCTCTGCAGGCCGTTTCCCTGTGGCTGAAATAAAAATAAAAATATTTAGTTCTATCATGTCAAACGGAGAACAAATTGGAAATATGGAAACCTGCGTGATAAAAATATCCAACCGGACTCTCCTCAGTGAATCACGTACAAATGGGTTTAAAGCGACTAAGTCGATTCAGACTCTAAGATACCAACATGAGAAATTACAACATCAGGACGATGCAACATTCTATTGATTCTAGAGGGATGAGCTGCAGATGCAGTGTTTTGAGCAGGTACTGGGTTCACAGTGATTTTAGACTTCAGAGGACATATATAAAAATATTGCTAATGTAACTATCTTCACTCTGCCCGAAAATATTTCTTCTCTGTTAAATAGACAAAATGGCATTTGAATGATGTTCCATAAATAGTGTATTTCCTGCACCAAAATTATAATGCGTTTAAGCTAATGTTTTCTTTTTCTATTAAAAAATTAATGAGAAGGAGCTATCTTCTTTGGTTATTTTAAGGGGGACCGAGTTCCAAATTACCTGCACCGAAAGTCGACTCACTTTTCACATTTCTTACTCAATACATTATTGTAGTCGGTTGTGAGACCCAATATTAAGCTATGACGTAAAATTGTTTGCACATATAGTTTAGGGATCTTTCTGACCCAGAACTTTCAGTTCAACTACATTAGAAGTCATTCAACTACAGTCATTCAAAATCAAAATGGAAATCCATATCACCATATTCTCCTCTACCATAAGATCGATGTTCATCAAACATCATGAAAAAGTCTAAAACGGTGTTGATGGAACTGTACATGTTTTTTCACGAAAACGTGTATGCGCGTAATAATTCTTCATTGTGCGTGAGTGTCTTCAAGAAAATGGGTAAGAGAGGGATGTTGTGCGTAAAATATACCTCTCCGTCTCACACAATATATATATAGTGTGAGACGGTCAGGAAGTAAGTTAATCGCTGGGTAATGTTGAGTGAGTTCGTCTTGTATGTAAAATAATATTTAAATGTTGAATTGGATTATTTTATAACATACTGTAAATTATTAAACATTAAACTTTCTTCGTTAGAGGTGGTTCCAGCCGATGAAATAATTGATATAATGGAAATCATGAACTACGACCGTATCATCATACTTCCTAACTAAATATGACAATAAACCTTCATAACACCAATACTCCATTTTATCCAGACTTGGAAAATTCTAATCTATAAAAGGCCCTTTTTAGGAGTCATTTTCCGTTGTGTATCAGATTAGTTACCAACAATTCTAAGAATATGAAGGTACCAATTAATTTTTTGAAGATTCATCATAGTGTGCTTTTTTGCTGGTAGCGTTTCCATGTGGTATTACAGGAAAACATCTAGGTATTATGGAACCACTATTATTTTGTGAAGCTGAGTTAACTCGGCATGGATCGGGAGAATGAATTGGTTGTATACTGTTAAGGACAATTACCACATTAATGACTCCACTCATTACAAGTACCATTCTAGAAGAGGTGTCTGATTCCCCCTCCTCATGAAAGAAAACCTTTTGTTATACAGCATAAGAATGTCACTATTCGTCTTGGTGATCCCAAGTTAGGAACTCGACACTTATTTTCGCCGTTTGAGACTATTTCCACTTTTTTTCTTCATCTTCAGAGGCGTTAGGTCTTTCTTTCCCCATGGGGGCTGAACTTCTGGTTAAATGACTAGGAGAGAGTCACTATTCATTTCATTCATTCAAAATACAATGGATTCTACAGTAATAGGGATCATTTTAGAGTATTTTTATATCGCGTCCTCTTCCCACGTAAGGTGTGCTCTCCCCATGAAAGTTGAATTTAAACTTAGCGGCATTGTAGTCATAATTCTCCACTTAATTGGAACAAGTGAGCAAAATATCATCAAGAAATAGTAAAATTCTGCTTTAATTGGTGCTATGGGTGTCTAGAGGGCTGAACCCAAGGGGCTAAACGTGTATTGAAACGACATAGAAGTGTCACTATTCACCTCATCATCACCCAGTACTGTGTATTTGACATTAATATCGGTTTATTTCGACTATTTTGTCATATCATCCTTCTTACTAGGAAGCTAACCTCATGAGGGCTCAATTTGAACTAAAACATCATTATAGACTTCATTTTCATTCTATTTTGATCGTCCAGAATGCAAAATTTCTTAAAGTTTGCATCAAGGGGTGGAAAAAGTTGGATAGGAGTTCTTTTCTATATCTGGCAAATAGATATATTCCTCTCGTTTTGATAGTAAGTAAGTAAAATTTGTCGTGTCCGGTATGCAACCGTTAATTTGTATGGAAGACACGCATTCCTTGACTCTCCTTAGACTGTGTATATTTCGAGCCATTCCATTACTGAAAAAAATTAACTACCATTTCGTTACAATTAAATCGTTTTAATTGCAGAAATCGTTGCAATCATGTTTCTTCATTTCTACCTCCATAATAGCCACCAAAAATTTCTGTACCGAATGTAGTATTTATTAAACCAGAATTACATCTGAAATCCGCAATAATTTCACACCTCAATACTTCAAGCACAAGGTAGCACATGTTGTTATAAGTCTACACTTTTTTTGTCATACATCGACACTTGATATGCTCCGAAGAGTAAAATAATTTTCCGAAGAGAAAAAAAGCGTAAGACGCTTATTAGTACTCCATTGAATTTACTTTAAACACAGATCACTGCAGTAATAATGAATTTTGATCTGTACAACGTACAATGTGATTAGAATATTCATGAGACCCATATGCTCTTATTTCCAACAACATTAATTGAGAAAACTTTATTTTATAATTTTCAGTGCATTTTAAATGTAGGCATGTAACATCGTGCATTAATATTGTTTTTTATCTGTAATACTTATTTTTATTATTGCTTTGCTAACCTTATGTAGGTCAAAAGAAAATGCTGTTTGAACTTTTAAAATTTATTTTCATTACCTGGCCAGGTCATCACCGATACTCATGCTCCACTTCAAAACTTTAAACTCCATAATTATATCATATCCATAATGCGTGTCTTGCATTACTTCTTCTGCACCCAATTAACTAACCATGTATTTATTGGCTGATGTATTTATCATTCAATATACAAGCAGAACTATCCGGCGTTGCCCGGAACTTAAAAAGAAACTTAAAACCATTACTGACACTCAAATTTTAAAACAATTCACATATGAAATAAAAATTTAGAAAATCTTTATTTGTATTGTTAAACTAACATACAAAAAATTACATCAACATTCAAAATACCGAGAATTGATATATTTTACACTAAAGAGATTATTAGAATACCTGTCAATACGACTCATTTTTTAGCTCATTTTGACCGATGTTGCTTGAGGTTCTTATATGATATTGTAAATTAGTATATTAGTTTCCATATTTCTCTACTTTCGTGATACAAAATTTTCACTTTTTCTAATTTAAAAAGTTAAATTCCACGAAGAAAACCTACTAAAATGCTCACAGTTTGCAGAATTGAATGCTGATACGAACGTAATTACTTTCCTTGATTTTTTAATCCAGACAGAAGGAAAAAAAAACGTTTTACTTAGAAATTAACAAAGTTCATAGTATGACCCCCAAATTCTTTGGTTTTCATTTTACTTTTAGGTTATGTTCTTCAAAACAATGTTTTTCACAGCCTTTATATAATTTTGCTTCTACGATTCGGTCACGTAGATTATACGTTCTGTGGATTGTCCACCTCACTAACCGAACTCGGGCGGAGACATTTGAAAGCTTCACAGCCAATAGTCATGCGAATGAATATTCACATCGACTGATTAACAGCCAGTTTTTATTGTTTTTCTTTCTTGAAATTCGTTAATATTTACCATTGTTTTCTTTCGAATTTCGAATAATTTCATCGATTGCTTTTTCCGATTGCTATGCCACAGACATTAAACAAAATTCACTTTTCTTAGTGTAGATCCGTGTCTATATTGACTCAATTATATCAAACACACAAGTCGCAATTATGCAATTAATCAGTTTTAAAAGTATGATGTTTTTATCAAATCTCTTGATTGCTTCTATTGTAACTACATTTTCATAATTAGAAATGCCAAGTTTATTGAGAGTATGTTGCTTCAACACTTCCTTATTCCGTAAACCCTGCAAGATATGACTCCAATTGTTTTATTACTCACTGCCCCAATAATTGAACCACGCAATATTGAATTTTAGCATTTTGCGATAATTGTGGGAGCCATGTCAAATCCTCAACTGAGCCCTATGGACGATGTAATCGACTGATGATATGTGAATTTTGCATTCTTCTAGGGGACGCCAGATATGAACTCAGATCCAAGAAGGAGATGGCCTCCTTTTCAGTAAATTCACAGTTGTGCTTTATTATGTATGATTACAATGACGTCAGAAGGCATTCAATTGTTCGATGTTTTTATTTGAATACCAACACGCGTGAATAATTAACTTTATTGGTCCAAATTATTGATATCCAGTAAAAAAAGACATGTATAATCGGAAGTAATAACACAATAGGAATGATAATTTTATGCTATTAATAACGCTTTTTGTTACATCGATATAGTAATGTTAATATTTTGAAGAGAAATATTTCTCGCTACTAGTTTCGAAATAAATGTGTTAAGGATAATATTTTGGGTTATGATGTGTAGTTCTCTTATAATTAATTTCGGTTTCAATCCTAAAATACACCACTTTCTATTTCATTTAATGTAATTTTGTACATTTAACTAGTATGAACTACTTTTCATCGTATATTATGCGGCAAATGACGTACGCTGCATGTGAAAATTTTTTATATGACGCGAGTTCCAATTTGTAGTAATTTAAGGTGATGATGATGAACTATATGGTCTCGATGTTTTCAATTATGCTTTTGATTCATGAACTTCATTTTCCGCATACACCATTAAGTAAACAAAACTAATATTTACAGAGCGAGCATGTTGAAATTTACTAATCCAAATTGTTTTTACAGCCATCTAACATGCTTACCATAATCTTTTTGAAGGAAGATTGAGGAAGTTTTAGAGAAATAATAATAAAAAAATATTGCAATAAAGAAAAATTTACAGTAATATTTAAGTTTACTCAAGAATCAATTCTTTATTTTGTTTACTACCCAATTCATCTAGATGATGCAATTGTTTGAAAGATATTTCAATCCCTGCAAATCCACTTTCTCGATTAGTTGACACGTTTATTATTATACTTATCTGTGGAATTGTAGTTGGTTTTAGATACTTTCTAAACCGAGATACACATGATGAGGAATTTTTTTTCCTGGCAATAAACGGATGAGCATTTATTTCTTAAATAAATGACACCCCTGTCTCTAACTTTGTTATTCTAGTGTTCTGTTTCGACTTTCCATCATCTACTATCTTATGTTACAACACGTGGGGTGCCGACCTTTTGAATTTACTGCTGAAATAGTCTATGTAACTCTACTTCCTTCAAAAGCTCTATTTTAGCCTTGAAATTTAGAATCACATTTACCTTCATTTGATTCATAAATCGATCTCTTCCGTATCCTGACAAATTCAGCACTCACACAATTTTTTTTCCCGCAACCCTGTCTTCTCAACATTCACACATTTCTTCTGATTCCTTTCTTATTCAGCACAAATGAACTGCAAAATTTCCACGATCCTTTAAAAGCGGCAAAAACAATCAACTGGGTTAAAATCATCTTTTGTTTTTCTTCCGATACGTTACGTGGAAATCCCATCTTGTCTGCCATCAGTTTTGAGTTGCATGACATAACTAGTGGCAGGTAATAGTGGGAGGGTGTGCAGTCGGAGGTCTTTACCAACTGTCTGTGAAAAACCATGCCTACCAAATATTTACATTTTTTGTATGCTTATGTTCGTTTGTCTAAGAGTGTGGAAGGTTTGACCACCTACTGTTTGAAAATTCTCCTTTTTTTTCTTTCTCTCGATAATTTGAATGGAAATGCAAAATTATTATTAAAGTCAGTTTCATTGATGTTAGCATTATCAAATTCAGGATTTAGCGAAAGATCTTAGGTAGGAAAAATAAGTGCACGGCCATATCCTGAATGAAAAACATTAACCCTAATGTAGGATCATACGAGGAATATTGAATAGTGTGTTGTACTTTTCAACAATGAAAAGTATTGTAACGAAATTAGATGTTAAGTAAGTTGAATCCCAATAAACTCAAAGGTTTTAAGAGAACAAATAAAAAATAGTTGTGGGATTCATTTTTCGTTCCCAGAAAATTTTTATTTTGCTTCTCAGGGACTGTGAAACGCATGTATTAAATTGATATAACACATACCCTTCTACGAATCTTGTGAATCCATATCATTCACATGTCCAATCATCAATTTTGTATGCACGTTCTGATAGTATAAGATCAAGGTTAATTTGTGTGTGTTCTGCGTGCAATAAAACAACCAAGCATTAATAAAATATTTCTGCCTTTCACGTCTTTCATAAATATAGTATTAAATTATTCACTATAATGATCCAAAAAATATAAGCTATCAAAACGTTTCGTTGCGATTTCGTCAGGTGATACGTAAGTAGTACAGTAATTAAAAAACCGAGTAACTTGTCATGAATGAAATTACATGATATTTAGAACCAGAAAAAAAAATCTGGAGTGAGCCCCTCTCAACTTTCCAATTCATAACAAAACCTCATGACACTAAACACTCAACGCTAAATAATTAAGAAACTGGAAAAAACACTTCAAAAAAGAAAGAATTATATATTGTAATTAATAAACAAGATATCATATTTCCAAGATCAGTCGGTTGCAAAATATTTATCATCACACTATATAGTAAACTCCTAAAAGTCATAATAACATAATCAAAACCAACAATCTCTTCAACATTAAACTCTTTGCAATAGCCTTTTCAAAGATTCAAAAAGGCGCCTCCAAGGTATCTCCTTGTCCTTTTCAGAATAGGTTTCTATTTTGAACGATCTCAAAGTCAAATCCCAAGTTTGGTTTCGATGCAACAATTTTTTCGTGAGTTATCGGGGGAACACAATTCTTAACATACACACATACATACATACTTACATACATACGTACATACGACATTAGATATCATCGCCAAAATTTGGAAATACACTGGAGCCAATTCGTAAAGATCCGAAGAGATCTCAAAAACTTTTTCTTCGGCCGATTACAATACATTCCTTACCCACTCTGTTTAATTGGAAAGTAATAAAAACAAGGAAATAATAAAATAGAAAAGTTAATCCAAGCTTTATGGATATTTATATTTACAATAATCTAATGTTTACAATAAAACGCCTCTATTCGGAACGCAACCCGCTGAACACACGAATCATAGAGATCCAACAACATAGTGGTTCCAACATTTTTTAGTATGAGCTTGTTTATAATACGCTGTAGCATAAATTAAGTCATATCTTCATTCAATTTTTTTCATCTACATCTAGATCTGTTGGCACTATGTTATGAATGTTTATGTTTCGAAAAAATCATGGGAATTCGAATCAATTAGGGGCAGCAAGTCCATTGTTTCATCCCTTTTTGATAGCTGATAATTGAAGGATAATTGTTTGAAAGATTGAATGAAAAAGACTCTACACTGTATTTTGTCTGCATCAATTAAACATTTAATTATTCTTGCCTCCTCAATGAAAACGTGCAGTATACTTTGATTTACAATCACCTGTATTGCAATCCATGGGTTGGACGTTTAAGAAACTTTTCTCCTGTTTCCACATTGTGAATCATAAATTCTCTCACGTTAATAAAAATCTGGATTGGTAAATCTCAACCCTAACAAGTTTCTTCCTATTTCTCAACAAACTGATGTTAATGCTCTTATTTTTTAATCCTCCAATACCTGCTTCCTCATACTGAATTTTCAAAAAATTCACTTGCGTCTACGAAATTTTGGTGAACGTGAAATATGAAACAAGGAAAGGTAATTTCCATCATACTAATTACATATTAATAAATCAAAATAATGAATAATAATTTATTATTATGAGGAAGACTAATTTAAAGAATAATGTTTTTATTTAATGAATGAATGTCATGATAATCCTAATTTTTGAGATTTCTAAAAATACTGAAGTAATGTACTGTACCCTTGGCGCAAACGACAAAAGTCTCAAAACATTTTTTCATTTATTCATCCATTAAATATTTTACCACATATTATTCTTTTAAAACGGACAATTATTTCTTAATAAGACTCTGCAATATCCCATCAAAATTTGGAAAATTATATAACAATATGGAATAATTCTGTGAATGGAAGAAAAGTAGGGTGACTGCTTGTTGGAAAATTACGTTCTAATTTGAGGTTGTTATTCATGTCGTTCTGTATAATTCCCTTCCAAAATACAATGAAGTTAAATTAAATCTCTTGTAATCCGCCAAAGTATTGTATTTTGCCGTTAACTATACTGTGATAAAGAATTAATTAATTTTAATAAAAAAATTCATATGAGTTTTAATCATCCTTTTAGGTATGTTTTTTTTATTTCTAATACTTTAAACATTATAATGTTAAATTCCTTGGGCAAGTGCCATTGTTGCAGATTACTTTTTATAATGATAGACAACAATACGAAATTACTTGTATACATGCTTTTTATTCATTCGGATTCTTAATAATTGTAATATTATTTTTTCTAAACCTTGGTATGTTATCTCTGCAGCCTCATTGCGACCCAGTGTTATCTCCCACTTTCCTTTGTACACCTTGGTGTGATTACCTGCTTTCTTCCTCCCAGACAGTAAATTAACTTTCTGAACTACTCGCTGTATACAGTTTTTACTGCTCTTTCGGAAATGCACGATTTCAATTTTAAAACATAATTTTTAAATTACAACTCAGATCAATTTTGGTCGCGGTAGTGTAATGTACTGCATGAAAATGAGGAAAATACGGAAAGGAATTTTTAGAATTGGAAATGAGGAATCTTAATTAATTGAATTACTTATGAAGACATCTTCCGAAACAAAAAACAATACCAACGAATTGCTCCAAAATTTACCACCTCAAGCCAAGATGAAAACGAGAAATACAAAATACATATGTGGCTCACGGAAGATGTACATTGTGGTGGAAAACAAAGGAATATTAAACAATTAACGACAAATGGGAATAAATGTTGTAAGAGTGTGCAAACATGTACAACTGCGTGTCACCATCTCAGTTGGCACCTCAATAAGTATGTTCTTAAATCATCTGAATGGTTTCAGGAAATGCAGATGTACAAAGGACGCAGCCAACTATTATGTGTGTGCACTAAGTAACAATGCTCTTCTGAAATATTCAAATCGAAACTATATTACCATCCCTGGTGAGTGTAATTATTGTTATAGTGGAATGGAAAGGAGTTAATGTAAAGTTAGAAAAATTTTTCGATTTTCACATTTGCTCAAATATTCTCTTCGCGAATTTAGAAGAATACAAAGGAATGATTGATGTTCAGCGGAAAGCGTTTACGCGTATTTTATCTAAAAATTCCGAAAACCTTTTTTTCACTGTGGGATATCGCTATTGGTTACTTTCGTATTTCTTGAAATCCATATAAGCTTATAGATCGAATCCATTATGAGATGAATACTGCATCCCCTAACTTAGCTCGTTTGTAAGTGACATTAAAAAAAATAACAATGACTGTGATTGGAAAATGAAGGGAACTCTTAAATTAGGATTTGTTAGCCAATAATTTTTTTTGCGGATACCCAGGTTTACCAATTGAATCTCATACTTAACCAAATTAGCGATTGGCATAACGCTGTCACAGAATGGACATGCATAAATGCATCTAATCTATATGGATCGGAATACGTTAAAAGGTGAAGGTACCACATCATTGTAAGAGGCGTAGGTCTGTTCCTTGGGTGGACCAACAACTTGGCACATTTTCTGTTGTTAACATGTCTCCTATCCGCTAGGATATAATAGATTTAACCGACTCAAATCAAGGAACCCTGCAGTTAAAACGGCGTAACAAATCATAGATCAGAACTTTAATAGAGGTATGGAATGGGTCGCACAATGGCAAGCGAAAGTCGACCCAGTATGGCTCCTCTGCTTAATTCTCATAAACCACCCCACGGATTTAATCTCCCTCGCAGAACCTGGGTCTGACTGAATAGAGTTCGATCGGGCCATGTTAGGTGTGTAAGAGTGTGCAAACATGTACAACTACGCTCCACAAGTAGGGGTTGCAAAAGGAGCCCGGGTGTGATTGTGGTGCCGCCCTCCTAAACTGTCCGGCATATAAGATATGACTGTCCACGAAGAGCTTTCCCTGGCACCAAAGACAACCTCTTGGTATCCTCAGTGAGATCTGAGGCAATGATTTGTTTCTAGCCAAGTAACAATGTTTTCCTGTTTTATAACTTCTACGTGATTCTAAAATATGATCTTGAAATTTTATTTGTTTTTAGTTATATTTTATGAAAATATCAAGTGTATGACTAATACCATAAGCTAAATAGATAATAACATGTCATCTTGTGAGTATTGGAAAAAGTAAAACGAATCTTCACTCAACCAGCGGTAACGTAACTGCGTAACGCATGACTGAATCACATTTCATCATTTCCGAACATACAAAACCGACGGTTTCATCAGCGCGGTTGGTCTTTGGGCGAGAGGAGAAGCGGGGATACTTTTCTAAAAACATTGACCCACTATCGAATAGTTCGCATTTGTATTGAAATTAAGAAAGCTAGATCTATATGCAAGCTATAGATGTACGAAATTAATCTTATTATATCCTCGTTTACCGATAAGTGAGGAAAAAGACACGAAAATGTCTGTTGTTAGGCTAGTAGTAGCCGTCTTGGGCGCTCTGATGTAAATAATGACTAAGTCGCCGCTATAAATAATGACTAAGAGCGTGGCCTTGCCACGCGTCGAAGCGAAATGTGACCGAGCGGCATGACGCTTCTTTGCTTTTTTTTTCGTTTTAGTAAGGCTCTATGAAGGAAAGCATACGCACGACGCCATTTTTGTGTCACACACACAAATTGACGTGTAAAGTACAACCATTATCGTCGCACTTCGTAATATTTAATTATGTTACGTTGAATGAAAATGAGAGACGGGACATACTCGAACTCGAGACTTTGTGGCTTAACGCGCTCATGCGCTTTCCAACTGCGCCATCCCGTTAAGCTCAAGGTCCCGAGTTCCAATCTCGGTCCCGTCTCATTTTCATTCAACAAAACATAATTAATCTTTTACCTGGCAGTGAGGTTCACAGCAATTTATGAGATGTGTTCGTAATATTTGTTTATTATTCCAAATTCATAGCATATAACATCATGATCTGGAGAGTATCAATGAAAAATGTTCGTCATTTTAATATCACGGTTTTTAGGATGCAGAAATTAGGTATTAAAAAATATAATTACTTCGAAACATAGATAAATAAAGTTATGCTCCTTGACTGCAATTAAACAAATGCAAATGTATATTGCCTAAGAATGAAACACTTGGTTTTAATTATTTTATCATTTGTCTTTACACTACTATTATGATTAAGAACACACGCATTTATTCTTGCAGTATACATTGAAAGTGTCAAACGAACGTTAAAAAATAATTACATGCTTTTTCCGGAATTGGAATTGGTTTCCTACTAATGGGATATAATAAAATATAAACAACCAATGAGTAAGTTTAGTACAATACACTGCAAGCATCACAATGGCACAAAAATTGCTGTTGCTTATTCCTGTCTCTATTGAATATTTATAGGTATTAACGGTTCTGTTATTCGTCCAACTTTAATAAATGTTACATCTTTGAATTTATATTTTAGCAGACAAACTATCACCGAAAAAAGTAAAACATTAGACTTAAAAGTCTGTAAAAATGTCAATATATCTGCAGTTGGAAAAGTGAAAATTAGTTTGTAAACGCCGAATGATTAGATTATGTCACGACTTATCGTTGTGAACCGATATCTTTATCCGTATAGGAGGTATTTGAGGAGAAAGTTCTTACTGAATCACTGTTTATATACCCTCCATATCAACTAAGTGTATTACAAGAAATCTCAAATATTATATTTTTACTGAATCCAGAATTCGAACGGAAAATTCTCCATTTTTCAACAGCACTCACTTAAATATTTGGGAAATAGCACTTTTGGGATGATAGGTTTGTGAAGAATCTCATGCGAAGTGAAATATATTATCTGCTCTCCTTGCTCTTCATGTTTTAAACGTGCGTGTGCGTTTTTTCCTGTCCAGAACGATTAAGACAATGGCTATTTGCGAAACACGTGTTAGCCATGAAGAGTACACGTTACTATGTTATAAACTCTGAAAACAATGTACTCGTTCCCATTGTGCTAATAAGAAAAATGCTAAACAAACTGATGTTTTTCACACTATCCTTGCTTGTAATATACATACATTTCTACACGACTTCGTTAGAAGCGAATTGAGATTGCAACAAGGATTTTTCATTGAATAATATTTAAGCTGTAATAATAAATTTTTCAGTAAATAATTCTAATGGTTTGTGATCATCTCTTAACTATTAGTATTCATGTAACAATTTACTTTCACAGTGTGTGATGGAGTATAATATTATTCTTTCTTCTCACAAATGGAAATTAAGAATGCTACGCATATCTCTACACCATTTATTATTTTTAATTACATAGTTTGCGTTGTTTTGCTTATTACTAATTATACTTAACTTTATTGGGAATAACACATTCAATATTTTCATTTCTCTGTAACTAAATGTACATGTGGTTATTAGTGATGGTTTCCACGGCTCTAATGAAATTCTAGATTCACATAACTTTCAAATTAGTATAACTTGGCTATTATATCAATTAGTAAACTATCAAAGAATATTAGTGAACAATTCTTTCATATTTTAATTTTATGTACGAACTATTTAGTAGACGTGTAGCTTCATTATATTTTTATTTCAAGAAAAAAATATTATTTTTTCTGTTGAAAAAAAATTTAACCCCTTTTTGAGATTTTGTTTGTGATTAAACTATTACTGCCACAGTAAACGAATATTTTGTCAATCTTGTATATTCCCCTAATTCATTTATTTTTTCCAATTCATCGTCTGCGTTACTGACATTCACCCCTTAAAGTGACGAGAAAAATACGATATAGCGGTGGCGAATTCAGGGGAGGGCAAATGAGATAGTAATTTTGAATGAGATATTATACTGTCGTTTTATGTTGTATTAATTTGGAACTTCAATAGAAACAGAATTTTTAGTATTTAAATGAAGAATAAACAAAATGATTCAATCAATTAATTATTTTGTAAACATTTTGACATAATTTTGTAACTAAATTATCTTTGAACGGGAGTTGATATCATAAAGTTTACACTTCGCTAAAATTGGTGCAGACAAAATAGCACGCTCACAGACAAAAGTCGTCATTATATATTAATTACTGAAGGACGTACAACAAAAATTCGAAAATGCACATTTATACTAATTAAACTTCTTCAAATTGGAATCGAAATATATTTCCTTAGTTGGTCTTGGAAATATAAGTTTGAACATCCTGTCAAAACTTCCTCTAATAGTGAGTTTCCTTGCGTTGATGAATGAGAGAGTCTGTCAATAAGTCCCTACAGACAACACCATGATCCAAAGTAATTTCATACATTTTAAGTGAAAAGAGACTGGGAGGTATATTTCTTCTCCCTCACCTTAAAAAATTATAAAACCATTCCTGTGCGATAGTCGCTATTTCGAAGCAAATTTTGAATACGGGTTTTGGGGGGTTGTTGATTCTTTCATTTGTCATGTGCAGTTAGCTCGTTAATTTCTACTGTTTTTTGCCTTCCCTTTTCCACCAACTGGTAAGTGTTGAAAATATACGTTAGAGGTCGCGTATGCTTCGAGCGACAGTGCTGTCACCTAGCGCTGATAAGTGGGAAGTGGAAACATGTAAAGTGCCATCGTTGGCTCCCACAGGTAGGCACACGCAGATTTGTATCTAATATATACGTTGCAAACTATTTTTCACGAATCCGTGTTGAGAAGGAAAAACAATCCGATTACAGATGTTAATTCATTCGACGAGATAAACTATATCTTCAGTAGTTTCTATGTATCCCAACAAATTCGACATTTTCGGCATTCAGATATTTGTTAAATCACTATCGATATGTATACAGCAAACTCAGTCCTAGTAGTAAAACAAGGGTTACTTGGCATATATGATAAATATAATATGTTGGATGGCCATAAATGAAATATGGTATATGCCCTGCGCAACCCTGTAAATGAAACGCTTGTGATGTTTTTATTAGCATTAACCGTTGTTCATGTTTTATCCTGAAAATCTGCTACTCGAATTACCTGTCGTTATGGGTAGTTTATATTAGTACGAATGTGATAAGTTATTCTACCTACATTATCAATATGCTTAAATAGGGCTCGAGGTTCATGCAGGTACTACATAACCTCTGAATATTTGCTGCAAGACTTAACTCAAAAGAAGTGACTTTACATAACATGTTTTGTGCTGGGAGGTTATGTTGACATTACATCCTTACAAGATAGGAATGAATATTAATTTCCAATACACATACAACACAATACAATATATGTAATATAACTGTGAATTGTTACACTTGTAGCACAAGAATAACACAGAAATTACAGGTTAGGCACTGTATTTCCGTATCATTGTAATACATCAAATACACAATTTTCATTTTACATGGAAAAAGTACAATAAAGTAATTTCATATACATACAAACCTCTAAATTATTTTACCTTACTTCACCTCCAGGGGGCTCAGTTTCGACTAAGTATGGGTTTCGCGACCCCACGGCCCCGAGCTGGAGACTGGTAGTGCGCCACCAGTCCTCGGACACCGTAAGCTTTGGACATGCTTCAGCGACCACCATGGTAGAAAGTTGCGTGTTTCAAAGGGCGGAGATCTTGCCTTTATTGGCCGGGTCGCGAGGAAGGATTAAACCTCTATAAAAAACCCTCAACATCAAGGTGTGTTACGCGCCGATGAGGTGAATGGGTGTTCAGGATAAACACTCGCTAGCGGACAACCTCTGGGGCAACTCAGTTGAACAAAGGTTAGTGGCGTGATGTGGGGGCTCCACGTCACCGGACATTTATTTCCTCCGAAATCGTGGGACAAGATGACTGATTCTTCGACTTCTCTGCATTGCGGAGTGGGTGTACCGCAAGGAAAGTATTCCACCCAAACGTCTTCGAAGCGACCGAGGGTTCACAGCCCTCCCGCTTCGGAGACAAAAAGGATAAGAAACAGAACATTTCACATGAGAATGTTTTTGTCGTAATGACATGTATAGAAGGGACACTTGAAAAAGTATCCCCGTTCTATATTTACAAAGGATTGCAGGGTTTAGTTGGAACGCTGAAATCCATTAAAAGGTTGCGCAATGGGTCAATGCTGTTGGAAACAAACACCAACAAGCAAGTGTTGGCACTATTAAAATTTACCTTGTTGGTAGAGTTCCCTGTGAAGTGCGAGCTCCATGCTGCGCTTAATCGCAGCAAGGGGGTCGTAAGTTGCTGGGACATTATGGATATGGCAACAGAAGAACTTGTTGTAGAATGGGAGGCTGACCACGTAGTTGAGGTCAGTCAAATCATGAAGAAGTTTAATGGTGTTCCGCAGAAGACCAGTTCCTTCATCGTGACATTTGACTGCCCTAAGCTCCCAAAGGATCTGAAGGCTGGATTGCTGAACCTACCGGTCCGTCCCTTTATTCCAAATCCTCTGCGCTGTTTTAAGTGTCAGAGGTTTTGATACACGACAACGTCGTGTAAGGGCCGTGATACCTGCGGAGAAGTGCGAAAAAAAGGCACACGAGCCCGGCGTCTCATGCCCGGAACCTGCAAAGTGCATTAATTGCACAGGCAGCCACCCGGTGTGGAGCAGGGAGTGTGTCGCCTTTCTAGAAGAAAAGAAAGGCAGGAAATTAAAACTACGGAAAAGATCCCGTACGGTGAAGCACAGAAGAAATACAGGGCTTTACACCCTGTATATTCTACCAGTTACTCCACCGCAGCCAAGACTCCAAATCTTATGAAGACTGTATCCGTAAAGCCGATTTCACTGACGTGTCTACGACAACATCGTGCACATGCCAGTGCAAATGCGGAAAGAAAGATATTTCAGTCGTTCCTGTTAAGCCAAAAAAAAAAACACCAACAGCGCGTCCATCTACTACAAAGAAACCATCAAGAAGTACTAAACTTATTGCAATAACAACAAAGACAGAGACAAAGCAAAGTTCTAGGACTAAACCACTGAAACTTGTTGAATTTTTGAAAACATCCAAATAACACCATCCAAAAAATCGCAAAGACGTATAAAGAACGCCTCTCTACTTTCTTTCTCCGAGTCAGAATGTGCATTGTCCGACGGTGACGCGGAAATACACATTCACGAACCTGACCCCGGAGGTTCCAAACAGAAAAGGCTTCCATACTTCAGCGGAACCTTAATAACTATAGAACTCAACGTGAAGAGTTACAACTCTTAGCGCGTCGTAATCCGATTTGTATTTGTCTGCAAGAGATCCACCTATTACCAGAACACTCGCCCTCTCTGCGAGGATACAACAGCTTCAGATATGACGACACCACGGGAGATCGAGCAAAAGGAGGAGTTGCCGTGTTTGTTAGAAACACAATCCTCTGCTCACCTGTTCTCCTACAAACCCACATCCAGGCTATACCAGTCAAAATTCAAAGCGTACCAGCCATGACCGTGTGTTCTATATATCTTCCTCCGACACGAGATTTCTCGGAGACTTCCCCCAGGGATTTAATTCACCAACTCCTTCGACCGTTTCTCCTCCTCGGAGATTTCAACACCCACAGTGTACTGTGGGGCTCGTAGAGCGATCGCTGAATTGTCTCTTTGAGGGAAAAGATTTATGCTTGATGAACACCGGGGAGATGACCCACTTCGCATTTGTCACGGGGTCATGGACTGCTATAGACCTGTCAATTTTCTCTCCTGAAGTTGCTGATATCTTTCAATGGAGGGTAGAAGATGATACACATGGTAGCGACCATCATCCTATCTGGTTGTCCTTGCAGAAACGTGCGACTGTTCCCGAATGCAAGCCACAGAAATGGATTACCAGAAAGGCAAATTGGACAGTGTACCGTTCTCTGTCTATCTTCAGAAAAACGGGTTGTGTCCAAGAGAGGGTCGACCATCTGACCCAGGTGATTTATCACGCCGGGCAAATTGGACAGTGTACCGTTCTCTGTCTATCTTCAGAAAAACGGCTTGTGTCCAAGAGAGGGTCGACCATCTGACCCAGGTGATTTATCACGCCGCTGAATAATCCATTCTGAAAACATCTATGTTTCCGCAAAAACCTCATGTCCCCTGGTGGAACGACGCATGCCGGTCCACCATTCGGTCAAGGCAAAGAGAATTGCGGAAATTTAAGACAAGTCCATCTCCGGAAAACCTCGTCGCATATCGGATTGCTAGAGCAAAGGCACGCAGAATTATCAAAGAATTCAGATCCACCACCTGGAAAGAGTTCCTAAATACCATTAAGAGAACAACATCATCCACTAAAATATGGGAGTCAATCCGAAAGATATCTGGAAGGTATTCTCGAGTCCCAATATCTGGACTCACGTATCAGGGACAGTTTTTTACCAACAACAGAGAAATGACAACAGTGATGGCCGAATACTTTGCTGACCTAACATCTACAGCAAACTGCGATCCTGATTTCGTGAGAAAAAGGGAAACAGCAGAGAGCACATCTTTTTACTTTCGTTCCACCAACTGGGAACCCTACAATTCTTCCTTCTCCATGTGGAAACTTAAATCAGCTCTAGCGTCATACCACGACACTGCGCCTGGTCCTGATTCAATTCATTATGAAATGCTGAAACAACTCAGTCTCGAGTCGAAAGAATACATTCTGGATATCTATAATCTTTCATGGTCCGAGGGAGTATTCCCTAATTCCTGGAAGAAGCTATGCTTATCCCTTTACTAAAACCTGGTAAGGACAAAACGAACATCAGTAGTTATCGAAGCATTGCCTTGACGAGTTGCATCGGTAAAACTTTAGAGACAATTATCAACCGACGTCTCGTCTGGTATCTTGAAAAACATAATTTGCTGAGTCGATCTCAGTGTGGTTTCAGGAAATTCCATTCCACCCTGGACAACTTCTCCTAGAATCAGCAATTCAATATGCTTTCGTCCGAAGAAAACATGTCGTCGGAATATTCTTTGACATCGAGAAGGCTTATGATACTATTTGGCGCCATGGCATTTTAAACCAACTCTATGTCTGGGGAGAATTTAGAGTACGTCTTCCTCTGATGATACTGACCTTTTTGAATCAGCATTCCTTCCGCTACAGAATTGGAAGAGACACCTCGGATCTCCTTCTTCAAGAGAACGGTGTTCCTCAGGGCTCAGTTTTGTGTGACCTTATTTGCAGTGGCCATAAACAACATAACGTCTCCTGTAAAGAATCCTGTTTTACACACTCTTTTTGTCGACGACTTTGCTACCTTTTGTTCATCACAGAGTGACACAGGTGCGGAGCGACAAAGCCAACTCGTCCTCCATAGATTATACCACTGGTCAAAAACGACTAACTTTCGTTTCTCTGCTGAGAAAACACGCTGTGTTCTTTTCAGTAGGACACCAAGCCTTCTGGCAGAACCTCACCTCGCCCTGGGAAAATGCGTTCTGAAAATCTATCCTTTTGTAAAATTCTTAGTTCTAATCTTTGATCAGAGACTGAATTAAATTGAACATCTAACAGACCTAAGAGCGAGAACATTAAAGTCTCTGAATTTATTGAAGTGCCTGAGTAGCAGGGAATGGGGCGCAGATCGCTCCTCCTTGCACCAGTTTTATCGAGCATTCATGTGATCTCTGCTTGATTATGTAGGTACTTGTAGGTAGCTCTGTTCGTGCAAGCTATTTAAAGAAGTTGGATAGTGTCCACCATGCAGGAATCCGACTAGTTACGGGAGCCTACCGCACTAGTCCCATTCCGAGTTTGTATACCGAGTGGCGAACCATCTCTTTACCTTCGGCGGCAACTCATCATGCTACGACACTTTTGCCATGTGCTAATTTTACCCGACAATCTGATGCACAACGCGGTGTTTCATCCTTCCTCATCTTCCATCCGTTACTACAACAACAGACTGAGAGTAACCAAACCTTTTGGATATCGCTGTAAACAAATTAAGGAAACCTTGAATATACGCACTCCTAATATCTTAAATCAAGGTTTCAGTAAGACTCTTCCTTCGGCTTTGCACAAGCCGAATATTTATTTTAGATCTTCTGCATCACGATAAAAAGAACACTCCAGCTCCGATGTTGAGGGCATACTTTCACCTAATCCTCTACAAACACCGGGTCCATATCCCTATGTTTACCGACGTGTCGAAACAGGTTGATGGTGTCGGCTGCTCCGTGGTGTTTCCTTCTGAGACCTGTGGCTACCGTCTAGGCGACCTATGCAGCGTTTACACCACTGAGTGCTACGCCATATTGAGAGCATTACGATCAACAAAGTACTATCGCGGATCACATTTCCTGATTTGTTCTGATTCGCTGAGTGGCCTTCCAGCAATCCAGAATATGTATCCGGCTGATAAGTTGATCCAGAACATCCAGGAAGTGCTTCTCTCACTGCAAGGTGATGGAAAGAACATAATATTTTGCTGGACTCCCGGGTACGTGGGTATCAGAGGAAATGAGGAAGCAGATGTTTCCGCAAAGTCGGCATGACTTAAGACTCGCCTGTATTTCTCCACGATTCCAAAACGAGATCTCATAAATTCCATCAAGATGAGGATTCTGAGTGAATGGAGCAATGAGTGGTTAGCTGTTGAAAGAAATAAGCTCCGACTTATCAAATCCTCTGTTAATCGTTAACAATAAATCGTGAATTTAGTGTTTTTTCAATTCTTATGATTTTTAAACACTATACTCAGAATAATCTATAGTTCGATAATAACTTGTACATGTAAATTTACAAACATATTTGCGTTAATTTACAAACATATTGAAATATATGTATTATAACTCGCAGCTAACTGTTTATCTTATCTAGGAACTTTTGCTGAAATTTTTGAATCCGCCACTGCCTTAGGGACCTTGATCGGAATTGATGGGATGGTCCCTTGCTTGCTTCCGGAGAGTAAATTAGTTTATTGTCCTCCTCGTGGTCATACGCAGTTTGTACTGTTTTTTGACAATAAATTTATTATTATTAAAAATTTATTAAGTCATGGAGCAGTTCCTGTAGACCAACCCGGTGCGACGAGGTCCTGCTGACCCGCCTGCGCATAGGACCATGTCCTCTCACTCATTGGTATCTCTTACTACTTGATGATAAACCCGTTTGTGAGGAGCGTAGCTGTTCTTTGACAGTGCGTCACCTACTTACTGATTAGAGAAGATACTCGAGTATGCAAAGACAAGTTGGTGTGGCTGCAGATTTACCAACAATTCTCGGAAATATGTGGAAAATATGTGGATGTATTAAAAGACAAATACATGCAATTGTGTTGGAGGTATGAAAAGTAAGGCAAATGTACTAGTGATAAATTCAGTACAACTTAGGCTAAGTTAAAAACGAGTTAAATTAATCAAGGCAAGATTGATCGCAATAATGGAGTATTGGAAAATGAAATGGCCAAAAAAATAATCATTTCATTAACACCTGGAAACAATTAATTCATAACAATGTTCCGCCATACAGGAAACTAGACAGTATTATAAAAATTTAATATTATAGAAATCCATAATAACTTATGTTATATATTTACTTACATCAGTACAATTGTTTTCTTAGCATCTAATCATGAAGAAAGAATGTTATAAAAATCTTGTATTCATTTGCCAAAATCATAAAATTAACTAGCTAGTAACAAAACAACATGAAAATAAGGATGTCAGCAAAATTCACTATAAAAATACTTACCTCATTTATATCAACATACAAATTTTTGTGGAAACTCTGGGAACATAGGTTCTAATTTGGTTTTGGTTCAATTAGTTCTTTCATATTCATTCAATATTTGCATAGTTTATCATCACTCTCAGAAAGTATCATTGAACAGAAAGGTATGATGACAGCTTGATCGGTGAACATGAAATTGGTAAATCATCATCACATTGTATATTACTTTCTCAAACATATAACTGATCAAGTAATTAATAAACGATAGGAGAAACTTACCTTTCTAACGTGTGTACAACAAAGTCTATGTTAGAGTAATACTTGCACTCAACTCACTTTGTATTATTATACAAAATGTTTTGACACGTCAGTTAATTATTAAGTCATTTTAACATTATATGTTAATTCTTTATTCATTTATTACTTAAGAAAAATAGTACATCTTCATAGTTGAATCGTTGACAAAGACAAACTACAACATACGGCCTTGTGCAGCAAACCAGCGGGAATTGGCAAGCAGTAGCCAAGCTTGCCACTATTAGTCATACGAATTTCGACAAACGCCGAACGGATCGCGTAACTCTGCAAAATACCAGTGATAAAATTGCAAATTACCTATTTATGACAATAATTCGAACTATGTGCTACTTCGATGTCTCATACACTAAAAAAGTCTAATTCATTTGATACAGTGTAATATATCAAGTGAAATGAATGAAATATGTAGATTGTGTTGGGTTGGCCAATCCTATTTGATAACCCGATACATATGAAAACATCCACTTAACAAATTCATCTCTCATACATTCTGTTGCATGAACAAATATACTGATTGTAATATACTGAATATTATGATACTAGTCCCACTAATGAAAGGAGAAATAAAATACAAATATTAAGAGACCAATGACAATGACCTATGCTTAATACCAAAATATGTAATAGAGATATTAGATTACCAAGAGTCACAATACAAAGTGTGAATAAATTAGTTACGCAAGACTGTTGTATAAAACTAACTTAATACTTGAGGGAACTTATAAAAAGTTGCCCAATTTCGATTTTCTTAACATTGTATGTTTCGATTTTTTTCAACACGTTAAACAAAAATGAAAGTAATGCAAAGACTTTCGAATATATCAGATGATACGGAAATGAACTGCGAAAGTTTGTTATCTGCTTAGATGCCAATAAAGTTGGTGCGATGACGCGTTATGCGACGCTGCCCTAGTGCATTTTTTGATTTTCACAGCATCGTGAGAGCTTCCATGAAGGTATCGTTTATTTCACCTCTCATACAGATATTCTCAGCTGATTTATGATTGAATTCGCTTTCAAAACTATTTTCTCATATATCACCTGGGATTGAACCAGTGGCTTATTGATCGTATCATTCGTGGTATGGCTTCGTTCTCCTGAGCCACGTCTCCAATACAGTTCGAAGGGCCAATACACTTCATATTAGTTCATTGTACACTCAGAATTTATTACATTCTTTATATAAAAATATTCTTTAAAAACAAAATTTCGTCAATCCATAGAGATATATACAAAATTCTGCAAATTTTCTTTGTACAGTTATTTGTTGAAATTATTTCTTTCATCTACGAGTAAGTAGAAATATTTGCAATACCTTACCTTATCTGATCAGACGACCTTGCGAAATAAATACGAGGAGGAGGAACTTGTCTTATACGAGCATAGCAAAGTGAACCTTGCGAAGTATTCTACTGCCATGTCTCATCACGAGCGCTCCGTTAGGGAAAAAGTTATTGCATTGGTGGAAAATGTCAATTTCAGTGCCTCGGCAGCTGAAAGGCAATATGGAGTAAGTCGGAGAACAGCTTGCAAGTGGGTTCGGCAGTATCGCGAATCTGGGGAGGTTGGAAGGCCTGCTGGCACTGGATTGTAGCGTCTATTGAAGTCCATGACGTCGTTTTGGTGAACCAGGCTAAGGAGAATCCTTTCCGAATTTCAGAACATTTAAGACGCATGTCTAATTTTTCCGGTCGCGAAAGAACTGTTAGAAACCGTCTGAGAGATAATGGACTCCGATCTAGGAGGGCAGCGACAAAGGAGTTGTTTTCCGAGGAACATAGAGTGTATAGGTTAGCATTTGCCGAGGAATACATTAATCGTAATTGGGGTTCTCAGACGAGTGTTTTTTCCTCTGCAAATAACGGACCTATGCGCATATATCAATCTCGTGGAACCCGCCATTGTCCTGCGTATGTGAGAGAGAGAGAGCACGATCTGGACGCGTGTGTGTGGCGTGTTGGGATTGGATAAGTTCTTGCGGTGTAAGCGTTCTTCACAGAATACAAAGTCGTCTTCATAAGCATCAGTATCTCCATATCTTGCGGGATATTATGATCCCTTTGGTGTGGTAATTGCATCCTTCTGAAGAACTATTTTTCCAGCATGATAATTCATCTGTCCATACGTCTCGTTTGGTGCAGGAATGGATTGCAGAGTAGGAGGAAGTGAAAATTCTCCATTGGCCCCCGCATGGCCCTGACCACAACCCAATCGAAAACGTTTGGGAGGACACAAAGTGTGTCATGACCGAAAATTGGCTTGATCCACCTCCCACAACCACTGATGCGCTCTGGGATGTTGTATGTGAAGCGTGGGAGAAAATTGCTAACAGCACGACTTTTGCGTCCACCTTAGATAATTCAATCTCTAGCCCGTTGCCAGACGTGATAGACTGTGACGGGTATTGGACTCATTATTAAGTGAACAAAACAGCCCTTTTAAGGGCTCAAAAATACAAACAAAGAAATCCACAACTCGGTGAGCGTTAAATACTTTGCGTAGAAGATGTTTAGTCTACTAAGTTAAAGTTTGAAAGTAAAACAATAAATAAAAATAAAAGTGGATTTGAACCAGGTAAATTCACTTCACACTTTCCATCTAGCGACCAGATACTTTTGCAATGTGCCAAACAACCTGTGTAACGCCTATCGCTCTTAATTCCATGTGATTAAGTTATAAGATAATTTTAATTATATGAAAATCATTGTTTTAAATAAAAGTATATTTGACCCGTCCTTTAACGGTTATTTTTTGTTGTTGGGGCTTTAGGGCTCGTCAACNAAGGTCATTAGAGCCCTTAAAACTTGTACAGGTAGGGAAAATGCAGTTACGCACTAGGGAGAGCCAACATGACTCTCCCCGCGTGTGGGACTCGCCGAATGACTCAGCCATACCCACTAATAACCCTCCTGCATTACAACTCAAAACTCAAATCCCAACATCTCTCAAGACTTTACTAAAAACATTCAAAAAAAAGAGGAAAGAGGAAAATGAAAGATACCCTAGCCCTAAATGCGTCGGGATCGAAAAGAACAAGAGGTGACCAAGGGAGATCAGAAAAGTGAAAGGAAGGAGCATGGCACAAGTAAGTGGGAGTAATGCCAGACTCAGCTCGTGCCCCGTGTTCGCCAAATACGTACTTACTAGATGTAAGTCCCCTCGGGGAAGAGGAAAAAAAATTAAAACATTTTTATTAAAATCAAGTATACTTTTACATAGTTCCAACTTAACATATTTTGGTGAGCTTAGTAAACAATGCTCTTGTGTATTATGATATCACACTTTTCGGTTAGAAATAGAAAGTAATGAATTGCTTTTTGTATCATAGTTTTGTTTATATATTTGTAGAATCGATTGCTTTTTAATTCAATATTGACTGATTTCTGCTTCAGTTATTTGAAATTTAAAAAACATTAAAAAATTCATTGTGAAATATATTATTGAATACTTTCATTCACAAATGAACAAACTAAGAATACCGTAACTTATGAGCTCATGTATAGAAATTATTTAATAGGTACGTTGAACTAATGTATTAAACATTACGTTAACGTCGTATACTTAGCATATGTATCAGCGCAATGTAGGTTGAACTTCGAAAGTGTTCCAATTTATCTCATTCCACATTGCCTGATTTGTCGTAATGCGACATCGCCGAACTGCCAATTGCTCAGCGTATGTTTAAGATTTTCCTAAGCATTGTGAGAGCATAAATTAAGGTTTCGTTCATTACAGCTCCCAAACAGATACTTTGAGCTGATTTGTGGTATGAACCATTTTCAAAAATAGGTACGCAAATGTCACCGGGAAGCGAACTAAAGGCGTAGCGACAGTAGTGTTACAGTGGAGCTTTATTTCCCTCAGTCAACTGTATTTTTACTCAGAGGCGGTATAATGTTTGTTGAAAAACTCGACGTCTCTATCGATCACAGAAATAGGCACCCAATTCAAGATGTTTCTATCAAGTACACATATCATGTACTTTCTACTTAAAACAACAATTCAAAACACCTTGAATTGGGTGCCTATTTCTGTGATGGATAGAGACGTCGAGTTTTTCAACAAACATTATACCTCATCAGCGTAAAAATACATTTGTCTCAGAGATATAAAGGTCCACTGTAGCTCTACTGTCGCTACACCGCTGATTCGATTCTCGGTGACATTTGCTCACAGATTTTTGAAATTGGTTTAGACTATAAACCAGCTCGAAAGATCTGTTTGCGAGGTGTAATGAACGGAACCTTGGATAATGCCCTGGCATTGTTTAGGAAAATTTTAAACATACACTGAGAAATTGGCTGTTCGGCGATGTCGCATTACGACAAATCAGGCAATGTGGAATGAGATAAATTGAAACACTTTCGAAGTTCAACCTCCATTGTGCTGGTACATATCCTAAGTATACGACGTCTCCGCACACTTTAATACTTTTGATCAACATTTGTATAAAATAATTTCTCTACATGTCGTAAGTTACGGTATTTTTAGTTTGTTCATTTGTGAATAATAGTATACAATAATATATTTCATGACGAATTTATGTTTAGTTCTCAAAATTGAAATTACCCTATGACTACATTCTTAAATATTCCGTTAAGGGGAAAACAATCTACGAAAAATTACAGTGAATCATGATAAAAATAATAAAAACAATTCTAGAGTTTCTAATTTCTATGACAATTATGCAATATACCTTGTTGTATTGAAGTTACCAGAAATATGTGTGATATGATTATACATCAGATCACTGTTTACTGAACTCACCAAAAGTTAAGAAATATGTAAAAGCAATCTCCATTTTAATAAGGATTTTGAGTAGAAAATTGATATGCTTTAAATTATGTAATTTATAACCAAACATTTTCAATAAAACTATATTAATATAACATCTCAACTTTATCTTCTAATACTTTTGGTGCACAATGTTCTGTACAGAAAAATGTTATATGCACTTTCTGTATGTCTTGCTACGAATTGACATTAGGTTGTTATTTTATAAACTTTATTTAAAACACAAAACAATTTTTATAAGATACAATAACAATTATGTTCGTTGTAAAACCCAATCTAGCTTCTTCAAGTACGCTTTTGGAAGATGGTCTTGCGGGACACCATTTGTTTACACTTTTCAATGCGGTTTTTTCGGTTTCCAAGTCGATAAACAAAAAAGAGGTGTGCTTTTTCCACACAGCGTATCCTATGATGAATATAAATGGTACTTTTTAGAATTCCTTATTCACAGCCTACATTTTCAGCACGTTCCTCATAACGAACAAAATATAAAAAAATCTCTTAATAATAAACTATTAATAAACATTTTCTATCGTAGAATCATCCAATAATTACATTAACTTTATATTAATAAACAAATTTGTTGTTACATTAAGATATAGATAAATTATTTAAGTATATACTTATTGAAATTTTTAATTGTTCTGTTTGTGTTTCGATTTGAAAAGTTTTTTGTAATATTCTATATTTTTAATACTCTTTAAATACGCTAGTCACACTCCCATCTCTCCTTCCAGAAGAACCAATATATCCTCGGATAGCACACAATCCGAGAAGCAATGAGTGATGACCAAAATATAAATATTTATAATTTATAAGAAAGCGAGTGTTTTCCTTAATAAAATATTCGTTGGAGTGCCGAAGTTTCGACTTTTAGTCAGAATTCCTCAATGCTATAATTACATATATCTCGGGTCTGTAACTTCACTTAAAAAAGTAGTCATAAGGAAGAAGCATTCTATCCATAAAAATTAACGTCGGAAGCGTATAATAAATCCAAAACTACAAAAGCATTTTGGTAACTCGATATATTAATATTTGTGTTTTTTCTGTAGGCATCATTTCTCTTCTCTTATGAAAAAAAATAACAAGACGAAAGAAAAAATATTCTGGTAAGTGATGATGTCGCACTAAAAAAACTTATCTTTGAGACCACAGAAATAAGTGGACATGACAACAAGTCAAAAATATCGAAAATATTTGTTTTTCAGTTCACTGTGAATGCGTGTAAGTAAGATCTTCTGATTTTAACACTTTATTAAGTGCAAAATATATTGTGCTTTCAACAACGAATTACCATTATTCTAGTTTACTTCATCTGCACGCATAGTAAAAGAGTAAAATAGACGGCTGATGACAAATTTGATATTGCGATCGTTCTCCAAAATTATGTTTGTCTTCTAGAACGATACAAGTGGTATTATTTCAGGTCATAGAACATGAAATCCTACTAATTCCTATTAAATAACGAATGTTTCATCTTCGAAGACCAGCAAAAATCCAACAACGAAATATTCTGAAATTTGAATACAATTGATGTGGTTGTTTAATTGTGTGCGCTCAGATCAAATATATATTTAGTAACATTCATGAGTTTGAGAGCCAGTTTTTCATAAGTTAAATTACTCTAAAAGTTATATTTTAACATTTTTATGTATATACGCGTTGTATTAATTAGTTATCAGTTTTTGTTTCAAATTCGCGGATTGTTTTGATACCCATTTCTTTCTCATTCTTGTTCGTTCGTTACGATAACAACTTCTTACAAAATGACCCTGAATCTGGAATGCTGGAACCTACTAGTCACAATAACTTTGTATTTAGTTTTGTATCGTTATCTCATCAATTGCTTCGCTGATTTTTTATCCTTACTCTTAAAATCATGTTTAATGTCTAATCAATATGTTTATTTTCACAAATATGAACAATCTTATTGATTCGTAAAAAGTTCTATAAAGAATGCTTCTGAATTGCCTCGTTTGCCCCTGCCATTGAAATCAATGAATTCTACGGCATATCGATAGTAACGAAAGAAAAGTGGGAAAATAATAAAATTGATATCTATGACAATGAAAATGTAAGATAGTTAATAAAATGCAATATTAATTGCGATGTTTTATTGTCTGATGATCTTAGATAATGTGCGTGAATACAACTCAATTGTATTTTGAAGTCTAAATAAAAGCGATATATTGGTTTTGTTATATTTTCTGAGAACTAAAAATAAACTTTTAATGTTACCCTCTGAGCATATTGTTTTATATGTTGCACGATTACAGCAAAGCGTATCTTGCATCAATACATTTCTTATCACAAATTATTGAAGATATCATTAGAATTAACATTTAGCGTTATTCATTCATTTTATATAAAATTCCTTTCTATAATGCTCGATATCCGATTGACCTCTAAAAATAGTATCAAAGAGTTGCATATCATTAGAAATTATAATAAACAACACAATAATTGATACCAAAGGCAATTGAATTTTATTCTTTGCGCCACTGAATAAAATTCAGAGGTTATAAGAATATTAATAAGTAATTCCTGAATGCGTATCTCACGAAATTAATACGATATCTTGCGATGGTATTCAAATCTGTGGTTAAACAATATCGATTTTACAATAAGAAGCAAATCTTTTTACGGAAAAGTTTAATTCGTTTTATATTCCCTAGGACGGCTTTGTGAGTCAAACTTGAGAAGTTATTTAAATATAGAGAATAATAAAGTTTATTAAAGTTAAGAAAATAAAGAACATTTTTTGTTATGGAAGTCCAAGACGTATATAACAAAAATTTAAAAAATTCTTTTTTAATAGCGGCGTAATAAAACATTTTATCTCGTTACGATTTAATAGGGGTATGTTCGCCAGTACTAGTCTTCTATTGGGCTGCCAAATATGGAAGCAGTCTAAGGTTTGCCTACGATTAGTCTATCGAAGGTGAGGAGCTTTTTCTCCGTCGCAGAAGAGTAGCGTTGAAACCCTAACAAATCCAAACTGGAAAGAACGCAGGGTTGAGAATATTATCGTAGGCCCTTTTATAATTCCAGGACCGTCCCTAAGGTACATTAAAAGATTTTTGCCGAGAATTGAATTCCAAAACCATGTCAGTCCCCATTTCCACATGGTTGTGTCAAACATCATATGATAATAGATTACCTACACTTAACAGTTTCGCTCTTGTAAAATGCCTGCCGAATCATCTATTTTGTACAATCATCTTAAAATATCTCATGTTCATCAACACACACAAATTTGCTGTGAAATAAAATAAGTAAAAAAATGTTCTTATAAACAAGCTTCTATTGAAGTTTACTATAAATAAATAAAATGTACTAAAATACACAAAATTTAAGGAATCTTTTTGGAGCAACACTAAATGTTATTTGTAAATGGTTATAGTCCACATGGTGTATCAAACGCTAGTTGCGAGAGTTTTCTTTATATTATTAACGTCTACCGTGATAATAAAAACTGTACTTCAAAATCTTGATGTAGAAATTATATCAGGTTTTCTTTTAAAATAAATTCCAACATTTCCTCCAGTCATCTTCAGGTGTTGATAAACGAGAAACATGACTCATAGCTACACAGCATAAACCAAAAACAAAGCAATGAACCAAGTAGCAAAAGAAACAGGTATCATAGCAATGTGTTATTACAATATTATAAATATATGATAAATGATCATTATCAGATAGTAGATTCAATGCTTACTTTGTACTAATGATATGAAACATTTCAGATAAACCTAGTTCCTAATAATTTTCTCAGATAAAGATTTTGAATGTATTCTTGCATGCATGAACCTCCCATTAGTCCACACATGAAAAAATCAATTACTTCATGAGAACATAAAAATCCTCAACGGTGAGGCACGGTCCCCGAAACCATTTGAAGCAATGTTTTTAACGTTTCCATATTGTTATACCTTTCTGAATTGTTTCTTAATAGTTTCGTCATGAACAAAGATGTGAAGATGACATAATTCGAAGAAGAAAACCTGAGGAAGGTCACACCATAGCCGACACATGCCGTTATTAAGAAACCAAAGGATTTGTCCAAAGACAGATATTTTGTGTCTTAAGCTCTAATAGTATTTATTTCTCTTCACAAAAAGAAAAAAAATATCCAGATTAACATTTAGAATTTTGTAATATTCAATAAAAGTAATATCATTGATTTTTTCATACGTATCATCTATTAGACACTATCGAATTTTATGATTCATGTTACTGCACATAACCAGACCGAAAGCAGTTGTATGACTTGTCTTTTCCGGAGTCGTATCACTTAGAATTTTCACATGTGATTAACGCATTGGATGGCAGACGTTGTACAAAGTGAAAACATGATATTAAATGTTGCTCCAAAACGTATATAACAATGAGTAGATATCTAAATGAACTTCAGTAATAATTAATTCCTCTGTTCATACATTGTCCCTATTCAAAGAAAACATTCAAGCTACAAAACAAATAAGTAACCACCTAAAATTTCAAATGAAAGATGATAAGTTTTTACAAACAGTTAAAAAAAGTGTTATTCATAGAGTTTTACTTCAATTCAGATTCAAAAATAATTGAATTGTGTAAACCTCCATGACTTAACTTTTCAATTTGTTTCAGCTTTATCACTAGAGATTTATTTTGTTCAAATGAACGTATTATCCAGAGAAAGTCAAAGAAGTTAACTTGTCGACAACACGATAATTTAAATAGTTCCAGAAAGAAATGCAAACACAACAATAACAACATTTTCACACGCATGTAACCAAAGAAACTGAGGGAACAGAACAGCGAACCAAAATTAATCTACAACGAAGGACACAGTTTAACTATTTTGTACCCAAATCAACAATCCACAATTTTCATTAAGTATCAAGTTGTCAATGACTTGTGACACACACAGTACAAAGAACCTAATAAAGCAAATCCTTGCAAATCGCTGCAAATATCCAGTTATCTAGAACATAATGTAGAAAAAATTGTAGATAAGAATATTAACGGACACCACTTCATCAAGACTTGAGTCAGTCGTTTCACTCGAATCCAGAAACTAGACCAACACTGTATATTTGAAAATCACACTATTAAATGCAACTTTGCTACATGTACATAACAATAATGTAGAATATGTAGTAATCATTATGTAACACAAGTGAATATTTCCAACAAATTGAAAATAGCTAGAGTTGACTAGTCCACAGGTGTAAATCATGTAACTTAACATATTAATCATTTCATTACAGACACCACTTGCATACACTTAAATGAAACTTCCATTACACGCTGAAAACTTACTTTCAAACTCCAGTCCTCAACATTTCGCGAAATCTTTTAAAACGCATCGAAAATACATGAAGTGGCTACACTATGGAAGGAGATTCGCGTGTAAACAAGTGATATTATTCATGGAGTTTCTATATCTTTACAATGACTTTATAGCTCATAGAATACAAAGGAATTATGCGTGATTGTTACTTCATTAATCAAGGAACAAAGTTATAAAATCAAAATTAAATATGTGAATAATCTTAAGTTCAAATTACTTAATTGCGCCAATAATGACGAATTAACGTAATTTCGGCAGGTAATGTGTATATATATCCAGAAATTATGTTAGTTTTTGCTACCAGAGAGTGCATCTCAAATCTCAGCAGATTTCTTACTGATCATATTTCTCATAAAAATGTGTAATGTAAGTAATATCTAATGGAATATAGTTCCTTGTGCGAAACGTCATTTGAGGAATCCGATTTTTGATTTGAATATCATTTTCTTTGATTCCCAACTTACAATACATTACAGGTCTTCAATTTTTTTCTCTTTTTCTAATTCCATTAAGAATAAGTTTCTTCTCCCTAATATATATTTCCGTTAAAAAATGTTAAAAGTATCATACATAGTTGATCATATTTTCAGCCTCCATGTTATACAAAGGGGATATTTTTGGGTTTAGGCCAAAAAAATGCCTATTTTTTCGTTACGACACCGTTTCGAGATATTTCATATCTGCTTTAGGGCTACATTAGCATCAACAAAGTATATTTTATTACTAGTTTATACATTGAACTCCAAGATCCTCAGATAACACCAAGCCAAAAAAAGAAAAAGACGATGTAAAACGTATGCATTGTTCGCATCATTACGTAACACCATTCACAATACCAGTTATGCAACACAAACGTCTGAACCCACAATCCAATTATATCTACACAACATCTAGCATGTAAAACCTAGTCTAATTTGTTGAAGTAACATCCTATAACAACTTTTGCAAAGAGAAAACGTTTGCGAGGAGATGAAACAAAATTTGTGGATATTTTAGAATGAAGATAATAAAACTTGTGTAATATAAGATATTGTGTTAAATCGCAGATCCCTTCTTAAGAGTTGAAATAGTCCTTACCTCCGCTTAAAGCCAAAGACTTTGATGAAATTATTTTGAAAGAGTTTTTAAAACCTGCCCATATAAACACTTTATATATTTATAACCATGCAATAATGTACTTCTGTATGACTGAATAATTCATCGATGAATGTACGAAGAAATCTAAATATGTGACAGATTTTATACACAATTGAGACCAAGTACAACTGTAGAATAGAATTATTAGGATTCTGAAAGCGAGGTTCTTTCGGGGGGAGTCAACATTAGTGTTATCAGAATTGTGAACCAAATGAAAATATGTACGATATCAAATTGTATGTAACCATATCATTCTGCAAATATTTAGTTCTATTTTTAGCAAAGGAATATGGAGAAATCTACAAGATAATATTGTTGTAAACTGAATATTATTTTGTTCTTTTCTTATGCTTGGTATCAGAAAAGAAGCCGACAGTATCGAATGTTTGCTTCGTGTGATATAGGATGTGTTACATGTTAGTCTGAGAATAGAGGGTTGTGTTTGCAGGAAAATGCATGGAATCATCTGAAATAATAACCTAGGTGAAATTCAACTCAAAGATGGGCATTGGAATAGGACATGAACACACTCTAAGACTTTTAGTGTGTAACCTATGACAAGAATTTTAGAAGAGTCAGTTCATTCCTTGCTCGAACGCAGAAGCTCTGTGCTCACATAGCAGGACATCGGCGAATGTGAAGCGAATTGAGGAAGCGTTCGGAAGGCGTTACTACCCTCCAATTATCCAGAGTACGTATTCAGTGGAATAATGTTATCAACTTCCATTAAAAGAAAAGGTGGAACTTTGAATGAGTGGCTTTGAAATGCCTCTGCTTGACGAAGGTGATAATCCGTCAACAGCGAGGAGAGATAGCAACTCGTACTTGTGCTCATATAATTATAGTTCCCAGAGGTTTTCCTGCACCCTTGGCCGTATCGTGCGTCGAAGAACCGTCCGACTGCCATTTTGCTCTCTTCTTCGAGGTCAAATCATTTGTACCAATGTGATTTACACCAAACATTTGGACACAGGATTTTTACTTTCCAATTATACAGAATGTGTAAGGAAAGTATTGTATTCGGTCGAATTTTATTTTTATTTTTTTAGATCCCTTCGGATCTAGATAAATAATTTAAGACTTACGAATAGAGGCGTACGCATGGGGGTGCTCGGGGGGCTCAAGCCCCCTCCTCAAAATACAAATAATACATTTTTTAAAGAAATAAAATATTAAAAGTAGAGAAAATAAGTCTAATAATAAATTTTAACCATTTTCTAATATAGCTACTATATCATTGACTGTATGTTTCAAAATCGTGCGCCAAACTTCAACCCTGCTGGATTATTCGTAGGATCTAGCCTCCTCCAAATTTTTTTCTGCGTACGCTACTGCTCACGACCTTTTGATGGACGAATACCATTTATTTTTAGCTTTACCAGAACACATGATTTCTCTTCGGATCTTTACGAATTGGTTCCAGGAGAGTCTATTTCCAAAGTTTGGTGGTAATGTCCCATGTCGCATGTGTGTAAGTTAAGAATTTTGTTCCCACGATATCTCACGAACTATTGTATTTATGTATTGTAATTTGTATATTGTTTCCTGAAAGAGAGATTAAAATGAATATTAAATACTACTTCACAATCCTCAGATTTCTCATCCATTTCTTGTAAATCGTCTGTAAAATGATCTTATAAGTTATGAAGCAACATTTTATGTATAATCATCTTTTTTGTAAAGGATATTTATTAGTGATCAAATTCCTTACTTTATATTTTGCTCTCTCCTATCCGTAGTATTGTGTTGTCATGAAAATTTGCAATCCGGATTATCTGGCAGGAACATTAGTTTTGGGATTGAGCTCTTTAGAATTCCATCTGTCTGCACGCAGTAGTTTTGACGAAATGTATAAATCAATTTCCCTGATGGTTTGTAGTTAGAGTAGGAATTTCTTCCTATCAATTCATGTGCTTCAGAATTTGTATAATTTAATCTAAACGTACTTCATTTGAAAATCGACTTCCTTTTTCGGATTTTTTATGTTCATATACGATAAAGGTTGTTGAGTATTTGTGTCAAAAACAAATTAACAATATTAATTGTAAAAATTCTCAACAACCTTTATCATATATGATGAACGGGGTCAACAACAAATATGGAATTTTATTTTTATATTTATCACTGCCCACTAATATCGAAAAATGCTTCTCAGCAATTATGTTTACTTGACGTGTGATTTAGTTATATAAGAACCCTTCAACTGGCCCAAGGATTATAATTTGATTTTGCAAATGGAAATTCGTATACAACTGAACACATTAATTTGATTTTTTTTATGATTCCCCTAGTAGCAAAAAATTAGGGTTACTTGGCATATATATCAAATATAATATGTTGTATGGCCATAAATGAAATATGGTATATGCCCTGCGCGAACCTGTAAATGAAACGCTTGTGATGTTTTTATTAGCATTAACCGTTGTTTATGTTTTATCCTGAGAATCTGCTACTCGAATTACCGGTCATTATGGGTAGTTTACAGTTGTACCAACGTCATAAGTAGTTCTCAGTACTACGAACGTGATAAATATGCTTAAATAGGGTTCGAGGTTCATGCAGGTACTATATAACCTCTATATTTTTGGTACAAGACTTAACTCAAAAGAAGTGATTTTACAGAACATGTTTTGTGCTGAGAGGTTATGTTGACATTACATTCTTACAAAATAGGAATGAAATATTAATTTCCAATACACATACAACACAATACAACATATGTAATATCACTCACTTTGAATTGTTACACTTGCAGCACAAGAATAACACAATAATTATAGGTTAGGCACTGTATTTTCATATCATTGTAATACATCAAATACACAATTTTCATTATTCATGGAAACAATACAATAAAGTAATTTTATATACATACAAACTTCTAAATTATTTTACCTTATTTCAACTTTTCTCAGATAACATTCAATTTTTTTTAATTCAGCGATGGTTCATGAATATTTGAACATTCACATCAAATACAATAGGACCCATCGTAAAAGATCCCTTTACCAACATGTGTATCTTATAACGGAACAACAAAAAGAAATAATATTTTTTATCAGAAAATTAGTCTCATATAATGAACACGTTACCACCTCTGTCAATTATCAACTGAAGGAATCAGTTATCAATTATTAACAAACAGCAAATCTCGAAGAAATTTATATTTTTGCACACCAATGAATGTGCGCCATACACATGAAACCAGGATATTCTAGTTCTGACAATTGATTCAATGTAAATTTACACATCTTTTTCAGTACAACGATGATGAAAGTAATAATCTACCTAATAAAAAATAATTGTACAAATATCTAATGTTTTTGTACACCTCGCAGCATTACATTCCAATACAAATTATAGAAAATACCTCATGAGAAAATCTCCTGAGCTGAACTCTGTAACGGAGGGTCAAGTAGTGCTACGGGCTAAAACAATGATTGTTACTTGTATGTAACATCTAACGATGACCCGCACCTGAGCTCTAAACGATATGAGGTAATTTGTACTTTTTCTAAATACTGCGTCTGTATAATGAATGGGGTCAATTTATTTACAATTATTAACAAGTTTAAACAGACGTCAACAGATAAATTTAAACCAAAAACTTTTGCTTCATGACATAAGAAAGTGTTGGGTTGCAAAGATGTCTGTCTGTGACACTCGCATTAAGGTCATGACATTTTTCTGCCCTGTGAAATGTTTCACGTTGAAGCAATGCACAACACTCGCGCTTGTTAACTATATAATGATAATTGACACATTTCCAAACTGTACGGAAACCGCTCCATGACATCTGGATAGGGACATTTTTTGTGTGTGGGGTTTTACGACTCGCAGACATCGAGGTCATTAGAGCCCAGGATAGGGTCAGCTGAGGGAGAATGTGGGAAGGTTAATGAGTCAGCACAGGATATTTCCAAGGAGAGCTCGTTTGCAGACTGCGTCATTTGGAGGCAGGAAATAAAAAAGGACTTTCTCATTGGATGTATAATCTGAATTTTCATAAATTTTCATTTTAATTCATCATTCTTTCAGATCATGTAAGCCCATTGAAACATTTCATTGTACACACATTACCAGAGAATTGGACAATAATGTAATCAACGACAAGCTTCACTAGCATTTCAGTTTAATGATATTGTTACGATAACAACAATGACGTGACAATTGAAAATACGAGTTTATGTTCACTACATTTCCTTCAAATTAATTCCACAAACTTTTGAAAATATTACGCTCGATATTATATCATTATGTGAAAACAAAACGTGAAGCTGGAGTTTACAACCTAATAATACTAGCATTTGCCTCTGAAACACTTATGAACTTTGCACTAGTCGTTCTTATTTTCAGTGAAAAGTTTAATACGCACTCACTCGACACTTCCTACATAAAGAAATACTGAAATCACAAACTACAGTCACCATGGAACAACCTGCTAACGCGTTGCAGTGAGTTGGTTAAAACACGAAGAAACACAAAACACCACCACACAATCTATAGTTCATAATAATGCCCAACTGGAAATTATCATGAAGGAATAACCAAAATTCTAAGTAACAACCACTTAGAGATGAACATAGTAATATTGAACAACTTGAAATAATGATGGCAAATCCTGTGGACCAAAAAATCCAAAGTTTCTTCACGATTTTGTCTGGTGAAGTTTGGACACATACTGGTGAATAAAAATTACTGGTTTTATTGCATTAAATAATAATTCAACTCATGTCCATGGCTAATATTAATTTCTTTGAAAATGGGGTCCAACAGTCGAACAACTCTCCTGTTGCCCTTGAAAGAATCTGAAACAAATACATTTTTATATAGTAAGTACATGTTTTGTAAAAATATTGTTTTGTTCATAGCAAATAATAGAGATGAGCCCTTACAGTCACATTCCATAAACACTTTTTAAGCCATAATTTCTTGTACAATAAGTACGTAAAAAAAGATATTTAACAGTAGAAATCTGAAGAAAGAAAACTGAGAGATATCAAACCTAGAACAAAAGAATACATCAAACAGTGACCACTAGTCAAGATGATAAACATGTGGAATTGTTCTATAATTAAAAGAAAAATACATTCAATTGAGCTGGAAGTATGAAACGTAAGGCAAAATGTAGTAGTGATAAATTCAATACAACTTAGGTTAAGTTAAAAAGCAGTTAAATTAATTAGGACAAGATTGACCCAAATAATGGAATATTGTTAAATGAAATGGCCAAAAAATAATCATTTGATTAACACCTGGAAACAATCAATTCATAACAATGCTCCACCGTACAGGAGACTAGCCAGTATTATAAAAAATTTAATACTGTGTAAACCCATAATAACTTATGTTACATATTTACTTACATCAGTACAATTGTTTTCTTAGCATCTAATCATGAAAATTTTTTTTTATAAAAATCTTGTATTCATTTGCCAAAATCATACAGTCAACTAGCCAGTAACAAAACAACAACATTTAAATAAGCATGTGGGCAAAATCTCACTACACAGAAATTTACCTCTTTCATATCAACATACGAACCTTTTGTAGAAACTCAAGGAACATAGGTTGTACTCTGTTTTTTGGACCAATTTAACATTGTGGTCCTTGGGCTTTGCACAAGCCGAAGATTATTTTCGATCTTCTGCATCATGACAAGAAGAACACTCCAGCTCCGATGTTGAGGGTATACTTTCACCTAATCCTCTACAAACACCGGGTCCATATCCCTGTGTTTACCGACGGGTCGAAGCAGGCCGATGGTGTCGGCTGCTCCGTGGTATTTCCCCGTAAGACCTGTGGCTACCGTCTAGGTGACTTATGCAGCGTTTACACCGCTGAGTACTACGCCATATTGCGAGCATTGCGATCAACAAAGTGCTCCCGCGGATCACATTTCCTGATTTGTTCTGATTCGCTGAGTGCCCTTCAAGCAATCCAGAATATGTATCCGGCTGATAAGTTGATCCTGAACACCCAGGAAGTGCTTCTCTCACTGCAAGGTGATGGAAAGAACATAATATTTTGCTGGACTCCCGGGTACGTGTGTATCAGAGGAAATGAGGAAGCAGATGTTTCCGCAAAGTCGGCATGACTTAAGACTCGCGTGTATTTCTCCACGATTCCAAAACGAGATCTCATAAATTCCATCAAGATGAGGATTCTGAGTGAATGGAGCAATGAGTGGTTAGCTGTTGAAAGAAATAAGCTCCGACTTATCAAATCCTCTGTTAATCGTTAACAATAAATCGTGAATTTCTGTTTTCTTTTCTTTTCTTTCATCTTTGTATTTAGATATTTATTGAATTCAGGAGGGTTTTTTAGTGGGTATGGTCGAGATATTCGGCGAGTCCCACACACGGGGAAGAGTCACTACGGTGCGAAACTCCATTTTTCCCTACTTGCATGGGCTCTAATGACCTCGATGTTGACGAGCCCTAAAGCCCCCCCCCCAAAAAAAAAAAACAACCTATCTTCACCTTTTCCTTCGTATATCCTTCCGCGAGTGCTGCGAACCCCACCATCGCCTCCATCTTCACACTTAAACAGATTTTCTTAAAACGGAATCGCCGGGACTAACAAACCTAACATCGGCGACTATGACCGAACAATTGTTTATAATTGTTCATGGCTCGCTGTCGCGAGCCATATTATAATTATCATACCCTTACATACTAATATAAACGGTGTCGGAGAGAAGAAAATAGTGCGGAACAATATTTCTTTATAACTACCGTAAATATGAAGAGCGAAGAATACGACTTATTTTTTTGGAACCTCAATAATATTTGTAGTAATATGACATCTATGATTTTTTCGATCCCTGATAGGACCATATGCTTATATTTGGCCTGTTTTTTTAATCTAATAAACGATAGAAAAGACTTACCTTGCTAACATGTGTGTACAACTAAGTCAACTCACTTTGTATTATTATACAGAAAGTTTTGACACGTCGGTTAATTATTAAGTCATTTTAATGAAATAAGTTTATTCTTTATCCATTAATCACGTAAGTTAAAAGAGTACATCTTACTAGTTGAAACGCAAGACACCGACAGATGCCGACAGACAAAGGAAACCACTGCCTTCTCGCGCAATGCAGGATTTCCTCTATTAGCCATACGTATTTTAACGAAAGCCGAACTCTTCACGTAACTCTACAAAATACCAGTGATCTGAACTATCAATCTCTCTTATATATTGTACATCAATGCAAGATACGTATTACATATTTGTAACAATAATTCGAAGCATGTGCTGTTTCGATGTCTCATACAGTAAAAAAGTCTAATATATTTGATACAGTGTGGTATATCAAGTGAAATGAATCAAATATGTAGATAGTGTTGGTCAATCCTACTTGATAACCCGCTACATTTGAAAACACCCACTTAACAAATTCATATTTCATACATTGTTGCATGAACAAATACACTGATTGTAATATACTGAATATTACGATACTAGTCCCACTAATGAAAGGAGAAAGAAAATACAAATATTAAGGGACCAATGACAATGATCTGTACACATTCAAAACATTTTTCTAAAAACAAATTTCTTTTGCAAGAACCGTGAAAAAACCAAGCCCTATATTTATAATACAATGAGCAAATAAGAAGAACATTTTAAAAAATTATCAGTGTAGTTAGTTGCAATGTAAATGTTGTTATAAATAATACGTATTAATAACAAGTTTTAAAATATATGCAAATTAAGAACATTTTGAATGACATGATTAAATTAGGACATCTTTTAAAATAAATTTATTCATTTACAAAGTTTCATTAAAATACAAAATAAAATGCAAAAAAAGTAAAATAATTAATACCATTCTATCTCAATTATCAGCAGAGATCAATATGAGAAAAAAATTGTAAATAAAGAACACTGAATTTTAATCATCAAACACTTGGAAAGGAGAAAATATGTCATGTTCATCAACACATACACACACTTGCTGTGAAATAAAATAAGTATAAACAAGTTCTTATAAACAATCTTCTATTGAAGTTTACTAAAAATAAATGAAATGTATTAATATAATATTTTCCTATTTTCTGATTGTCTTTATATATTTTACAAATAGGGTATGCGGTTCTAAATATTATAGACAATCAATATTCATATATTCTTTATTCACACCAACGTTTCGACACTGATTGGTGTCTTCATCAGGGTATCTTAATTCAGTTGAACAATAGATTACAATCTTCAAGTCATTATTCACATATATACATAAAACATCACATATATACATAATACTTCACCTTGTTGGTTTGACTCCACGTTGGCCAGTTGACTTCTGTCGTTAGAGAAGAAAAGATTGACAAGGTAAAGTAATACCACCGAGTTGTTTTATGTATTTACGTGTATAATGACTTGAAGATTGTAATCTATTGTTCAACTGAATTAAGATACCCTGATGAAGACACCAATCAGTGTCGAAACGTTGGTGTGAATAAAGAATATATGAATATTGATTGTCTATAATATTTAGAACCGCATACCCTATTTGTATAATATATAGAAATGTACTAAAATTCACAAAATTTAAGGAATCTTATTGGGGCAACACTAAATGTTGTTTGTAAATGGATGGCGGATCAAAAGCTTGTTGCAAGAGTTTTCTTTATATAATTAACGTCTACCATGATAATTAAAATCTGTACTTTAAGTTCTTGATGTAGAAATTATATCACTTTTTTATATCAAATACATTCCAACATTTCCTCCAGCCAACTTCAGACGAGAAACATGACTGATAGCTACACAGTATGAACCAAAAACAAAGCAATGAACCAAAAAGCAAAAAGCAAAAAAAACAACAATCAGGTATCTTAGTCATGTGTTATAACAATGTTATAAATAGATGATAAATAATCATTATCAGATTGCAGATTCAATGCTTCCTTTGTACCAATAATATGACACATTTAAGAAGTACCTAGTTCCCAATAATTTTCTTCAAAATCATCACTTGTTCCAAATATTGTTCCAATCCATTGAGAAATAGGAATGTAAACAATGTGATATTACACGGTGGTGTGTAGAAACAGCTATATTATTTAATTAGACGACCTAATTGTCATAGACTGGATTTATTATTAATTATAGAAACTACATTATGTTTTGACCTCAACTGGGAACTATCATAAGGCAAATATAAAAATTATTGTAACGGTTTACCAAACCAGAAAAACACAGTTACATAAATATTTGTAAGTATTCGCCTGATGATGGCCTGCAGTGGAGGTGAAAACTTTGTGTAGTTTTTTTAAATTGATAATAAATCCAGCCTTTGAAAATCAGGTCGTTTAATTAAGGAATTATATTCAAGTTCTACAGAAGTAACTACAATATTAACGGTTACATTCTTCTGGTGGTGGTCTATTCGGCTTGGATTAGCAAAAAAAGTTTACTTCAAGTTTCCCTAAATGAAATATTAACACCAACAATAAATAGATTTGTGGAAAAAAATTAATTAGCTACTAGGTACACGAATGATTAGAATACCAAATTTTCCATAAGGATTGCAATGCATTGTACGAAGGCTAGAAATTGATGTCTGTATCACACATTGCCCAAAAACCAAAATAATAATTCCTTCTTCAATTGAAAGTGGAATAACATCACACTCTTAAGTTAATTATGTGATGGGTTAGGATATTAAAAGTAGTCTACATAAATCATTGTCAGATAAAGATTTTGAAAATATTCTTGCCCGTATGAATCTCCTATGTACACATCTTTTATCCACACATGAAAAAATCAATTACTTCATGAGAACATAAAAATCCTCAACGGTGAGACAGGGTCCCCGAAACCATTTGAAGCAATGTTTTTAACTTTTCCATATTGTTATACCTTTTTGAATTGTTTCTTAATAGTTTCATCATGAACAAAGATGTGAAGATGACATAATTCGAAGAAGAAAACCTGAGGAAGGTCACACCATAGCCGACACATGCCGTTATTAAGAAACCAAAGGATTTGTCCAAAGACAGATATTTTGTGTCTTAAGCTCTAATAGTATTTATTTCTCTTCACAAAAAGAAAAAAAATATCCAGATTAACATTTAGAATTTTGTAATATTAAATAAAAGTAATATCATTGATTTTTTCATACGTATCATGTTACTGCATAAAAACTATCGAATTTTATGAATCATAATACTGCATAAAACCAGTCCGAAAGCAGTTGTATAACTTATCTTTGCCAGAGCTCTCTCGTATCACTTAGAATTTTCACAATTTCGCTGCAAATATCCAGTTATCTAGAACATAATGTAGTAAAAACTGCAGATAAGAATATTAAAGGACACCACTTCATCAAGACTTGAGTCAGTCGTTTCACTCGAATCCAGAAACTAGACCAACACTGTATATTTGAAAATCACACTATTAAATGCAACTTTACTACATGTGCATAACAATAATGTGGAATATATAGTAATTATTATGTAACACAAGTGAATATTTCCAACAAATTGAAAATAGCTAGAGTTGACTAGTCCACAGGTGTAAATCATGTAACTTAACATATTAATCATTTCATTACAGACACCACTTGTATACACTTAAATGAAACTTCCATTACACGCTGAAAACTTATTTTCAAACTCCAGTCCTCAACATTTCGCGAAATCTTTTAAAACGCATCGAAAATACACGAAGTGGTTACACTATGGAAGGAAGATCCGCGTGTATACAAGTGATATTATTCATGGAGTTTCTATGTTTTGCTACCAGGGTCTCTCCAACCTTTTTTTAAATTTTGTAGACAGGAATTATGTATGAACGTAATCCGCACAGCACGTGGTATTTATTTGAACGTTTGATACATAGTCGCAGAGAAATAATCACTTTACCTTGCTCTGCGAGGTTAGTTTACTGTTTCAAGTGTTTTCAAAACCATTTATCCATGTTACCATTTTAACACTTACCATATCTAAAATACATGTTTGGAAGACAGACATCAAAAACAGAAGAACGATATAATTGATCGGAAATCAGTAAACTGACCTCTGTCATGAAATTGCATCATTGAAATATGTGTCTTTCAGTACTCATTCACTTATTCAACCTATTTTTAATTTTTATAGGATAATCACATGTATTTCAAAATACTTAATACTTAAGATTAGAAATCTTATGTGCAATGGTTTGCACTACTAATTTCTCAGGTTCTGATAATGGCTTCCCCAAGTGGTTTGACATTCTGACCTTCACGTGTAGTTGTGCAGGGCGCACAAGTTACTTTATTTGAATGGTGGAACTATTTTTGAAAGAAGTCAATACGCTCTCACCAAAAAATATAGTTCTGTAAGTTTTTATTCATCATTGTAGAAGTAGAACAGGAAGCTTCTTTGGTGGTGATTCTTGGAGTTTACCTTTATACAAGTCTCTTAAGATTGGTAACTGCGAAATCCTACATTGTTCATACACATTCGTGTTAGGATGTTGTTGATACGACTTTAGAAAACTATTTCTTGAGCACGATGTGAGTGTATAAATGGAATTGATAGTAATTTTCTACAATACATCATAACTCTTAATTCACTTCACATGCAGGTTCAGAAAAGATCGAGTCGTTGAGGGAACAATAAGCTCGGTCAGATAATTGTTTGCAATTGTGTATATCTTACTAGGGATGCAGTGAAATAATTTTGCTTCTCTGATGAGTTAATAATAGAGGATATGGAGTTATGAAAATAAGACATGTCAAATTATGAAAATAAGACATTTTAAAATATCATTTTAGCAGACATTAAACGATGACTTTAGAAAACTTAGAGGTCTTTCTCCAGTTATGAACATGAGTGCACACAGTAAATATTGTTCGCGCGTGAATCTGGTTGAGTAGTGTTGTTAGTGCATATTATTTTATTATTGTGTGTATTTTATAATCATTTCATGCCATTTTCAGTGTTTTCGTGCATAGTTTTCAGATTTTCCGAAGTTTAGGCAGTATGGCATGAGATTGGGAAAACATGGTAAGATTCATTATTTTCTAAATAGAGATTGTTTTCAAATTATTTGGTCGTGTGTGATTTTAGTTTCTGTTACTTTCAATAATTCCAAACAAATGTTCATTTATGAAAAGTTATGTTTACTTTGGTAGTTTCGCCCCGTATTGGAAGCAATAACGAAGGCCTCCGCCATCGCCGAACGTTGTCCCCACGTGTCCTAGGCAGCCACGTGCGTGGCAACGAGGGAGGTAGCAAAGGCTGCCTAGACGCTGCGGAGAGTAGACACATCCCCTCCTTCCACACAAAATGGCGGTGTATACGATCCGTGGGTAGCCGAGTTCTTCCCCCTCCCCGCGCCAACTCGCAGCAGGGCAGTAATGCGGCGGCGCGGCAACCGGTGTCTCTTCCTCGCAGCCACCGCCGCCGCTGCGGCGCCGACTGCACTGCATCGGGGGTCCGGGACGCACGGCGGGGAGCTCGCCACGATTGGCGCACGACATTCGGCACCGCCCCAGTCGCTTTTTTGTGACCCCGCGGTGGTGGCGGGGCGGGTGGCGGCCATTTTACGGTGGGTAGAGAGGTGGAAATTTGAATGCGCGGCGGCGGTCGCTAACGGCCGCTGGCCGACGCCCGAGATGAGGCTCCAGCACATGCAAAGGGGCCAAGAAAATGCAGACACGTCGGGGGGTTCCCGGTAGAGGATAAGTGGCTGTTCACCGGCATAGACTCCGGAGCAATATGAAATTTTAGTCACCTTGAATACAAAATTTTCCCGTTCTCGGTAAATTTACTAGCTGAAGTCTCAAATTATATTAGTCTTTCACAGCATGTGACAAAAATTATTGAATTAATGCGGAAAAAGTAAATTTGGTCAAAAACATTTCCTCGCCCGAAAAATGTGCATTACCCAATTTCACAAGTACATATAGCTGATCCACCAGTGTAAAATATTTTCCTTCCTCTACCACATGTTACTTTATTCTTCAGCGTATGAATTACCGAAATTCAAGATGTGATCACTAATAACAAATGTGGATCCCACCATCGTTGTCTCAAGGTATTGTCAATTGTCAAAGGAATATATCGTATAACTGAAACAGATGGTACTTCCGTTCTTTTTGTTTTTTTAAAAGATGCCTGGTTACAAGTACCAGGAAACTTGAATTGCTAGAACTTCCAACTATCTTGTTTAGATATTCATAAAATAAAGCAAATAATACTTGTTTGTCCACTTCTACTTCCTTACATGTTTCGACTTGTTCCATTTCAGTTTCCCTTCGCAGCAGGTTAAGAAACAACAGATTTCCACCTTTTCAAATATTCCCAACACCTGAATAAACCGTTATTCCTAAGTGCTGGATGACTCACAACCATTACAAGCTATGGAGAATTCATGCGCTCTTACTCTTCCAGAATTGATCAACCTAGTACTATTGAATTCACTCACAAGGGGAGGTCGCGACTTGGGAAATTTACTTTGGGGAGGGACTCTGTGGGATTGTAGTACCTTATAAGGGTCGTCGCTTGTCAAACTATGAAAACACAGTAGCCTGCCAATTCTGAGAAAAGAAACTCTCAAAGTTTTCATCTTAATGTAGTTTATATATTAAACATTTAGCCATTTTTAGCAATAGGGTAACAGGAAGCGTGCATATCCACCACGCAAAGAGCTAGGGATCTTTTCTCTATGATGGTATTTTTTTCACACGCTATTGATTACGCTACTGCGCTGTTGAAAATTGCGGTTTAATGCTTAATATATGAATTGAGATAAACATTTCTTTCTCATAATAGGCTAGCTATTGTGCTTTCTTACTTTGACAAATGATGACCCTTAGGGGGTTCAACAGTGTTTCGAAGTCACACCCCGAAGTAAATTTCCCATGTCGCGATATCCCCTAGTCGATCTATTTTTATAGTGTGAATGCTCAAATTCCTATTCTAATTAATTTAATTTACATTTTCTTTACGACATGAAGTACGTTTGTGTTTAAGAGAAGGTAGAATTCCGATTTCATCAAGGTATAGTAACAATAATGGAGAATTTCTACTCAAATGCGTTCTGCTTCATAAATTGATGCACTCCCGTAAACATTTTGTTATAAAATTACATATGTCTTCGATTATTTCACTGCCAATAGCTTCAAAATTTTGAATTCAGATGGTCTAATTCCCTCCTGAGGTGAATGATAAGAAAAATGATATTTCATAACTCATGCCTTCAAAATACTTCAAAATGATCTATGTGTTGTAATGCGTTTTATGGAAATGCAAGAGTTTCTATTATAGAAACTTGCGTTGAAATTTATTAATCAAATACCAAGAAGAAAATTAAAGTGTAAAAACTTTTTAATGCATGAATTAATTTTTCCATATTCTTAAAAAAGAAAATATCCTCTAATTCAATTTTAAGTTGCAAAGGTTTCCGCAGATTGTGATTTGGTTTTTATTTTGACCATTTGGTAGATAATTCGTTTGGTTGTTGGTTCTCATTTAACATTCCTACGTGGTTGTACTTTTAATATTAAAAGGGAATCTAAAGTTTAAAAATATTAACAATACTGCGAAGTTGGTTAGCTCCACCGATAAAAGAAACGACAATGGTTCATGTACAAAACAAATACCTTTAGGCTTGATTTCATATAAAATACAACTATAAAGAAAATAATATATTTCGTTTTATACATGTACTATTATTCTTTATCTTAATTAAGAAATGAATAAAATTCCCTCTTGAATAGTACTTCCCCATTCTACTGAAACCTCTATCTATTCTTAAGTACAAATCGATCATGCGGCAGACAATTGAATACATTTTTATTTCCTACTTCATCTTTTATCTGTCTGTTTAATTTCGTTATCTTACCTTCCTGTCATACAGTATATCTCAGATTCATTTCCTCTAGTGTTAAATCAAACGACATTATACCCATTAAACTAGACGTATTGGTGTTAAAATCGTTCTATAGGCTTTTCACCATTGCAGTAAACTCTTTCTGTTGCTTATTGTTTTTTCTCCATATTATTTAATAGTGCTCTGCATCCCCATTTACTCGACCAATATGCCAAAATCGGTTTTATTACTCCATTGTATAGTTTTCTTGCTTCTTCACGTTCAATTGTAAATTTGGTTATTCCCCTTGAAGAAATTTATAATATAATTAGTGTATAAAATAATTTACATGATCTGTAAATAATAGTTTTTTGTCCTTCATAATTCACAAGTATGCATCTTTTTATTTTAATTTCCATCTTCTATACATCCTAAACGGACATTTCATTACACATTGTCAAATGCCCCTTGGAAACCAATGGAGATAACCATTATATATTTCTTTTTCCTCCCTTTTACAATTTTCTTAAATTTATTTATACAGTTCTTGATGCCCCTCTTATGAAACCATTCTAATTTATAGTAAAATATATTATACGACCTTCGTTTGACTCCACAAAATATTTATTATGAACGTTTTACGAAACACAGCGTTTCAACCATGCATAATTTTTGTGTCAGAAAATATATCTAAACTCATTTTACTTAAAAAGATTTCGAATCAAACACCGTAGTGGAGTTAAAAAACTTATCGGTGTACATGGTTTTTGTCTAATTTTATCTCTTTTTGTGTTTAAGTCATTTCAATACACAAACATCACGCTCTTGGAAAGTAACCTACATTTAGACCCTACGCGAGAATAATGTAATTTTGTTGAATCCATACAAGGATATTTAAAAGTTCGTATCATTACATTAGAAATATTGTCTAAGCATGGACACTTATTAATTTTTATCTCATCTGTTAAATTTTCAACTATTTCTTCTGTGCACGATTATCTTTTTCCCTTTAATTTCAAACATTCTTCTCGACTCTTTTGTAAATTACTTTCTGATAATTTTTTGTTAATTTCCCCTGATTCCTCCCCCACGTTTAGTGACTTTATCCATTTCAATTAAGATATGAAGATATTCAATAAGCCGCCGACGTTTTAGATGATCGCTGTTGGTAATTGAAGTAATGTATTGTTTGGAAGAGCGGTTGATAAATAGATACTCTTTCCGTTTGCTAGCAGTTGACAACGCTAACGACACAGTAGTATGAATTTTTTCTCGGAAGAAGTGCAAATAACAAAAACACGATACAACTAAGTTTGTGCGTTTGAAACTTTGAGAAAAATTCCAATTTTAAGGAATATTATTCTGGAAATTTCCTTTCACGTTAATTTCTGCTGCAGATAGAAACTGATCAAGCGAATACTGGGGGATCCTCGACAGGTATTGTAGAGAGGGCAACACCTCCATAGAATCACTTGAACATAACTCACTCACTCATATCTTATCACATAGAGCAAATATTTGTTATATTGAACCCTACAAGATATTTTTTTGTGTTTTTAGTAACATTAGTGTCATGTGTATTAATATTTCTTGAGCAGCTCAGCAATGTTTGAACCGTTATGTTGGACAGCTGAAGTGCGGAAGAATTTTTGCTGGAAGTAAAAATCTTCTCTAGTTTCTCAATGTTTGTTTAAAAAGGCTGTGGAAATCATATAGTCATAATAACAACAATAATAAATTTATAGTAAAGTACAGTTACAAAATTCTATGACTACGCGGAGGACAATAAACTAATTTAGGTTCTCAGGAAGATAGTAAGGGATCATCCCATCAATTCGAATCAAAGGTCGTATGGTAGTGGTGAATTCATCATTTCTGCACTCCAAGGAAAATCATAGATTTAATTTATAATTATCCTAATATAAGAATAAAATAGATAGCTACTTGTTATAATATCAACACATTATCAACATATTTACCGTTAAATGCATACGAAAAATATGTTTAACAAATGAAATAGTCTTATGTTTAAGAATTCAAAGAAACGCATACTCTTCTGCAACGATCACTGTATCTGTCCCCCCTCCCCCCGATCCCATCAGTTCTCTCACTGTCACCCTTGACGGAAACCCCTCCCGACGACTTCCTGATTGTGTCAGTGAGTCATTATCTCCGTGTGGACTGATGATGAAAGAGAGAAGATTACGATATGGGTGCATACGCTTCATTGGGAGCAATGGAGCATGTGATTCGCTGCACTGCGCCTCGTGCAATGACAAATGGTGTTGATGATTGCTACCCACGATCCCTTGTACTTCGCAAACGATTTGGACGTGAGGTTGTGTAATTCTATTTAATGTGGAAGGAAGATTTCTACTGTCAGCGAAACTCCACGTGACTTCCAGTTTTAATATGACTAGCTGAGTACTCGCGGATATGCTGATATGCTCGTGTGAATGCCGTGATATATTCATTTAGCTTGTTCATTCTGATACTATTGCCATGGAAATAGTGCTTTTTAGTTTTAAATATAACAAATAATTTCCTTAGGGGATAGGAATATTATAACTGAGTGAGACGTTATGTTCAAGTGACGCGATTCTTGAGACAATACCCTCTCTACAATATCCGTCGCTCGGGGAACCCCCAATATGCATCGCTCGAACAGTTTCTATCTGCAGCAGAGATTAACGTGAAACAATTATTCCCACAATAATATTTCTTCAAACTGGAATTTTTCTCAAAGTTTTAAACGCACAAACCCTAGTCCCAGTAGTTGTATCTCATCAATTTGAGAAAACCAGAACAGCATATGTGAATCGTGTATAAAACATTTCTCCTATGGTCGCATGGAAATGATGAAGTAAGCCTAACACGAAAGTCTGGTGAACGTATGAGCACCTCAGTGCAAAATTCGAATATCCATCGTGAAGATAAACGCAGATTAATTGAAACAAGCAAGTGCTCATAGTAAAATATTGAAATGGGACAGGATGATGAATTATCTGTTAATAAAAACTGTCACTAAAAATAAAGACACACCTTCGTCAACATTGTTTTGCAGCACAATCACAGGTGCACAAATATATTGTGTTACTATTGTAGCAGGAATAGAAATATATGTGTTACATTTCACTTTAATCAGCGTACAAAATGGAAATATATTCTCAACGTAAGTTGAATGGGCTGGCAAGGCGCAGGTGGGAAGCATGATGCTAATGCTGTTACACCATTATATACCAGCATGCCTTCTCCATAAATAGGGTCTGTAAGTCAAGTCTGTAAGTCAAGTCTGATTGTCTAGTTGGAACCTGTGGATAATGCTCTCAATAGCTCAAAGAACCTTCCATGGAAGGTACCGAGATACTGGGTAGTTGGCGTCGAGTACCGGTTGTGCTCGACAATCTGAGGTATTTGTTTGATGCATGTAATATAGTCCTCGTCGACGTAGAGAGTAACAGGCGAAATAATATTTACAGCTCTTTTAAATAGGAACCTTAGACTATGGGCTAAAGGGAGTCATGTCTAGTTTAATTCTCTACCCAAAGACCCAAAACGGGGTGAACCCAAAACCCTCTTGACAGAAGTGAGGCGACCTGTCCTGTCCGACACCATGACGAAGGGTTTATCTCCAACTCATGGTTTTTACTCGATACAGAGCCAAACACAGCCTCGGAAATCAATTAACAACTGAACGACAACTACGCTATCGAAACTGTATGAGGACAAGGAAGTGGAAATAGTGGAAGAGATGGAAAATTCAAATTGAAGGAATAAGTGAAACGAAGAGGAAAGGAAATGAAGTAAGCCTAGACAAATATACATATTCCGGAGTTTAAGAGAAAGGAGGGAGAAGGAAGTAAATGGAATAATGGTCGGCACAGACATAAACAAGAGAATGATTCGCTGGGATCCCGTGAGCTCAAGAATTATAAGAATTGACATGAAGCTCGAAGACAGAGTGACCATATAAATGATAAAGAAATACTAGAAAGGAAGCATTTTATTCACACCTGCAGAGAACTATTAACATTCTAGAGAAATTAACAGTCATAATATTATCAAAGGAGATTGGACTGCGAGGACATGATAGGATAAAAGAACAGGGAAAGGAAGTATGAAAGAATATGTAGCAGAAAGAATGAGAAAAGGAGAATGGAAAACACAAAATTAAAAATGTGTATGGATAATTATTTGCTAATGGGTAACACTTTTTTGCCATGGACATTTACTTTTAAAACTGGAAAGATTTGAGAAGTATACAAAAACCTAATGGTCTACTTTACCGACCACTTATATTCAAAGTAGGTCCACATAGGAAGTATATGAAGTATCACCCTTCCGGACATGCAGGAACACGGAACTGAATACTGAACACAAGTTGGTGACGAGCCGTAAAAAAATGAAAATATAAACGAATAAACGCCGAGGGATTACGTGAACCAGAGGAAAGAGAAGACTATCATGATAAACTCTCTAAGTAGTTGGTAAATCACGGTAATACAGAAGAATGGGACCTGTGTAGAAAATGGAGTACTCGTACTTCAAGACAGCAATCCTATATAGCTACTGCAACAGAGGTATGCGACACAAAAACAGTAAATACAATCTTTAAGAGGACCAGTTGTGGAGTAAAAGGGTAAATATTAACAAGAAGGCATATTCAAAATACTTGCAGATCAAATGACAAGAAGGTTGGAATCAATATAGTAAAGCTAGCAACAATGCACAAGCAGTCGTCAAACTATCGTAACCGGAAACACGGGAAGATTTTGTAAACGAAGTAGGAAAGAACTTCAGAACAAACATGAGCTTATACTAGGTTTGAGAAGAAAGTACAAGAAACCGGTGGGAAATGTATTAAATAAAGAAAGGAGATGGAATCATACCCCGAAGAAATAGTATAAATTGACATTATTCTCGACTACAATCATAATTATATTCATATAAAACCAACCTTTTTTGTAGACAATTATTTATTATCTCACAACGTTTCAGTAGAGATTCCTGCCATCGTCAGGTGAATGTATGTATATTTTTAAAAATTGTTTTCAACTTGTTACCAAGACATATCAACATTTGATTATATAATCAAAATCCATTCACCTGACGATGGCAGGAATCTCTGCTGAAACGTTGTGAGATAATAAATAATTTTCTACAGAAAAAGTCGTTTTATATCAATATAAAATCTCCAGCAAATATGATACAAACCTTTTCAGAGAGGAAACATAATGGGGTGTTGAGGAAGTGCGTGAGAGGCACGAACGAATAAGATGCCCAGAAGTGGAAAACTCTGAGTATGTCAGCGAAACACCAGGGAAAGTAATTGAGAGACACGGTACCACGGAACCAGACGAGGAAGGAATAGTTCTCCGGGATGTGGAAGAAGCTGTCCTGAGATGAACATCGGAAAGACAGCAGGAGCAGATGTTGTTGCCCCAGAGATGATGAAGTATTGTGGAGATATTGGTAAAGAAAAGCTGGACCTGATTTTCATATATATACGCGAAAAACAATATAATTATACTCTACAAGAAAAGTCTTTTCAAGAAAAATTTAAAAAAAAGAGAATGTTTGTTGAACCTGAATTTTAATTAGAACAAGCTGCATTTAAACCCTTTAGACAAACTGAAGATATCATTCACACGATCGGAACACTATTGGTCTTCGACATGGTCCCAAAAAAAGAAATTATGGACATCTTTAGATAAAATGCCTGTGCGCGTGATACTCATAAGAATAAAAGAGTTTATGAACAGTGATGTATGGGGCCATGTCAGATAACATGGCAAAAAAGTGAAATATATTAGATGGAGAAGAGAATGAAAAAGGAAGATTCCTTTAGCCCACTCTCTTTATTTTATGAATTAGATGATAAAACGAAAGAAAGAACGAAGAAACACGAAGTGGGAAATTGGAGGATGCTGTCGGTAAGGATACAATATTGGGTTCGAACTGATGGTACAGTATAATGGTACAGCCAGTAATGTAAGTGAAATACTAACCGCATTAATTAATGCCGCCCTCTGATAGATTGATGTCAATAGAATGGGGAAACGCTTTATAAGATAGGAGAATGAAAATAATACCAACAAAAGCAAAATTGCGCTATCGATAAGAGGGATATATGAAATTGTTTCTCCTGCTCTGATAGGCAAAAGGGAGAGAAGAACATGGAGATGATGAAGAAAAAGAAAAATTGAAAAGTGAGTAATATGAATAATATGAGATAGAAATGTGAAATCGAGTAGACGTAAAAGAATTCCTTTTCTTCCTTTTATTGTAAGTTCGTTTATTCATTTCATTATGTTAAAGAAGTGTTCAGAAAGAAGCACTGAATAGGTTACTATGTTCAACTAACGAAAAATTTGTTCAAAAGTATTGAATGAATATATTTTCTTAGCATATACTGATATATTTTCTTAACCCTTTTGGCGAGATACTGTTTTAAAAGTAGAATAATATGGTTGGGTGTCTCAAGTTAGTAACTTGCTAACAGATTTTCAATACACATTAGTGGTATATATTTAATCCATATTTCTGATAATAGTATTTTCCTTATGTTTTGCACTCTCCATTATTTCGAAGTAAAACAATCTCTTAAAACTGAAGAATGATAACATGGAAGCACTCCAAGTGAAGCAATAATGTCTGATCAAGTAATAATCATCAATACTATTTCCCTCACAGTTATTTTTTACATTACATTGTAAAACCATAACAAGCACTATCACCTGCGGATATTACATCACACGGAAATTCCGTAAATGCAGCTATGCACCATAATCTTGACCTCTTCTTCAAAAGACGGCAGCTAATAATATTGTTGTTAGAGTTCATAGGATTCCATTTCTCCTTCATTCAGTACTTATGTGCTCAACCGTCCTTTAATTGATTTTCTTACAAACAGACTGTTTCTCATGAATGGAGCGAAAAGTTATCAGATGGGCTTCGTATCTTTCCTCACTATCAAAATAAATTTTACTTTGTCTCTCTCCAACTTTCTTGTGTACTGTCAATACATATTTTGGAATTAAAAATAACATTTGTTGAAGTAGATATACAGTTAAGTATAGTGTTAATTATAAAATTGAAATGTGTGTGTATATTCATTAATTTAAGTGCCATAATGTGTTATTTTCTTTTGTCTCTTCAGTGTTTTAGTTTGTTTTAGGTATAATCATTAAAAAAAATTAATCTCGCAATATAATGTCGTAGTGTTATGGTAATGAAATTATAATACATTCCACGTAGAAATTTCGAATCGTAACTACGTCGTTACAACGTCGTCAATGTCGTGGCTACGTCGAAAAACAACGTCGTGAAGACGTTGTCAACGCATATGCATGTAACGTGGATTCAACATCGGAGAACGGTGTCTTCACGACGCCGTTAAAAACGCTTATTCGACACCGTATAACGACGCGAAAACAACGTCGTCACACGACTTTCTTGAAAATGTTGAATTATTATTTTGATTACAATTTTTATAGATATTATTCATCGGCATACCTTATTTGATCATACTCTGTGAGACTTGTTACGCATATTCCTTTAAGAACATTATTTTACAACCTACATCTTCCAAGTCCGACTTCGGTGTGATTCGATCCGGTGTCATTTCCTTCGATGGCGAGCAGGCTAGCACTGAACTACTGCAATACGGTGATAAAAGCTAGGGTATTATTGTTTTGTATAGCTTTGTCTTACTATTGGTGCCATGAATAGTAAACAAGTAAAATAGTAATCTCCGTAAACAAGTAAAAAAGAGGATGTTCTCGGCAAAATTAATTCTTACCGAAAAATGCCCCCAAGTAGAGTTCCAACTTCCACTACCAGATGGCAGAGAAACGTCGACATTGCGAATGTGATTCCGACCATCCAAAGAGAATTGGGTCACAATTAACGGGCGCGGAGACCCATGCGTTATTATAATTACAATAATTATTATTACTTATTATAACTGAGTCGTCACAACGTCGTATAACGGAGTCATCTCAACGTTGATCTTTGACTCGATCTCGACGTCGAAACAACGTAGTTTATTATCGTCGTCTCAACGTCGTATAACGACGTTGCCTCGACTTAAAATTCCTGGAAATACGACGTCGGGACGGCGTCGTTTATTCGACGTCGTTCTTCGACTCGATATCGACGTCGAAATACGTCGAAACTTCGGCGATTTCTGAGTGTATATGAATACTTTGGGTATATTTTATGAAGTTCAGAAAATATATATTGTCGATTATATTTAAGTCCGCTCTCTCCAGACTGCCGGGTCATAAAATTCCCTTTTGGGTAAGTTCGATGATGGAATAACCGTCTTTGGAGAATATGCAAATTAATTCAAAGGATTTTAATATATTTTTTAATGCACTGATTGTGAGTTGGCTGGCACCTTTGCAGGAAAGTACACGTAAATTTTTAATTATTTTGATGAAAAGCAGTATCATATAATAAGATTTCATTAAGGGACATCGACTAATCACCTCATAAACTGCCAACCCGATGGCACAACTCGTGTCTTACTGTCCTTCCACAAGGAAGCAATGACAACAACCAACCACTGATAAACAAACGCCATTATTTTAAATATATTATGAAACTTCGCAATACGGTGAAAAGGACTTGAGAATGAGCAGTTTCTGAGTATATATGTCGAAGTTCACTGTAAAGTGTAAGTCACCATGAAATTAGTCTTCATCATTGATATTAGTAACAGCATGAAGTTTCAGTTCATTGATGTACCTGCGTAATATATTTTTGTTTAGAGTGATTTAGTTTTCCTTAGAAATTTTTCCTTAGAAATTTAGAGTGATTCAGGTTTCTGATTCATTCTGATGGTTAGTTTCTTAAGAATTAATTTCGTTATTCATATGTAATCTATCTTCGATTTACACGTTGCTCATACATTCAAAGGTTTGCAAAGATAATTTTTAGAGAAGAAATAATTTGATTCAAATAATTGCTTTTAATGTTTCTAATGTGTGGATTAATTATTGACAAAGTAACACTTACGAATAAAAGAGTTAAGTTATCTCCACTAAATAATTTTAGTTACAGTGCACGAGTTGCTGTAAGTCGAAATCTGAATTGCCCTAATTAAAGTTTTGTGAGGGACAGGGCATTTTTTAATAAACTGCTCAGTTGTGGTCTTCTGCCAGATTAACTTGGAACATTTCCACTGGAAACGTTTACTCTCAATAGAGCAATGTAGTGAAGCTGGTGCAACTAAAGTCCGATAGAATCTGGACCACATTTTTACTAAATTTTTGTTGGTTTATGAATGGCTGAAAACTTTTTGTAGTGGTGTTTGAAAAATATAAATGGCAAACTTAAAGTAATCAATTTAAGTATTTTTCCAAATGTATTTTACTTGATCTATGTATGATCCACATTATCAACCCAACATCTCTGCTTCTCAATTCCCACACCTAAGTCAAGGTGAAATGGAAGAGCGGGCAAAATGGCCAGAAACGCCATAAAACCTGAAATAAATATCTAATTATTTAACTGGTGTGTAATATATTGAAGGTTTTAACAAAACTTTCTTTGACAGGTCGGCGGTACACGAGTCCACCATTAACTACGGACGTGTGAAGTGGTGAGTATTATTTTCTCTTCTTTTTTAGCTGAAGTAGTAAGTTACATTTTCCAAAATAAATTAACTCTTCGCTCTGCAAAATGAGCAAATCTAACAAATCCAGTTCTGGAGATACGAATTTATACATACGATGATTTATAATTTCAATTATTCATTGATATAGTGCATGTTGTTGTCATAATATTATCAATGAATCATTTTATGGGACGAATAATAATAATACTGTTCTAATACTAAGCACTAGGATGAGTCATTCCTTAATGGAAATTTAGCTTCATTAATATGCTCATTAGCTTATTCTCCAAATTTTAACACCCTCTCCGTGTCCGTTATACACCATTGACAACACCTCTTACCCCCTACTAATTATGTAACGCTGCCCTCCCCCGTCCCCCACATTAAGAAAAGTTTTTGTTGCTTTTCGGAAAATGTAGGAACAACTTTCGATACACAGACAATTGTTTGGTTCTATTTGCTCTGTGCTTTCACTGAGCAATTATTTATTTAGCTTATGGCATTAGTCATACACTTGATACTTTCATAAGATATACATCTTAACAAAATAAATATTACAAGATTATACATTAAATATATAGAAAGAAAGGGTCATAAAAACAGGAAAACATTATTACTGGACTAGAAACAAATCGAGGCATTAGGTCAAGCAAATTCAGCCATTGAACAGTTCTCACTGAGGCAATAGGTTGCGCAACATAACTCCCGCTATGGTAGCCGAGCCAAAAGTGATGGCGCGGGGGTGAAAGAGAAGGAAAATAAACGCTATTATGAAAACATTTGTTATTCAGAGCGAAGGACCTACTAATCCGGCACTCACCTTCCAGAATTCTTCACCGACCACCGAAGTTCGGTGAAAGGCACTGTACTTCGGAGGGGCTATGAAGCATTTTTTTTTGTAATGTGCGATCATCCTACTCCATTAGTAGATACAGCTATTATTTGCAGGTTCATTGGTAGCTGCCGGGCGAGAGCGGGAGTTATGTTGCGCGGCTTATACAAATATGTCGTCTTCGGTGCCAGGGAACACCGAGCGTTTGAGTTCGTGGATTATAGTGACAAACTTTAAGTTTCAAAGATCCATTAAACAAATCCTGTAAACCTTAGCGATACGTAACACCAAGATTAATACCCCTCATATCCTTTCAAAGGGTGACAATATCAAAAATTTCCCATTATTAGGTAATTTATGGACGGCCCCATATAGTCAATGAATATTACGAACAAAATTCACGTTCCCGTATATGTTCTTCAAAATACATTTTCTTGAGTACCAAATTAATATCAGTGACGAGTACACCATATCGCTTGATGGTATTTAGGTTGTCCAGGTGACGTCGCGTCGGAATAGAAAAGCTAACGTTTCGACCATCATTCTCGAAACGTTAGCTTTTTATGTTACGATGCTGCGCCGCCTAGACAGCCTAAATACCATCGACTCCGGTCGCGGAAGCCTTCGCATAATCACATCGCCTGATGTCCCATTAAAATTGTTACCTAGAAGATCAGGAACTACAAGTGTTATGTACGTGATTGGAATCACCGTTGTTCAGAAGGAAGAGAACTGAGCAAAAGAAAAGGCGACCGGGTTTCGCATAAACGATCCAGCGCTTGTGTCCACTCCATCTGTAATGAAGGGAATCGAAATTGTGATGGGTACTCCTTTTCTGCTTGAGCTGATAGCCAGAAATCTGGAGGCTTTTTTCTACGAGAACCTCCAAGACCTTTAGTGGGAACAGTTCGACCTTATCTGAGGGTGAGAAAATTAAAATGCGAATGAGAGGTAGCCAAATTATCATCAGTACAACATGCTACATGTTATACATTTCTTCTATAATATATCAAATATGTATGTGTTATTTTTTGCCCCATATGTGTTATTTTTTTCTCGAGAAGATCTCTATGAAAAAATTTGAAAATGGTAATGAAAATGGGGTTTTGCAGTGTGACAGCTGAATGAACAGGGCCCATAAAATTTTTTGCACAAATCTGCCAAGGCTGCATTGGTCGTGACATTTACTGCCACATGTAGATAATGCGCCAAGTATGTGAAAAAATAATGTTTACAGTCCTCATGCTTATGTATCCTAGTTCATGTCAACCGATTCAATGAATAAAGTTTTTCATCTCACGTATACATCATTACCAGCGAATGGTAAGGATTCGTGTGAAACTATAAAATTATTGGAAAAATAACACATTAAATTTTCGTCCAAGTTGCTGAAATTTACAGTCAATTTCTTTTCATCCTCCTGGAGCTCCGTGACCCAGAAATATTTTAAGAACAATGTATTTTCCCCCTCACGGAAAAATATTTTTTTATTTCTTCTTAGGAAAAATTTCACATAGCACTTGGCAAATATTAAACGATTCCTGTTCTTCCTTTTGAGAGAAAATGTATTTGAAACTCAAACCCCGTGAACAACAATGCTCTTATCTCGTACTGCAAATAATAACCCTGATTTAATCTGCTAGGTATTTCCCCCTTTATACAAGGGAAACTAATCCTACACAGTAGATACATAAATCGACGTTAAATGTTTATTTTCAGTGCATGTAACTTCTAAGCATACATCTAACACTTGTTTCGTTTTACTATTGACACATCCCATATTATCTAATATTTTCTAGTATCCTTACCCGAAATTTCAGGGTATCTCTTGCGAAAATTAATATATAGGCCTATGCCACTGACTTAAGCGGATAGATATTGAACAATCCACTTTCCATTCGTATATTATCTCCATAGCTAAATACAATCTTATGAAAACGGCAGTTTTTATTAATTCCTAGGTATAGCTTGTCATTTGCTCTATTAAATCATGATTGTGAAAAAATGAAGAAAATGTCACATAGCAGCCACTTCATCTATTTTCGAATGGAAATATTGAAGGAATATGTAGTGAAATATTGAAGGAATGCGTTGCAACTACTGGGCGCTGTACACTGCACCGAACGTCTGGAGCTGTAGTAGAGAGTAGGTCCATGACCTCCTCGTGCACCGGCGCAAATGTCCCGATTGAGAGTACGTCTGGCTCCTTGGCCGGCGGGTGGACTTCGAGGCCCCTGCACGGGGCCAATGTCCGCCAGCCCGGTCGCCGCCGTCATCGCCACATCTCTTTTATGTCTCATTATCACGTTCCTCCCTTCCTCCTTCTCATGCCTCCGTAATTTCTCGTGGTAAATCTGATTCTATTTATTTCGATCCAAATTTTGAGTCATTGGATCGTACGCAGATGTGTTGTGAAGTTATCGTTTGATTCCATGTACAAAAATAGACGGTATCATCTACTATACCCTTTTACTTCGTAGAAAAGTATGTGAAGCAGATGTTAATTAGAAGCAAGTATTTGCTCTGAATCATGAAAAATAACCTCTGGAGGTATAGCTTCCAAGATTCATAGCGTGGGTCTTACCATTCTACGGATTATGGAAGCATTCTCCTCAAAGGTTATTTCAATTCACAGCAGATACTGCGCTTCTACTTTGCATCTGCTTCAAATGCTTTACTACGAAGTAAAAGTGTGTAGAATATGCTACACCCTCTACTTTTAATGCATAAAAATCTAACGATAACTATACCACACTAAGCAGAATGAAAGCATTTTCTTCGTTTTTATGCATACCAGACATTGAATCAAGTGCTCCACCTATATTAAATATCTCCAAATGATGGATCTTAGAAGAAACTAACCATCACACCGTTTCGTCGTTAAACTCTCCGTAGTTCTTTCACAGAAGCTTCAGTTAGCATTGTTCTTACGAATTAAAGTTGGCAATGCAAATAGCTGTAAGGACTTGGGTCATAAATAGTGAAGTCCGAGCCTCGGAGACGCGACCTCCTGAACGGTGCTGCCAACGAGGTGAAATGGGTGTCCAAAAGATCGAACTCCTGTGGCCAGAATTTGAAAGTATTTCACCTGAATGAAGTTATTACAATTCCTTCTTCCTTTGTAGATCTCCAGAAGAAAAATGTGCCTAGTGTAAACAGTAGTTTCATTAACCCAACTGACTGCGACACCACTTATTCCCTGCTTTCGTTTTTATTGCCTACAAAGGTACCCTAATTGTAATTCAAGAGAAGAACATTTTTTTTACATTTCATTTTGGCCATGGCGAAATGACCGCCTCGTCTGTAAACAGGGTCACTACGAGGCTCTCATGTTTGAACTCCTCTTTTTTTGTTTATCTTCCTCCAAGAGAAGCACGAAGTATATGGATCTGAAGAGATGAATTAAAAAGTATGGAATGTGAATATCTTGCATTGTGAATGGAAATGATATAAGAGTAAATACGCTGCTGGAAAATGAAAAAAACACCATGAAGAAAATAACAGAAAAATACCAAAGTTGCACAGAATCCTACGAGAGGGTAGTTAATGCGATGATCAAAAGCGCAGCGCTGCGAGCAAACCAGGAATCTCGTTATCAGCCGTGGAATGTTGCAAACTTCGTAGCAGTTGCTGAACTTCAGAGCCAGTAACAGCCAGTTTGCCTTGCTAAACGGACCTTCGTCTGTCTACAACATTATTAGCATGCCGCGACAGCGTGAAAGTGCACCGTTTGTGCAATTGACGGAGTTTGAGCGAGTGCGTATAGTGGGTCTTCAGGAGGCTGGGTGGTAATACCGTAGAATTGCGCAACACATGGGGCGAGAGGTCTTCACAGTGAATCGATGTTGTCGTCTGTGGTCAGCAGAAGGTGCACGTGCCAAGACCGTCGCATCTTACGAAGTGCCGTATGGGACCGCACCGTGTTTTCACTACAAATTAGGGACACTGTTGCTCCGAGGGTGTCAGCGAGAATCATTCCCAAGTGTCTCCGTGAAGCAGGGCTACAATCATTCGTGCCGTTAATACGTCTTCCTCTCACGTCCTATCATCGTGCAGCTCGCCTCCACTGTTGTCGCGATAGGCGTTTATGGAAGGACGAATGGCGACTTGTTTTCTTCAGTGTTGAGAGTCGATTCTGCCTAGATGCCAATAACGGTCGTATGTGTGTGTGACGTCGTGCAGGTGAGCGCCAACGTCTGGAGTGTATAAGTCAGACACACCTGACATCATGATATGGGGAGCCATATCACAACATGGCCACAAAGTGGTTCTCCTTTCATAATCTCCATTGAACAGTACATCCAAAACATCATTCAACCAGTCATGGTACCATTCACCAACAATGCGATATCCTTTTCCAACAGGACAATGCACGTTCACATGCAGCCAGTGCCACCCAACTTGCTCTCTAATGTGTACGTCAACTACCCTGGCCACCACGATCCCCAGATCTGTCCTCCATTGAGCATGTTTGGGACTGGATGAAACGTCATATTGCGCGCTCTGCAAGACCGGCAGGAAATCTGTCCGAAATGAGGCATCAGGTACAAATTGCATGCCAGGCCATTCTGCAAGACTGCATTCGTCACCTCTATGATCGTCTCTACGGGAGAATTGCAACCTGCATCGCTGCATACAGGGTACTAACTCTGACATTTCGCACGCCCTGTCGACTATACTCATATACGTATGGCTCTGTCGGTGTGATCGTTTGTTGTATACGTCCTCGAGAATTTGTCAATAAAATTTCCTTCTGGTGGGTCTACGAATTCTTGGTGTTCATTTTTCATTTTCCAGTAGTGTACATCGAGTTTGACGCCGGACGCGGCGAGGCGAGTTCCACGGACGTCGTCTCGCGTCTGGGTCACCGCCTCCCTCGGCGTCGCATGCACTCATTGCAGAAGCGGAAAGGTGCAGCGAACGAAGACAGCGCTGGAACGACGGCGGCGGCGGTGGTGGCTGCAGCAGCCGCAACCCGTCGAGGTTCGCGCACGGAGACCAGACCATTGCCCGTCACTCCGCCACACCCCTCCGTCGTCTTTTGCGACCCCTGTACGTCCTTCTTCGTTCTCTCTTTCTTTCCCTTTCTCTCTTCGCTGCACTCCTACTCACCCTTCCTCTCCCTCTCCTCCTCCGCACCCATGCAAGTAGCTGCCGGCGGGAATAGAGATGACGTCAGCCCCCGCGTCCCCGCTCGCCGCCGCCCTCGCCCATTCGCTCCGATGCAACCGTCGAGGCAGCAACGTTGCGGCGGCGTCCCAGCCTCCGATGCACCAGTCTCTCGTCCTTCATCTTGCTCTTGCACTTCGCCTACGAATTACACTCCCAAGTTCGAAGGGAAGTGAGTAGGGGGAAGAGGGGTTAGTTGCACCGCCCCCTCTATTTCCTTACAATTTACTCATGGAAATTTTAACAGAGAACACGTTTAGGTTGTATTTACTTGAGACAGCTTCACTAATCCCTTCCAGTAATTATTTTAAAAACATTTTAAGTTCATGAAATATTTATTTATTTTTCATTCAGTTATTTTATTAGAATAGAAATGATTTCTTTAAAATATCGTACCGTGATACCTTTTGTCTCTTAGAAATATAAACAACACCAAAAACTGTCTCGAAATTAAAATAGTAATTGTATCAAAATCTTCCGTTTAAAATGCTATAAACATTTTGCAACGAACTTTTTTCAAACTAACCAAGTTGGATTCTTTTATTGAACTTTTGGACCACTTTCTGGCTTTTCTATTTCCGAACTCAGTGCACATTTTCCTCACTCATCCAACACAGTGTTACAAGAGTTAGTAAGAGTCTATTCTTCTCCAATTGGTTCAATAGAAGAAGACCCGGAAAGAAATTGCTAAATCAATAAAAGGAAGCAAAGCAAAATTATAAAATAATATTTCCATTACGAATGCTTTAAATTTGAAATAGACATGTATTCATCCTATTAGACTTGAGTTGTAGCATTTCGTAATTATAATGCGGAAGTACGATGAAAGTAGGAAATTTAATCTGTAATCTTTAATCTTCTGAAGCATAGCGCATCTATTCGAACCTAAGGTCTTGGCTTCAGCGGAGACATAAACCTGAATGAAGTGAACAGTCAGGTCAGCAATTAAACTAAAACAAATATGCCGTGTAATATCTAAGAACTTTATGGGATGGTAAAGCACCAGTAATGATATGTTTTGGAAAGCGTGGACTGAAGTACCGCGTTGAGGCATAAACGCAGGAATTGGACGCAGGAACTAAATTGTCCACTGTCTGTGCCGTCTAAAAGAGATTTTTTAACAATATTTACAATAATGGTTCATTGCTGCGTCTACCTTAAGAATTAAATGATTGGCAGTGTCCATGGAGACATGCAGTTCAATGATGTCTGGAAGTTATTTCAATTGCTCAGCACACTCGACTGGATTCTGATAAAAGTGAACCTCTAGATGTTCCCGTAAAAAAAGTGATCGGCACTCGTTTATTTAGTTAACACTGCCATAAAACTATTTTTGGCTAACTGCGATAAATGATTGTGAACGATATTGTAAGTAAACTAATAGGTTTTATTTTTTGTTTCCTGTGTTTATGACGTCACATGTACCCACAGAAAGAAGGTTGTTATATTGGGATCTACCAACCCTGAACGTTTGTACAAAACTTTCGTAATCTTTTTCAATGTTGTCGAGATGTGTTTTAAAACTCAGACACTGAAATATCCGATTCCTTGTGTTGGAAATAAAGTTAATATGACATGTTTTAGACCCTGTCAAAACGGCCTTGAAGGCAATTTCTTGCCCACACGTTTGCTATCTTTTATCAAAACGCATTATTTCCTTATAATTTCGAGCAATTAGATCGTTCCACCGATATCGTGAATCAATAAGTGAATTTCTTGGTCAAAACAATTGAAACTTGAGAAAACCGAAAGAGATGCTAAAGTTAATAGAATGTAATAATGAACAACGATATTTTATATAAATTAAACTCGCTTCACGTTTCAATTAGTATCAAATATCAATTTTCAAATGTACCATAAATGTTACAATAAAATGATGCATCTTCTTGGACAGAATTCTGGTGTAATATAAAAATATATGAAAAATAGGTAAAAACAAATAATAGTTATTGAACGATGCACAAAGGAAATTACGATTGAGTTAGCAATAACCATATTTCTGAAAGATATTGACTGCACCTTAATTAAAGGTTGTTCACAGAAAATCCGTGGTACATCAAAATAACACGGAATTATGACGGACTGTCATGTAAAATGTATTTCAGAGGATAGATTTATGAAGTTGAGTTGTTGCATACCATGGATTGGAAATTATTCAAATTTATGGGAAGTAGAAAATGAAGTAAATATACACTACAGAAAATGAATAAAGAATTATCATACTTCAAAGGCAATGGGATACCGTCATCTACGGAAAAGAGGGTTCGAAGATAAGGTTATCAGAGGAAAAGTTGGAAAGTGTGAAAGTAAGAGAAGATAACGGAAGAGAACAAGGCCAGGAAAAGAGAGTTACTACACAAGCAAAAATATACAGATACGATATGAACGAATAAATAGCATATCAATGGTGTGGTTTATATATGAGTTTTTTAATACTGATTAAACTTGGGTTATGTTTTACCTGGAACAGATAAAAGATATCTTCGAATTTCTCACAGATAAGAGTCACATTTCTGGACATTAATTTTTTTGAGAATGAGATATTTCTCATACACGAGAGACTCATTTCAAGCCTTTTAAATATTGTCAACACTTGAGAGAAATTTTCAAACATTCTTATTTACTATATTAGAAATTGTTGATTCATGAGTATGGAAGAATAGCTCATTTAGTATGAATAGCTGGATGCTAACTATGCAAATAATTGATCTATCTCTGATACCCTTTCTTTTTTAACTGCTTGAAAATTTCAAATTTTTTGTTTTGAACTCATGTTTCATACTAATATGCAAAATATACATGTGGTATGAAAAATGTACCATTGAATTACATATCAGTAACTTTTCCATATATGTTACAAGTGAAATTGTCGGTTTTTTGGAAAAGAAAAAATACAACTCAGAACTCTGTGACACTCCCTACGTTAAAATAATAATAATTCAGTAAACTCTTCAAATGAAGATCCACACTCACAATTATAATTTTTTATAAAAAAATAAATTCCCCTTTTTAGAAACACAATATCACAACTTAAAGAGGTCTAAATCGAAATATATCTTGCATATAATTGATAATTTAATATATTTGCTTCTTAGTTGGTAGTAAAGTGAAATACCTTTTACAAACCTTATAATAACACTCCACTAATGTGATAGAATCACATTTACTAGCATTTTCTGATTTGTGGTATATTTCGTAAAAACAAATGGGCTACAATTGAAGTAAGCGATTCGGAGAGGGGGATATTTCTTGTTTTATCACTAATTTCTCTTTCAAAATGATGAAAACTGTACAGTGTATAATTAAGTATGCCTCAATTCTGGATTGCAGTGTAGGCTCGAGTTTCAATTATTAAAATATTCTATTCTATGATAATAAGCATTCCCATTGCCTATCAAATGTAAAACCCCGAGCGTGTGATTCTCATATACGCCTTCACATCTCTTCGTGCTTCAACGTTCATAAGTGAGACATACATACATTCCAAAGTCATAATGTCACTAGGATATGTAAACTCTTAAGTCAGCTATGACGTGATAATGCTCTCGAGCCATTTCAGCGTTTTCCAAGCTCAGTGATTCACTGAATCCTGCAAAAGATTGCTCACCACATTCCATTTGTTCCTTACAGGAACATCTACTATCAACTTGTATAACATTAAGCGAGAAGAAGCATCTGGTTGTTTAGAGTTACATTATTCTCAACAATGATTGTTTAAATGGGCACACGAAAGTCATAGACTAAATTCTATTAAAAATGAGGGAAACAGTATCTCCAGAGAATTTGCTGTTATTTATGTTTATACGTGGGATGAGATGAGCTTGGATGAGACAGAATGAGTCGTTTGTGGGTTGATTTGTCTATCATACCGACCACTTGTAAAACAACTCAAGAAAAACCCAAGCAAATGTTTTTTTTAGGACAATCTAGTGGTGTGGATTATTTAAATATGTTTGAAATATTTATTTGGGTATATTTCTTGTTACAAACACATATTTCGCTTTTAACTATGGCAGCGCATCTCTTCCTCCACACTTACGAACCATTTCATTCGAACCAATACCGTGATGTTCCCATCAGAACCAGCACTTCTGTCCAAATCTATTGGGTGTGGGATCCAGAGCAGCCCCAATTTCCCAGTTAGGACCTGCTTAACCTGCCGATTTCACACCACCCCAAAACCGGTCAACGCCCAACCCCTTCTCCAAGAACTTCCTCGTGCCGCGTCGCCATCGAGGCCGCTCGGGGGGAAGAAGCTTTTTCTTGAATGCGACCGTCTTTGCCGCCGAGGTCCCCGACGACCAATGCCTGCCCCGTCGACCGACCGTTCGAGCCAATAGCGTGGAGGCGTGGACCGCGCGCGGCCCCCGGGCGCAGCGGCGGCGGCAGCGGCAGCAGTGGACTGCATAAGCGTGTGCCCCGGCCGACACGGCGCGGCGCCACGTGCCCGACCGCCATCTTGGGCCCCTTCCTTCTTCCTTGGGGCGCGGAGGTGGCGCCGGGATCGCGGAGGACTCCGCTGCATCAATCGCCCTTCCTCCTTCGTCAAGGGCACATGGCCACGCCAGCCTAGGTCTTCTTCCGCATCGTGGAACTCGGGTGCCTGTAGTGCCTCTCGACGCTGCAGGTGGACGCCCGATAACGCCGCAGAATCGCTGACGAAAGCTTCGCAGTTCGTAGAGAGCGATTCCCTCCACACGGGCCGCGATCGTCGCCTTTTTCCCGGCGCGACTGATGCACGTGACTTGCTGCGCTGAGGCAAAATGGCGGCGTGGGGCGACCAGGATTTGAGGCGAGATCGGACTTCGGCACGCGTGAGTATTTCTCTTATTTGAGGCGCATTAGAGCACCCTGGGTGCCAGAACAAGAGTATTTTTAGAGCTTCGAGCTGAAGTCGGTTGGTTTTAACCCCGGGAACACTTCGCATGACAGGAGTCTGGGTTACTGTGTCGTGGAATAGATCACATCGTCGAAAGCATCGCGTCATTTCCTCATTTGCGTTAATTCCGCCTATCGAGCTTATCATTGCGGAGGCTTCGTTTTTGCTGACGGACTTTCTGTTCTTCAGGTAGAAGTGAACGTTACTCCTCGTTTTATTTTGAAATAAGGCGTGGCAAAACTGCTTAGTACGCAGTTGACCTTATTAGCTACACAATGAACTGGAGGATGAAACTTTGAATCATCCTTACAAACAAGGATAAATACTTCGTAACTATTCAAAAAAAATTCCAGAAATGATAAAAAACAATTGTTTTATTTTATTAAACTATGTTATAGATGATATTTTATAATAGATTTAATAATACATTCTCCAGTAATCCGAATAGACATGTTTTTATGTTAGATTTTAATCATATCTGTCATTCTAATAATTTCTTTTCGTTTGTTTTCAAACATTTCCAGTATGCTGACTCCTTAATTTGTATACATTACTTATTTTAAGGGAGCATAACTTTTTTGAAGCTCCAAACATTCATCTCAAATTTTTGTTTATGAAGAACCCTTGCGATTGCAAACCTTTTCTAGTTGTTTTATTTGTAATAACTGGAACGTACCAAAATGCTGTGTATGAATGTGAACTGGACGGCTTCCACACTCTAATAGGGACATTTATATGCTATATTGTCATTCCTGTTATATGCTACATTGTCATTCATTTTTTCTTGCTAATATGCCATCAGAAGTATTTTCTAGAAATTGTTGAACATGTTTTTCTTCTGCATTTGCCATGTCCCCGTACTTAGGTACTCAATTTAATGACTATCTGCAAACCGTACCTCTGACCAAAATGAAACTGGTTGCTAGGTTATTTTGCGTTTGAGGTTCATTGTAAAGGAATTATAAATCCTTATTCATGACAAAGAATCCCAATCTCTTCCAAGGCACCAAGTGTTCGTGATTACATCACTTCGTTTTCTCAGTCCTTTACCTCCAAACAAACTCTAGAAGAAGATAAGAATTTTTTCAATGTCATTTGGTGGTAAACGTTCAATCTCCTATTTCAGGTTTACGGGGGTAGCGGTGAGACTTGTGGAGGCAGATGGAGGGGGATGGTTCAAACTATAGCTTTCACTTGACGCCCATTATACTTTTATTTGCGAATGATTTTCTTCAGAAAGCAATTGTATTCACGCCCAGATATAAGCGAAATCACTACACAATTTCCGGGTGATCATAATCATAAAATTGGATTTTTGGACTTGAGTGTTTTTGCATGACTCTTTTTCATTTCCAATAATGAACCTTAGTAATCAACAAGAAAGAAAAATTAAACTTCACCTCAAGGTTTGTTGTTTTGCGTTTTAATGCATGTAAAATCAATTGAATTAAAACTCTTGTCCGCTGTATTTTAAAATATTTACACTGAAAGTGTTTGTTGATAGTCTATTTGTGTATTTCTAAGGTTTCTTCCAAACATATCACTAGTGGTTTTCGAATTTAGAACATTTTTACTGATGTTTTTTATTTCTTTTGCTTGAAACCACGAGTGAACATTTTAAACTTGTTTGTCCGAGACAAACCGCCTCTCAAGTAGACAGAACTACCAACGATTCGGCCATTTTTTCTGCGCCCACAAAATATGCGATTGTTGCAAGGAAAAATCCTGATAAAATTTATCACGCTAAAAATTTAGAAATTCGAAGCTTATTCGAATTTTGCATGCATCCACGACTCTTAGAACTCTTTCAATAAAAAAAACATTACTATTCGTGAAGCATTTCTGAGTATTCTACAAGTTGTCGGTATGACACAAATTTCCCCCCGAACCACTCACACTTGTCAAACTTATGCTCATCTTAACCCATGCACAAGCTTAAGTAACACAATAATACAAGAACTCACCTTCCCAACTTCAGCATTAATAGTTTCATAGCGTTATATTATGAGAGTATAATTTTTTTCTAAGGAATCTCCTAGGCATAGTAGCACATCAAATCAAATATTCAATATATGGTACACAAGCTTCACATCTCTTCTTAGGAAGCAGAGGAAGTATTCATATTTGGAGGCATAAGAATTTTATACAATCAATAATAAAAATAAATTTAGTCAAAAAGTAGTAAAAGCTACGTATGACCACGTGGATGACAAACTCATTTATTTATTACACAAATTACAAAAAGTTCAGATAAGGGCCCTTTTAAATAATAATTGTCCTAACAAATTCATTAAATATATATATGAGAATTGCTAACTGAACGTGTAATAATTCATGTAATAAAGAAAACGCAGGAGAATACGAAGGATGGATTTCTCTTCCATTTAATAAAAGTTTGAGCAATCCACTAAACAACATTTTGAATGAGTACAGCTTAAGATGTGTTAATAATAATAATATGGTGTTTTTAATTCATGTAAAGAGAATACAGGTAAGAAATCAGTTATAGTTTATGAGATTCCGTGCAGAAATAGTGATAGAAGATGCATCGGACGCGGGTAATCCATAAGATACTTAGAAGGATTTATGAGCATAGAAATAACATAAAACTGAACCTTGAATCTCACACTGAACTCACTAACATTTGATCACGTGATGGATTATGATAAAGTAAGAATCCTGAAAAGTGGAATTAACTATAAAAAAGACTGATTGCTGAATTGTTGGAGATGATTAAAAATGAAAATTGTCTTAATATATAGAAGGCTGTTCTAAATTGTTTCTGTTTTATGCAATATCTTTGCTCTTCCATTTTCAGTAGATGATATTCCGCACAACACAGAGCACTATTTCACTGGAACCAGACTGTCCTTCAAACTTGTCTGATCTTGTATTTACATCAATAACACTTTTTTGGGGAGTGTGATATTTGAAATCTATAATGTGTATTATCAATATTTTACAAGTTTGAATTTATATTATATCCTTTAAACGTTTTATTACACCAGCTCTGATGAGGTCTCAACACGTGAGATGAAATGTTGGATGAATGTAATACAAATATTGAAACAGTCTCTGAATGTATATTTTTTCCTCGTGGTAGCTATTTCATTATATTAAATTAAAACGGAAAATACGAGACAATCTCCGACTACAATTATTAGTATTCATTGCCCTTAATGATTTCATATTTTACGGTAATACTCTTCTTTGAATAAGTTCATGGATTAGATTTTTCTAAATTAATATGTGTCATCTTTTACTTTCTTTACATAAAAATTCCTTACTTGACTTTGAGAAAATATTTTTACGAGAATTAGTCAATGATGCAAATAAGACATTGAAGAGGATACCTTTGCTTTGCTCACAACTATAGGTGCAAGGTGACCAGAAGGTCGAAGAAATTAAACGATATATATAATGCTCACAGGGGTGTGATATGAACAGAAAAAAAGAGATATTCCCGCAGATATTATTGAAATAATACTTATTCCACGTCAAATAAATTACAATATTATTATGGATGAGGAAAAAATGATAAAATAATTATGAAAATCGATTCAATAAAATACATTTAATATTATTCAATATTTCGCTATTGATTGCAGCTCCACTTCTGACAGAAGCTAACCTAAACTTACCAGTTAGGTTTCATGATCTTCCCATAGAACTATCTATGGATTGTTTTCGAGGAAACATAAACGTTGGGAAACTTTTTCTTCCTTAATCACATAACGAAGTCATTATTAGGGAACAAATTACTTCATAATTGATCAGTCCGAAGATTATTGTGTCACTCAGACAATTGTGTCACTCCGAAGATTATTGTGTAAAATTGTTATTCATCTAAGTTCATTCTTTTCGTAAGCGTGTGATAATGTATTCTACCCACTTTATCATGTTTATCATAACTTTGTTTGTCTACTATTGCTCAGATAGGTTTGTTTTTTTACAATAACGAAGTATTGTTACTTTAATGTGTTTTATGACACACATATGTTTTGATCTAGTTCAGCGCTGCCCTACTTATCTTAATCATTGGGTCATTTTCTATATACATTCGACCCATTGGACCGGCAAGGGATGGGGTTTGCCCGACGAATAAAATTAATAACTACATTTATTTATGTGTAACGCGATAGATTGTTTCTCTCTAATAATCTTATATTATTTCAAATAGAAAAAAATAAATAATAGTATATTTCTTTATTTTTTAAAAGTATTTTTAATATTAAGTATTATAATATCATTTCATATTATAATATACGTAATGGCGAACATAATTTCCTCTCACTGGACATGCCTCATCGAATATTAATTCGGATAATATCGATTTATAACATAAAAATGTGTCACCCCCTCCCATCCCAACGTTTGACGAGAAATTTGATGTAAAACGTACTATTACTATGTTTCGCGGGTTGCATATGGCCCGCGGACCGTCAGTTTCTTAGCCAAAATCAAGACCAGGATTTTATAACGTGAGGCCAATACCAAGTCGCAAGAATAAGAACGCAAGAACGTAAGAATCTGGTAGAAATCATCTTTATGATGACATCCCTAATGATGGAAAATATATTACAAATAGAAAATAGCACAAATAGAAAAAAACATTATTTTTGTGCTAATATTTAAAGTTGTGTAATTTTCTTTGCTTATTTTAAAAATGTTTTTTTATCAAGCATCAGAAAAGTGCATACATGAAACAATGAAATATTCATTTGAATTTGTTTAAAGAATTATATTTTTTTACAATTCTCGCAGTGAAAGAAAAGGGACGAGATTTAACCAATTGAGGGAACGTGCGGTATTGTCGTATGTCTGCTGCGACGGGTAACCTACCGTAGCTTTACCCATTGCAGACGGCACCCACACAAAGGCTGGCTGGTAAACATAACCTCATATAACTTTGTAAACATAAAGTGTCAGGGAGACCAATGGTTAGTTATCAAGCTCCCCTGTCCGAGACAGTTGGCATATTAGTTACTGACGGTTGTACGAATCGGCTGGAGTAGACTACAGTATCAGAACGTAAACTCACGAAGATTCTGATGACACAGGTGAAGCACCCACGTGTCTAAACCAAGAGGAAGAATCGGCTATCTCGCAATACTGACATAGGCTCCTCGACTTTCACGTGGCCTTTAGACTCTTTCCTCGTTCCTTTTCTTTCTCTGCAAGCACCGTAAGCAATTTTTCCATCTTAAAAGTGACATTGTCTTCGGTCATTTCATTGAAAGATTGGTATTATGAACGTGTGGTACAAAAACATTAGCTACACGCACTACAATTTAATTTCTTTTATAGAAGCACAGTACTACCTCTGTTTTTGTTGGCTTTAGTTGTCGGTTTTGGTTTACGGCGATTTTTTCCCGAAAATGTTTTGGTTTTCATCAGTTGCCTTGAATTCATTTGACGTGCCAACGTGACCTCGCCACTGATTTGCGAAAACAATGTTGGTAACATTGCATCGTCTACGGTCAAGTAAAAATTGCGACAGGCCGGAAATCCAGACTGAAGAAAAATACACTTTACACAGAAAGCTTAATAAGCGGAGCGAATAGTTAAGACCTTTGAATTCATTCTTTTTCACTTTTAGGTTATGTACTTGAAAACAATGTTCTTTACAACCTGTATATAATTTTGCTTCCACGATTCAGTCATGTAGGTTATTCACCCAGTGGATTGCCCGCCTTCCATAACCCCATTGAACTCTGCCGGACACATTAGTAAACTTAATTCAACAGTCATGTGAGTGAAGATACACATCTATTGAGTTACAGCCAATTTTTAATTATTTTTCTGCCCTTGTAATTTATCAATATTAACCATAATTTGCATTTTACTTGCAATAACACTTTAGAAGAATCCTTTGAAATTTCAAATAATTTCATCGATTACTTTTTCCGATTTTCATGCCACAGACATTACATACATTTTATTAGTATAGGTAGACTGTAACTTGTGTAAATTAATATTCCACACTTATGTTAATCATGTTACGTCGAATGAAAATGGTAGACGGGCCCGAGAGGCAAACGGGATGGCGCAGTTGGTAGGCGCATGAGCGCGTAGAGCTCAAGGTCCCGGGTTCGAATCCCGGTCCCGTCTCCCATTTTCATTCGACGTAACATGATTAATCTGTTACCTGGCGGTGAGGTTCACCGTAATCTAAGAGATTTCTATGTTTGTGAACCAGAAATGGAAAATAATACCCAAATCAAGTACTTCCTAAGGGAGTCGCCTCAGATGAGGAATCTAGTCTCTACGAGACCACCTCAGAGGTCTTTGGGTTTCACAAGTTGAATGAGAATGGTAGACGGGCCCGAGAGGCGAACGGGATGGCGCAGTTGGTAGGCGCATGAGCGCGTAGAGCTCAAGGTCCCGGGTTCGAATCCCGGTCCCGTCTCCCATTTTCATTCGACGTAACATGATTAATCTGTTACCTGGCGGTGAGGTTCACCGTAATCTAAGAGATTTCTATCCACACTTATGGTTGTTTGAAAATTTGTACCTCTGGGTCAGCGATCCAAAATTGGCCCTAACTCAGTTCAGTTAATGAGAACCAACCCCTTGTTACCTGACACTCCGCTTGTTACATTAATGAAGTTTTCCTTTTCAAATTATAAAGGATTTCTTTTATTATTTGCAAGTTCACTGGACTGGCAGTGGCAGAATAAAGAAGGACCCAAATTTACTATCCACCAAGTTCTGTTAAACTGAGTAGAAATGTTTGCAATCGAAATACAGTTCTCCGGAATGAAAAATAATAAATAATAAAAAATGGTTGGGAATCGTGTTTTCTTTCCGCTCATATACGTATGACTATTAATATTGCAATGAACCCTGGTTTTACTATGTACTACCCACAACTTTCCAATTACAGAGATGTCATACATATATGACGTTCATAAAGAAATTAAAGAAATTCATTTAAGGTATATTCATTTAAGAAATTTGAACATGGTTCCGTTTCTGAAAGAGTTTTTTGAGAACAATAAAAATACGGTATGTTAGTGTAAATAATATAATCATGTAAGTTATGTTTAAACAATTTGTCTCCTCGAACTGAACAGAATGAGTTATACTTCTAAATTAAAAATATAGTATTTGATGTTAAGTTGTGTTTCCCCATATCTTTAAACATTACTTTTCCAATGCACCCTATGGTTATAAATTGTCTTTGTACAAATTGTTTATTTATTATTATAATTAAATCAGTGAAAATTATCGTAATTTCAAGGCATTTACTATATCTTTTTCCTGTAATTCTCTTTCTGGCTACGTCATTGTTTAGATAAGTAAGCATTTTCGTAAACCTCCGATGTAGATATATAAATATTAATTCCCTCTCTAATACCACGATGGGCTCTAATAANTTAAACCCCCCCCGCCCCCCCCCCAAATTTAATACCACGCTAGACTCAGATGAAGAAAGTAGACATATTTAAATGTCCTTTTCCTAATAAAAGTTAATTCGGTATACATGTGTTTTAATTTTGCGGAAAAGTGAAGTGTCTGAGTTAATTGTCATATTCAATGAAAAGAGGGCTACAGCCACATCGATCTTGACTTATTTGCGACATGTAATTCAATATTTATAAGTTGTTCACATAAATGAATCAGTAAATGACCCACTTCGCTACACGTGTGTATTTTTTATTAAAAGCTCATTGGAATCTTTTTGAAATCAATTGGGAAAATTTTGTTGCTTCCAAGAGGTAAAATATTTTTTAGGAAATAATGAATTTAAAGAAAAATTACTTAATTAAGATTATCCACCATTATGGTTTTGCACTATGAAATACAACAACTGTACAACAAATGTCAAATGGAGATGATGAAATATTCTATTTTTTCTGTTAAATCAATTTCCTTGTCCTCCCACAGGGGACTTACATCTAGTAAGTACGTGTTTGGCAAACACGGGACCCCGAGCTGAGTCTGGCATTACTTCCACTTACTTGTACTAGGCTCCTTCCTTTCTTTTTCCTGACCTTCGTTGGTCACCTCTTGATCTTTTCGATCCCGACGCTATTAGGGCTAGGGTATCATTCATTTTCCTCATTTTTGTCCCCCACTCATTTTTTGTCCTCAGTGTTTTGATTTTTGGTTTTGAGATATGTTTTGATATATTGTAATTCAGGAGGGTTTTTAGTGGGTATGGTTGAGTCATTCGGCGAGTCCCACACGCGGGGAGAGTCATGTTGGCTCTCCTTAGTGCGTAACTGCATTTTCCCTACCAGTACAATGACCTCGATGTCGACAAGACGTAAAGCACCGACAAGACGTCACTTTAACCGTCAGCTTCTGTTAACTGTCAGTGCTGTGAATTCAAAATATTCATTTTCAAGTTTAAAAAAACTCTTTGTAACCGTAAGTTAATACATATGTATTACTTTAAATACACATCACTTTTCTACTGTAAATCTTTGGTAGTCATTTAATACAAATTGTTTTTACGTTGCAAACGGGTTAATTTATGTTTACACCAAAATTGGAGTCAATTGATTGTTATTTCTAGGTTAAGGTATTTTTCTAAAGGTGTTTCTGTTAATCGTCAATTCGTTTAACAGTCGCGTTCTTGGCTCCGGAGGTTAGCACTAATCCAAGTTTTACTGTATTTTGAGAGGCAAAAGAAAACATTTTATAAATATCTCGAGTATTATTATTATCTTTTTAACACACAAAAATTATAAAAAGCTGATTCATACTATGTTCTATTAATTGTACTTGAAATATATTTTTTTACAATTCTGGTACTTTTTTCTTCGGGGGGGGGGGATCAGTCATAATATTTTTTTATGTAAACTAAATCTTTTGTTCATATTTTCTACGGAATGGTGGTTATCAAATATATCATAAGTTACCGAGTGAGAAATCATTGCAATTTCCTGTGAATTCTATAAAATGAAATTAAGAAATATAAATAGCACATGTAGACCATGTCTCTTAGCGCCGGGATAATGGTAATGTTCTCATAACCATTATTTGTAACTTTTGTCATGCTTTGGAATGTAATTCCAAAACCTCTGATATTATTGTACAGAAAAATATATAAAAACATATTGTTCATGAGAAAAATATAGGAAACGTATAGGAAACATGAGTTGTTTGCCAATGCTTTTTATTTTAAATAAGTAATTTTTACACAATCTTCTTGAGCAGTCAATTTATTATTCACAATTTCACCATCACACTCTACTCCATCACACCACCACATCCTGACTGTAAAACATACTTTAAAACATAGCAAAACAACAACTTAAACAATCACTTACTATGGTTTAAAGTTTTAACGTATTTGCTATCAGAAAGTGATTTTTATTGTGTGGTAAAATGTGAATAATAAAATGTCTGCTTAAGGATAGTGTTTAAAAATTATTTATTGACTACTGGCAGACACATATACCTGGAACTATGTCAACATCTTTTTATTTTAGAATATATATTGAAATAAAAATTATTTATTATAATTATTCGTATATACTATTATTCTTAACGTTCGTTTTCTACAGAAAAGTTGAAACATTTCAAGGTGGATCAGTATACCTCCAAACGCTCCTGTTGATATGGTCATATATAAGAATAATAAGGATGATTATGTTGCTTCAATGCAACCCAAGCGTTTCTCCCTTGCATATCCAGAAGACAAATGATGAAACTAACCATTACTCGCTCAGAAAATAACCCAGGACTTCAAAACTCTGAAGAACACGTCTACTTCAACCAAACCATTAGAAAATAATTTCTTGTTTTTCTTTACTTATTTTGTATTTTGGAACTTACACTTTTAGAAATGAACCCCTGTATAAAGATATAGTGAATATAACGTGTTTTTTCGGTTCGTTACGTTAAAAATTATGTCTCTCCGCAAGTTGGCATCATCGGCTCCGCCGTAACGAAATTCTCGCGCGCTATTAAACTGAAAGTGCACTTACACGAGGAAACACGTCTAATAGAATTATGCAGAATGTTCATTATGTGTGAAAAGGGTAATAAATATCTCGCGGAGTTATTATATTATTATTATTATTATTATTATTATGTTTTGTTTTCTCGGATTATCCTGTTTCTTTTCCTATATGAGGGGCCATTACTTTGGCAAACCTCATACCATGCTATTTCATGTTCAACACAGTGCGAATAATTCTACATGTTTCCAGGATCACAGATTTTTGAACTCTTGGAACTATACCCTTCGGTTCTAGACCAATCTTTTCTAAATATTTCTTCAAATTTCTGTTGATCAAACCAGTTGCTGTTATGACAATCGGGATAACATCCACTGACTTCATCCTGTACATCTCTTTATATTCAATCGACAGTGGAGCATATTTAGAAATTTTTTCAGATTCTACCTTATTGATATTGTGCTCTGTTGGATGTGTGACATCAAGAATTAGTGCCGTTCTTTCTTCTTTATTGTGTACAACAATATCAGGTCTATTGGATGCGATGGTTTTGTCCGTGTGTATAGGTATGTCTTAATACAATCTGTTACGCTGATCCTCCACAGTGGGTAGAGCTCTGTATTGATAATATAAGCAGATTTTGTCTTTAGAGAGGAGACCTAATTTCAATGCTAGTTCTTGATGAACAATACTTGCAGTCAGGTTGTGTCGATGCAGATATTCTGTGTTAGCAAGATTTGGGCATGCTGTAATTAAATGGTCAATTGTTTCTGAAGATTGATGACACACTCTACACTCATCAGAGATCCTCTGTTTTTCTATGAACTTTTTGTAATTATTTGTTGCTATAACCTGATCCTGGATGGCGTGGATGAAACCCTCAGTCTCACCAAATAGAAACCCATCTCGTAGCCTACGCGTCGATGCGTTCTTATCTGCTTTCTCAAGAGAATGGGGAAATCTACCATGGAGAGATTTAGACTTCCATGCCTGTATCCTGTCATTATTATTATTATTATTATTATTATTATTATTATTATTATTATTGTTATGGGGGTTTTAGGACTCTTGCATAGTCTCAGTCTGAGGAAGGAGAGGATCGCCCACTTCGCCCCTCCCCTGAAGTCACCTGCAAATCCTTGGACATCTTCTCTCAGTATAGGTAGTATGTGAGTATGTCGCAACGATATTAATGACCGATTCTAGCTTAATGTCGGTTAACAGATCTAGAGACATGAAAAATCTGGTGAAACATCGGAAAAATGAATCGAATGGTCGCATTACGCAATCAGTCTCATTCTTGGTGAGTAGTGTGTGAATATTAAATGAAAAATGAATACGAAACCTATTGCAATTTGTACGCTCCAAGTAGAAGTTTCTACAGTGATTGTTATCCAGAAAATATATTCTAAAATATTACTGAGGTATCACTCCAGCAATACGACTCCAAAACATTTAGTTTTCTGCTTCGTAAAATTTCTTACTAATTTTATTACTAAAATTACTTAAGAATTATAAAATTTAAGAAGGAGGAAGTAACGCAAAAAATATGTTTCACGGTCATATTTGTGTGTTCAGCTATTGTCATAAATTACTCCTTTTGTCATAAATTGCTCTATTTAAACCTGGATGGGTAGAGGATCCTAGGGAGCAGATGAAACTTAATTCACATCTATAGATTGGGAATGTTACTTTTACTAATTTATTGGAGTAACAGGTTTAAATAGAAAACAGTAAATTCTTCTAAATTCTAATTTCCTTCCTACTTTTCTTTGCTTTCATCTATCGGTCGGTCAACAACAAAACGAGACGAACGGAATAATTTGTGAAAATATTTTACGACATTTACACACAAATCATACGATGTTATGAAAATGATAGAAATCATAAATACCATTTAACTACTTGTAAAAGAGAAATCGAAGAAATGTATTGTCAGCAGTAGTTTTTTAACACTTGTACCTCCCGAACCCCTGAAATTATCATTTTTATGAAAACCCCCAATATCTTTTTCTTTCAAATATGCTAAAAAGGAATGGAAAAATTGGGAATCTCAAATTATTGTCCAAAACGTTTTCCAGATGCCAAATAAGTCTACATGAACGATATCAAGAAGGTTTTTTTATGTAATCGTTAGGGAGACTAATTTAATTAGCACATAAATAGGCATAATTTAGTATATAATACGTAAATATTGTTGACTGATAGTGAAGAGCAATGTATGATTCATAAACACACATGTTTTTGCTTTCATTATTATTCATACGTTTCATACTAGTTGAGAACCCAGTTTATGCTCATGTGAATTTTGTCCTATTTATGCAATATTTTTTCTTAAATTGTCATCAATATTTAGTAAAATTAACATGTAATTAATAAAACATTTTATAGGCAGATGGTGATAATGCTCATTATTCCTTTCTTTAACATCGCATGTTTGTTCATAAATATGCAGGAAATATTCTTAATAATAAATGAACTTATGTACTTTTTTTATCGATCTCAATATATTTTTTATTTTGTTTTACTGCTGCACGAAGTTTCGACTCGAGATTGGAGTCGTCGTCACTAAACAAATTGTAACCAGAAAAATTAACGTAGCAACAGAACAATTTATCATAATATTAAACGTAAATATTATCTCAAAATATGTTTACGAAAAAGCAGAAATCACACAAACGTATTTCGACGTTTTATTGTAAATTCTCCATAGTTTTTTGTAAATTTTTGTCGTAAGATATATTTATTTATCTTTGTTACATAATGGTCAAAAATAAATTAATTAGTATTCATAATTCCTGCTCAATGCAGATAGACTAGCAGTATGGCACATCTTTACCCGGAATCTTGTAGTACCACAGAAAATTTATTTGAAATTGCATCACGCAAAAACTACTGAACTAATTGGAACGAAATGTTTAACGGTCGTAGTCCTTCAGCTTTGGAATGCGACCTTTTCAAGACCTACAGTTTTTCCGGTCTGTTTTAATTTCTCCTTTATCATATCCCTCTCAAATTTAGAAGAAAATATTTATGTGAAGAGCTGTAGGAAATGTGTAGAACGACTGGAAAATAATTTCTTGGTCAATTTACTGAAACAGTTTGTCTAGCTTTTCTTTGTGTAACCAATATCAGCAAATGCATAGTGATGTTCAGAGAGATGTCAGGCACAAATCAAAAGTAGTGCAAAAAATAGTAAAGAGGAGAAGAAATTGAAACATTCCAAAATGATGTTCAGGAAACATTCAAAAATTGAATTATAAATGCACGAACACTTTAACGAAGTCAAGGCATTCCTTTTCGAGAGTAGAATGATCCAGACTAGAACGACAGGGATAATTACAAATGCACTGAAGTCTCAGTTTTGGTAAGAAACAAAACGTTTGTTTTAAACGTCATGTTTTCTGTATTGTTAATAAGTAAATGAATGAATGTTAAATCTGGAGTGTGCCCCACTCAACTGTCCAATTATAATTCATACCATAAATGCAATAGAACTAAAAAACCCATATTGCAATAAACCTACAGGAAAACGAAAAAAATCCCGAATTAGATAATATAAAATAATTTAGAAACCCGTATAATATTTAAAAAATTAATCGCTTTATACATATTTATTCTCACAACCATACATAGTAAACTCTTAAACAACATATCTGCAAATTGAAGTACAGTATTCATATTAAACTATTTGCACATTAAACTCTTCGCACTTGCCTTATAGGTTGATATAAAAAGGCACCAAAAAGATTACGCCTTTTTTGCCCAAATAACTTCTTCTAGTGACGTACAGAAACGCATGTAAGCAATCTGTACGCAGAGTTAAGAGATCAATGAAAATGCATATATTCATGTTTGTAAAATTTTGAATTTTAAGAAATCGGATTTGGTGTTAGGTGTGTAAATGAAGTCGGTACAAGCTGTACAGAATAAGTCTACTATTCCCAATGCATTTAGAGTCAAATATCAAGTTTCGTTTGAATGCATCAATTTGTTTGTGAGTTATCGGGGGAACAAAATTCTTAACATACACACGTACGTACTTACATACACACATACGATATTAGACATCATCGCAAAAAAGAAAAGAAAAAGAAAATAAGCCCTCCTGGAGCCAATTCGTAAAGAAAATCCGTCAGTCGTATAAGTCACTTCTCAGCATACTTTTACATTTTTCAAAATGGAATGTTAGAAATACAAAATTTATTCACTAATATTGCATGTGAGAATTTAATGTAATGATCAAACCGAAAATCGAACCCAGGAACATTTCTCTTCACACGCTTGTGTAACTCAATCAAACTATATCAGATCTGCAAAGTACTATCTCGTATCTGTCCCAAAATATTATTTTTGAGAGCGTGATTCATGATGACCTGTTTTCATATTTAAGACCATGTTTTCGTATTTATATTTGTAATACATGCAATGATATGAAGCATAATAATAATAATAATAATAATAATAATAATAGTAATCCCTATAGTCCTGCCTACCACTGGAGTCATCCCTCACAGTCTACATCTGAGCATCAATCGGCTTCAACTCCCAAAAAACATATTTCTAACTTACAAAAAGCAACCATCCTTAACACCTGTAGAATAGTAGAAGACTTTTAAATTATGATATTGCTTGAGGTGAGGATGCTTGGTATACCCACACCCCATCTGAATCCAACTACAAGTTGTGAAAATAGTTACAGAAGATAAATATAATAATAATAATAGTAATAATAATAATATGAATTCATTCATTTTCAAAAATATGTACAATAAACTTACAAAATACTAATTGGAATATACGTTAACCGCAATTGCCAGTAAACGCTGCTAACTGAAGCAAAACAACATGTATAACAGCATGTATCTGATGGCCCCAATGTTTTTGAGAATTATAAAATATATAAATACTGTGGCTATATTTGGAAAATATATTTTCCGAATTTTTATTTTTTCAGTATTTTCCCACATACTGTTTTAGTATTCAATGTTTTTGAGTTTAAGATTTTAGTCCTAACAAAGGAAAATATTTATTCTCTTAATGTATTAAACAACCCTCTTCGTTCTCCGGAAATAAGAATTCAAAATTCAGAGACATGACCAAAATTAATCTTTTAATTGTTTCCAAGATAATTCCAGTGAGTCCTTAATCAACTTTCTATTATGAGGGCATGTATGTCGTATTTATTTTGAGTAAATGTCACCGTCATCTTTATTTGCAGTAGTAAGGTATTGTATGAATGTATCATTTCATATATCATTTCGCGTTCTTTCCGTCTTCCTTTTCGTATAAACAAACATCATTTTTAAGTAAAAAAGGAAATTATGTCCTTCGTAAAACGTTGCCCAGATATTTTTGGGTAAATATACACGCAACCCCGTGTAATTTGTCTTTAATTTCCAACAAAATAATTTATTGCACCACGCAAAATATTTAATTAATAACTTCAATATAACGAAATATTTGATATTTTGGTGAAGAAAAAGTAAAAAAAGAGCTTGAATTATTATCTTAACACTGTGGTTTTCAATTTTTTTAAAATAGGGCATTTCTTTGTTTTAGTTTAGGGCTACAGACCAACATTTTTTTGTGGACATATTTAATCAGACACAAACCATCACTGTAGTATATCTCATTAGAAGGTCCACACATCACATATTATGTTAGATAAAGATTTTTTAAATTATTATTTTTATTTATTAACGCACATTTAGTAGAGAGGACGATTTGCTTCCTTAACCACCTTAAAGAATGAGTAAAACAATACTTTTTATTTAAGTAATTCTTATTATGAAGTTAATATCATTTGTGGACCACCTAGAATTAAACAAGGGATCGTAGGCGGAAGACTATTATTAATTCAATCCTAGTGATGAGTATCAAATCCCAAACGGAGGAAATTTCTTTGAAATTTTTTTATCATTCCAACCACTGCTTCCCTGAAGTAGACGTGAGGAGCAGTTTGTTGAAAGGGAATATGTGTTGATTCACTTACTCATCTAAAGATTTTAAATTCTGTCGTGATTTGCTGTCGATGCTTCGTTCCCTTCTCTGGCGAGGGTGCCTTTCTTCACATCCTTGTTATTTAATGGGACCGGATCAGGGTACGCAATGGTGCAGGGTTCACTTACCTGTTTAAACCTGTGCTGCTTCCGAGCAAGGCTTCTCGAGGGTCCGCCACGGGAATGGCAGTGTGGTGAGGTGTAGTGGTGGGGGGGGAGTAGCAGGTTTCACCCCCGCCGCTGCCACCAGTGTACTTGCGTGAGTCCTGGAGCACCCCCGCGAGCGGGTCAAAGGAGAAGGGAAAAAGGGTCGCATTCACACGAGTGAGCCGGTCCAGCCGCTGTCCAAGGGATGATCACAGAAGAACCGTATGTTGCTCAATTCGCAGTTGTTCAACTGTGCGGAGTATATTCTGATTTGATCCGATCGAAACGATTTGCTATCACTTATAAAAAATATTTCGTACTTGTCACATACGGTGAGGTTACAGTCATAAAGCTGTTCAACCTAACCAATTTTCTGTGTCGGTTGCTTCGTGAAGTAGACATCGGGATAATTGAGGGTTCCGAAATGATATTTGTCTGGAATTATAAGGAGAAAATACAGCCGAAACCACCTAACCAACTTCGGACCAGTGTGGCATCAAACCTTATCAAATCAATGGGAACAATGTTTACTCACACGAGGTGGTACGTGCCATGGCCATGTAATTAAGTTTACACTAGGTTCGTGGATTCAACTCGCGAATGCTATACAATAAGTAAAGAGATTCAGTCGTTTAGCGGGTTACGATGGCTCTCTCTGCACTTCTGTTCCTACCCTCCGACTCGTGGACTGACATAGAATTCAAAATTTACAGAGTGAACGAAACCGAATAGAGAAGAAGAATTTATATTATTTAGTTGACGATTTTGATGTACTTGCGTTCAGTGTTTTTTACATCAGAACAACTGCATATTACGAGAAAACTATAGTACCGTTAATGTACATTGTAGTACCATTGACTGCTTCCACTGGAAAATTTATTATGAGGAGTAACCGTTATCCCTCTCAGATGAGAATTTTCATACGTTAATGATCGTGAAGGGACGCACTTTATGTAAAGTAATCTTGCATGAGGAATAAATTGTCTTGCTATTTCCAACACAATAAACAACACACGTATATTATCATTTAATAATCAATAAACATCGCGTGTATTCTCATTTCCTTTCTCTTCCAAACCTAGGGTACTTACACATACTATACCTATGTTATAATTAACTATTGCATGTGGAAAAATATTATTAATTTAATCTATTGAATTAATATAAACTTTCACATTGTGGGAAGACTATTGTTTCTTGACAGTTAACTTTAACTTAGGTAAATTTCTAACAGAAAACTAACGCTTTAACGATTAACAAAGTTAACTTTTGGAGTTACAAATTAACGGTTAAATTTCAGATTAACTTTACCTCCTGTGCTGATATCCATCTCGACCTGCCTGTTGTTATCTTGAAGAAGTGGAACAGTGATATTGACAAGCTAGCCCATACTTATGTCTGAGCGACCGAATTTGCTAAGGCAGGTCCCAATGATTGCTCTGCTAAGTCGCTGCTGCGAATGAGGTTGCGACAACGTCGTAATGCCCCTGTGTTAAGGTCACAATAATTTTCTTTGTTCTGATAGAGGTTTAGTAGTTCACCAGTTATATCTGAAACACTATCGATTGACACTATGATTCGTTTGAGTTTGTTTCTGGTTCCGAGAGGTCTTCCGCGTTTTCTTTTAGTGTTTGAACCGTTTTCTGTCATTTGCCATTCTCTTTCAATGGCAGATCGAGATGAGCAGGGTAAGGATTTCTTGGTGTTTTCCTTTTTCCTTAAAGCTCTTCGGAAAGATACCACAGTGTGAAATTTTCTCTCTAGATGCCAAGGAGGCATTTTTTCAGCCCCCTTTTCCCCACTTTGGAACCGTTATTTTTTTTTCTTTCAACCGTGCCCATAATCCCCTTTTCTCCTCTTTTACTGCATTTTTAATAGTCTTCTCAAGCGAATTTCTTCATTTCTACGAGATATGACATGTGAGTTCTATTTCATAAATACATGGTTTCGAAACAAGATCAAATATTTAATTAATTTAATTAATATTTCCTCAGCTTGCTGTGAACATGCAAATTATACGCCATTTTTTTAGCAAACGTAGGTACCTGACTGCAGCTATTCAATGATTGGGACAACAAGTTGTCGAAAGTAGAAACAATGGGATGATTTATCGAATTAGTTAGGTAAAGTAGCGCCTTTTCCTCATTTTAGCGCCTTCTCCCTTTCTTCTCACTTATGAAATTATCACCTAAAACTCCTAACTTTCCCCATATATTTGCAAACGTTTATTCCCAGTTGTCATACGACACTATCTTTAGAGTCAATTCAAATTACTAAGGTGTCATGTACGAAACTGTCTAGTTCACGAACACTATACACTATATATAGGTATATTCATCGTCCTAGAGTGTCAACCATATCATTCGGGAATCGTTCTATATTATTCCCCCCCCCCAAGACTTAAATGATATTAATAAATTGAATCTCTTCAAATCCGCGGATGCTCCATTGCTTCTACAATGTAAAAGAATTTATTGATTGTAATAAAAGTTATATTCGTCTTGTACCTTATTACGCCATTCCTATGGTACTTTTAAAATAGCTGATGAAAATTTCAAAACTATTTTCCTGCGTGCTTGTATTGTGTTTTATTATTCATGTGTGTTTAGTTTTGTCTGTACTCAACCGTGGCGCGGTTGTGTATATTAATTCTTTCCCAGGCCCTGGCCCAGGTTTTTCTCCGATACAGTCTCTCTAGGTTCTCGCCTAAGGACTTAATCTCGAATTTAGAACTATTTTAACAGTTACGGTGTATCAATAATATTTTCTAGATAATCTATAGTTTATAATAATACGCACTTGTGAAAAAATTTGTGTTAAATACAGATTTGTTGATATTCTATTGATATTATAACACATAGCTAACTTTTTATTTTATTTAGGAATTTGCTGAAAGTTTCAACCCGCCTCCTTGTTAGAGTCCTAGATCGGAATTGATGGGATGGTCCCGGAGCTAGCTTGCTTCCGGAGAGTAAATTAGTTTATTATCCTCTACGTGATCGTACGCAGGTTGTAACTGCTCCTTTGACAGTAAATTTATTTATAACTTTGGTGATGATTTTAATTGTGATCTTGAGAATGCATCCGAAAGAGAATCCAATTCTTCTGGTCTCTCCCCCTCCGCTGTCCTCCTCCTGGGGCCAGGTGTATGCACAAGCGACATGCAGAGACGAGGACTCTGTTTATTGAGTGGCTGCATGGAAGAAGGGAGCATTGAACACCGAGTGTGTGGACGTCGCGGCGTCTCTGCAATCGTTTGCTTGACTGTGCTTGAGGAAGACCTTTACAAAGGCGATGGGTGACCAGGACAAGAGACCAGTGGAGCGAGATGGAGGTCGAAGGGCGATCGGAGGAGACGCGATGTTGCTGCTCCATCACGGCAGATCGTGACATGGACATGTGAGGGAATCTAACATATTTTTCTTTTCGTGTATACGGGACGGATCGCCATCACAAAACCTTTACATCAAACTTACATCAGGATGTGGATGATATTTTGAGAATGTTTATTCAAATGGGTGAAAGTTATTTCAAAGTAGCTGCAGCATTTAATGGTTCGATGAAGGAAATTGTGACAATAAATAAATATTCTGTGGACGGAAACTGGATATGATTGAAGGATTATAAAATTCACACAGAAGCCTCACTATAACCAGTGGCGGGTTTACATTGTAATCAAGGTGGGCCTAACCACGAAGGGACCTGGGGAATACTTGTATTTGTAAATCATGGTTTTACAACACAAATTTTATAAATATTACTTTTTAAATAAAATACATCGACTCATCAAATAGGTAATAAACAATTCATAATGTTAACTTACAACCAAATTTAGTAATTGTTTAAAGTAGCGAAGTGTGCCTTTATCTGTTGAGAGTTCAGGTCCAATGGGGAGGGGGGGAGGTTATAGCCCCCTTAGCTCCCCCCATAGATCCGCCACTGAGTATAACTGAATAGAAGAGAAATAAGTCAGAGGAATAATACTATGACAAACAAGATAGAGAAATAATGAATTACAAATTAATTATTCATAGGTTAGATAAGTTCGTTCTCATTGCGTATGATACACATTTTTCTTGGTAGGATTCTCATTTGGTTCACCTTTCTCGCACATGCCTAGAACTGAATGGCAAGAATTTCACACAGTGACTCGCAAGTTCGATATAACTTCTCAATTATCTTGGATACAGTCAGAAACCTTTCGTATAAGTAACTATTCGAATTAACCGAACCCTTCATTTCGCGATCTACAACTTCTGAGTTTGTAACCTTTGTAATTATTCCGTGATCTGATATCATTAATATTTATTTATGACAAGAACGTATCATCCGACAAAATGATCAGCGTGGTGATTTCAATTAACATAATCATTTCAAGTCATGCATTCAGAATGCCACGTGTTTGATTTCTTAATGTTTATGATGTCTTATCATATCTTGCAATTAAGTTTCAAAATAGTAATCTTTTCTTTGTACACCACATTGACATTGAAGTTCACACGAGGTATCGACGTCCTCATGACGAATACTTTCTTGTCATGCAATTTTGAAAGCAGGTTCATTCCTCTACCTCCGAGTAACGCGTGAGATGAATCTTGGAATCTTCAAAAACCTTTCGAGATTGTTGTAAATATTTACGAATTGAAGTTTGGAAAATCTTGTACAAAATTCTGAATTTTTTATAATACCTTGTATAATACCGTGAGATGAATAATAGTTTATCATTTACTCTACGCACTGCACATTTACTCCACTCAGTGTGCACTCCACTGCCCCGTGCAAATTTGGATCTAGAACGTGCACGACTATAAAACCTGAGACATTTGCAACGAAAGAAAACAATGTATATCTGAAAGAAAACTGGCAAATCTCGGGTTGGGGGCACAGTTAGAACAAAGTGCAATACGGGAACTGTTTACTTCTACATATAGATTTATTATAGCATAACATTATGCAAAAATGCTTCATGAATCTGGACACGTATTCTGAAAAAAATAAACCCATGAAATTAGTGATAAAGGTGAAAAATTCATTCGAATTGCTGAGTAAGTTTCGTTGGTGTTTTTACGTTAGACCGTACGAGATTTTTAGCCTAAGATTGTTATAATCTTTGAAATTTGTAGCAAATTTCGGTCTTAAGAGTTTATTTTTTACATAAATTTTTATTCTGAAGGACAAAAAGATTATATACTTTGTAACTTATGATAGAAAAAGTTGTCCCTGTTTTGTAGGAGTATCAATGGATCGTGTTTCTGTACGGATGAGTTGGTTAATTTATTTTTGTCCACATGGTTGATGATTTTCCCGGATATCTAGGGAATATTTCCCATGAAATCTGGACACATTAAAAAAAATATTTTCGTTCCAACTTTGCTCAGATTTCATAGTTCAGATTATAATCTCTGTATATCTCTCGGTGTACGATAGAAAACTAGCTAGAGGTAAAATGTATCGCATAAAATAGTTAGTACGGAGAAAATCTGTAACAAAATACAATCATTTAAAATTTTATAAATACGTCGTTGGCCACAAAAGTTTATCGCTAATGGAAGATAGCATTGGGAGGAATTTAATTAACCCATATGCAGATGGCTTGAGTTCGTGTCTTGATCTTAATAGTGAGTCGGTGCTTGGTGGCTGAGTGAGCCAACGCCAGCGGCGGCGACGGCGGAGAACACAAGAGGTCCGTTTGACTGGACGAATCCGAGAAACGACAGAGCGGATAAACTCTGCTATCAGTTCACTTCATGCATCGTTCTCTTCCTCTAGTCCGCATGAAGCCTCCAGAAGGAGCAACGATGTCCGAGGACTCGCAATCGTTAGGGAGTAACATTCGGGAGTATAGCGTACCTGTGAGCTATCCACATGCAAGTTGATTCTGCGTATGCTCAGAAGTTAGTGGTACGCCAACGTTCCTAGCGTAGTATGTTACAACGCCTCTGTTTACGTATGATGTTAGTGGTACGTTAGTGAGAGATGTCAAGGCGGATTTGAGGTTATGTTGGTATCTGAGAGGGTATGCGAGAGATTTGTTGGTTGTGTGTGCCGCATGAGCAAGTGTTGGTGTACTCACAGTAGAGTTTGCGTACGTTTGCATAGATGTAGTTTGTTTGGATTTACAATTTATAGTTTGATTTGAGTGGAGTCAGTGTGGCTCAGTGGATAGAGCACTGAGCTGCTGGCTGGATGGCCGGGGATCGATCCCCGGTGAGGTGGGGATTTTCATCACATCTCAACATCCAGACTGACTGCTATAAAATCAGTACCAGGATCTATCCTGGGGTCGAACCGGTCGGAGCGAGATGCTGACCACATCTCCTCCTTCTAGTGCCGGGGTCAAGAAATCGCGCGAGCTGTACCCTCCTCGAAGGCCAAAGTCCACAAAGGGCTGTAGTGCCAGAAAAGAAGAAGTATGATTTGTGTCGAAGGTGTGCTATGCAAAATTATATTAGAAGCTTTGTTTAATTTGTTTTATGAAGAGTGATGTCATTCGTTTAATAATTATACAACAATTTTTAGTAGGGATAAGAAGCAAAAACTCTCTGAGAAATCACTAAGGATGTGCCGATGTGAGTGTCCTAGAGCTTGATGTGAGATCTCAGTACAGAGAAAGAATTTTGGATATGACATCTCATGTCTCGGATACTAGAATGTTGGGATGCCACATCCAAAAATTGGAGTGTTATATTCAAAGGTGTAAAGAAATCAATTCGTTCCCCTGGATTGGGATCTCGCATCACAACCCGTTCTCTAAGTGAGGGAGGGGGGCTCAAATTTGTGTTAAGTAAAATATCTCTACCAATGAGCAATCAATCAGCATTCTACAATGACAGGAAGTGTTTCATAATTATGTGAATTAGTGTATAGCAGCCTGTCTTCAACATTTTTAAAATCAAAGAAAAATATAATCATGATTTTATCTTCAGCGAAATGGAATTTAATGAATAATATTCAATTACTTTTCAAATTCGTGTGTTGCAGGCTGAACTAATTTCAGTACAAAACCCTTTCGTTCAATATAAATAATTATGATATATAATGTCTCACGAACCCAACTACAAGTTTTTCTTGCCATTTTGTAGCCTGTTTAGTTGTAGCGTGTTATATTTTGTTGTGATTCCATACTGTCCAATATTTATAAATTTCGGAACAAAATGTCTCCTGTGAACTTTACCAATGTTTCAGAGAATACTTTTAAGAGGAATATACTTCTGCCTAGAGCTTTGGAAATTTTTCATAAGATCCAATGAAAAATCACATAATATTTTTCAATTGATTGAATAATCTTTTTTTGGTATTTTGATTTGGTATAGTGAAACAATAATCGACTCAACGTACATACTTCGACAGGCAAATGATTTTTTTAGTATTTAAAAAAATAGCCATTCGCGCACTGAATGTTCAGTAATACGAAATGATTAAATATTTGTCAACAATATACGGTTAATTTAAAGTACTGTTCACTATCCTTCTTTCATATGTGATTTTAATTATAAATTTGAAAGAAAATAGGGAAAAAATATATGAGTACATAATAATTTTACCCGAATCTCTTTTCCATTTTAATACCATATCTCTTTTGGTGTCGGGAAAATTATTGCAAGCATTTATGATACCTATGAAGGTATTCTTATCATTACTTTTATTTCTTTTTCAGAATTTCAAAGGCATTCTGAATTCGAAAACATTGGTATTTTTAAATTTTATTTATTATTACTATACGTAGACACAATTACAATTTCCGTACTTTGCAATTTGTGTCCAGAAACATTGCCTTCTCTTTGGCAATAGACCATTGGGACAAATTAGCACACAAAATACTTTTCAGGTGGATGAAGATATTGAGATGCAATTTAATTAATGTAGCAGAAATTTCATGAGGTAGTGAAATGACTTGTAATATGCTACCTGATGTTGCTATTTGACTATCCTGGTTTGAACCAGAAACATGAATAACCAGACTCGCCTCTAACCTCTATTTTGCAGAATCTCGTTTCCCTAAAGTCAGAAAATCAATCATATGAGCGTCACGTAGGAATAACAGATATATTCATATTAATATCGTGAATATAAGTGAGGTATAAGAACTCTATTTCTATCTTGTGGTTGTAGTGGTAGTCACGACGGATGTTATTACGTTGATGTAACATTTCAAAATAATCAATTGAAGCTTACCAGAAATCTCCAGAAAATTGAAGAATATGCATAATGATATTGCTGGATAAGCAAAGAAGTGACATTTATAATATTTCACATGAAACAAAGTAAAATAAAAAAACTAAATTATATTTTACGCGAAAAAACAACATTTTTTACAAACAAACTCGATCTGATTTTAATCTGTCAATTTGTGCACTTCTTACAACTTTTGTCCATGATTTTATAATTTATTGTGGTATTTTGTTTTATCTCCTCCTAACACAAATTATCTTTCTATTTCCTAAATAAAAATAAATTATTGTTATTATCATCGAGTCTTACTATATCTTGTTTGTACATGTCAAGGTAAATGTCGATTTTGAAAGCCATTCGAAATTTATTTTTACTGTGTTTGGTATATATACATACGGGTTATGCATTAACTCAGTACTAAGATTATATCGTGAATATCAGGTCATCATGTGTGTTCTATTTTATTTTTTTTCATAAACAACTTCAATTATAGGAGAAGAATTAATTTCATATGTACCCTATGGAACCTCTGCTACCATTCAATTTCTCCGCTGAAAAATCTTAAAGCAATTAATTGTTATCTTCTTTTCTTGCAGGGTGTGGCTGAAAACTACATTTGTGTCTACTGTGGAAAAGAAAATTACATGATTATCACCAAAGGTAGGTAATTCTTTATAAATTCTTGACTTCCGTTAGGAAAATGAAAGCCTTTTATTTAAATGAATTTCTTACTCATTTCTATTCACAAACCAGGTAGAAATTGGGAAAAAACATTGCGTTATTTTAAAGAGTCACTTTACTATTAGACACAAAAGTGAATGCAATATTAAGTTACACGTTGGAGACTAGATACTATGTCTGTCATGACAAAACGAGTGAGAAAGTAAAGCTGTTTTAAGTGTTTTCCAACAAAAATTAACATTTTTCACAGATGTAGTCCGAATGAAGTCATTGTAAAAAAAAAGTCATTCGTTTGTGTTTGATTTCTCGTGGTAAAAGTAGAATGAGGAATTTAATAACCCAACTTTAAATTTCTGTTAACTAAAATTGTTTTATTTAATTTGAAACTATTGCATTTCATTATAAAATAATTTTGAAGTTCCTAAAAAGAAACTTTGATAAGAAACTATTTTTAAATTACAATTGTCTTCTTGGATCGTCTTGGTCGTAACAGTATTTTTACGAAGAAACAAATATTAATAGTTATATTACAGTTTCATTTTATATTCATTTTCATCATTATTCAGCAGGGTAAAATAACAGTACTTTGCGGTAAAATACGTCTCTTCTTACACTACTATCTTCATTTATATTCTACGGAAAATAATTTTTTCCAATGTTATTTTTATATTAAATACAGAGAAACACAAAAGCTGTAAAACTTAATTGAAATAAGAAAGTTAATAAAAATAATAAATAGTAATCATACTTAGTGAACCATCACTTTTAATCTAATCAGGAAATAATAACACAAATTGCAAAAGTATATGTTTCATGAGCACAAAAAGGAAATGTCTCGTCGTTCATTTCTTATCTTATCTAAACCGTCAGATTATTTTCCCCTCTTATTTTGTGTCCGGTTACCAGCAATAAGGATGAGTAATAATGCGACTAACACAGTATTGTGGTACTGGTACAAACATTTTATTTTACTGATTTAAATGGTTACCGATAGCCCGTTTCATTAAGTTTTTATAATATCCAAAATTAGTTGAAGTTTTTTCTAATATAAAAAATTGTCGTAAAAAAAGTCATACTTTTTCCCAGGAAAAAGATGAGAAAGTAGAGTCTCAGAATGCAGCTTTAAAAACTTTATAATCGGGTGTTTTAATAGACCTGTATAAAAAGGAGAACAAGTACAATAAAAAATAAAATACGATTGTTTTTTAGCTATTCTTCCTAAATCTCTTCTCCGAAAGAGGTACAATTTCTTAAACATGAATCTCGCGAAGAAATTACAGATGTTGTGTTGCAATATAGTTAATTTGTATTATTCCACCTCTTTATAGTGTTATCTTGATTGTAGTAATTGTACAGTGTTAGCTTGATTGCAGTAGAGCTTTGTTTTCAAATGATATCTTCTAACCCATCTTCTACTCACAACCTGACCGGGACTTTTCTCCGGTTTTCCTTTCGGTAGAGGTTGATTTATATGTTAGCGACAATATAATTAATACTTTTGTTTTATTAATGTCTAATTTTTACTGCATTTTAAAACTACGATTTATTTTGAAAATAATAAATGGATAACAATACGTAAAATAACTTCATTTACAATTATTAAATCCATCACGGTCCTTGGGTAATTGATCGGAATCAATGGGATGGTCCCTTGCTTATTTCTAGAGGGTCACTTATTTTATGGTCCCCCATGTAGTCACACGCAGTTTGCAACTGTAAAAGTTTTTTTATTTATCTATCTAAAATCAAGTGCAAATTGTGACGTTTTTGGTTAGAATGCTCCTGTTTGCACTCAACTGATCACATGTATCTCAGTGAAGTCAATTCCCTACTTTCGTCTCGTATGTAACCGTCGTATCCCTTTTTCTCTTGATCTGGTTCATTGTTTAAGAAGCTTCATTTAAATTTTCTTTTCTTTAGATATTCTTTTTTAAATATTCTCTGCGTCCTTTATACCCTTCCCTTCGTGCACCATCTCCGTGTTTCCATTTCAGTATACTTAGCATCCATTAATATATTAGCTACATCCCAAAGATGATTCAGTAAGATAAAGCATACCTCTATAAAAATACACGTCGAGTTGAAAAGAATTGCGAAATGAGAAACTAAAGATCAGTTGAACATTTGCGAATAGCACGTTAGAGGCTGAATACTACCCTCCAGAAACTCTGGAGATTTCTAGGTTTTGGAGAAGCGCGGCCTCTCTCTAGTCGTACAAGTGCTAAGAGAAACAGATGCTCGTAACCAGCCAAAATGATACTTGCTTCAGATCATAGCACTCCGAAATTTTACCTACCATCCATTACTTTCTTTCCTCTTGATCTCATTTTAAGTGAAAATGACTTTTAAAATATTTTTCTTAATTTTAATTTACAGCTACTGATATTTTTAGGAATATTCGTAATTGTAATATTGATGTTAGTATTTCCCTATTGCAAAAATCTGGATTTTCAGTCGTAACATAATAAATGGCATCATAATATAGTATATTTTTATATCTATGGTGATAGAAATTGAGTATATTTGCTGTTAATTTTCTTTTAAAGAGCGAATTACTTGTCATTCAACTGACGTGTAAAAATGTGAAAACTTAACTGATATAATGAAGAATCGGGACAACCGTGGGTATTAAGATATATGTTCCACAAATTTCCGAATAATTAAAAGTGTCACTTTTGAATTATATAATAACAAAATAACCTCAGAGAAGTCTTAGGCAGAAAGTTAAGAAGAAATTGTTCGCCATGTTTTCGCACAACTTCATTAAAACAAACTTTGTGATGAGAAAAGTGGAGAGATGAATCATGATTAAACTTAATGAGTAATTACATTTTAATCTTTCATATACCTTTGTTTGACCCTGCACATTTTTTCTAAAAAATTAAATAACAGAAACTATTGATTGTTCCAAAATGTGTGGAAAGACATATCTAATCTCCACGACTAGTCCCTATTCTTCATCTTATTAGTAATATTTTCACAATTTTACATGTCAGTCTCACGAAAAGAAATTTCCTGTTCAAAACATATTTAGCAGTCAATATTCGTATTGCAATAATAACTTTTTTCGATATTGTATGCCAAATTTTTTTCTAACCGTTTTTTTTCTCCTCTGAATGAGTAAGGAAGTAGAAGACACTTGACTCGGTGAGTTTTCGGATGTGGAAATGTTTTTTTTGTCTCGATTCCCCCTTTCCGCTTCTCGCTTCTGAGTATTTTCCTCCAGCCTGACCCGGTCTCTCTCCGGCTTTGTGCCCTGTGTGCTGCACCTCGTTGCGCGCATTACCGTTCGCCAAGAGGGGAAGATCGCGCAGCGACATCTACGAGCCATTGCGAATCGTTGAGTCATTTTCATATCCTTTATGCATGTCCTCTCCCTCCCGCTGAAGACGATTCTTCGCGAGAAGACGGATGCTCTGCAAAAGGGAGAGACGATGAAGGTGGCGGCTGAGTGAGGAGGTAACAACTCGTTCCCTCTCCCCGTCACACTGGTTTGCGAAACTCCGCCGTCGCTCGCAAATGAAATCTGCACGCTGCAGCTCGCTGGCTGCCGGTACCGGAGCCAACTCCGCTTCACCTAAATGACCACCTGCTTTTTCCGTCACACCAGTGCAGCGTTCTCGGGGACACGTTACAGTACCGACGGTTTATCTGCGCGCATGGCCTTGAGTAAGTATAATCCGCGCAACGTAACTCCCGTTTTGGGTGCCGAGCTGAAAGTGAGGGCGCGAGGGCGAAAGAGGAGGAAAATAAACCAATTCTGCAAACATTTATCATTCCGAGCGAAGGGTCTACAACTCCGTCGCACACCATCCAGATATCCCAGTCGACCACCGAAGTTCGACGAAGGTACAGTTTTCGTGGAAAGAGCGACCGTCCCACCCCATTAGCAGACCCAGCCACAGATTACAGACAGCCTAGGCTAGTAGGGAGTTATACTCGAACTTATGTTTCTTTGCTTTGAGAAAATTAAACTAAAAAAAACATGAACGGAAACGCTCTGTGCTTATTAGTTCATTGTAATGCCGCAGTAAATTTCTTTATTGTCCTCAGCGTGGTAATATGCAGTTTGTAACACCTCTCATGACAATAAATTATTGTCAATCTAACGTGCTTGATGTTGGTACAGATCTTATACTCAATGTAGTCAACGCTTTTACTTCACCATAGTCCATAAGAGTAATAATATTTGTACCTCGAGTTATGTTGGCAGGACATTCGAATTTCTGGAAACTTAAATCCATCGCCAACCTCGGACACCAATTCGCGTGCTCTTGTGGGACTGCTTGGTTCTTTCTACATCGATCGTGTGGAACAACCTGGTATCAAAGTTTATTGTGTTTTTAACTTGTATTTTTTACTGCAAAAAATCCCTTTTATGTCCATTGATATTTATTTGGTTATAACTTGAATTCGTAAAAGTTGGCAATTCGTGTTAGGTTGCCATATTATATAATTTTCGGTAAAGTTATATGACTTGGGGTATATTACGCGCTTTGGAGCCTTTGGGCGAGAGGAGAAGCCTTTCTAAAAACGTTGACTTACTATCGGAATAGAAATTGCATATCTAGTTCGCACTTGAATAGAAAGTGATCCACATGAAAGCTAGATAAAGGAAACTAAGCTAATTTTATCGTGTATTGACTGATAAATGGGCAAAAAATAAACGGAAATGTTTGTGCTTCGGCTAGTGGCAGCCGGCTTGCGCGCACAGATATCGCGTCAGCAGTGTGCCAGCGAGAGGATGTCGCTCTCTCGCTTTTCTGTACTTCACTGCTAGGCGTGATTAGAGATACCGGAGACATAATAGCGAGGTAATTAAAAATCTTACTCCCATCATTAGATTGGCAAAGCGAAGCTCCGGTTGATGAGGAACGTAACTCTGTGAGAAACATCCCACGACGATCAAGTGTACATGAAAATGATGCGGAGTGTAATAATCGTACCTTGGTAACATATTAAATACCATAATTGAAATAATTTAATCATCTCCTTAGAGTGCCAAATTTCTAATTGAACAACCAATTACATTAATTAGTAGAAATTCGCAGATCTGAAGTAATAAAATCTAGTATTTTCCTTTTTCTTTCGTATATAACCATAAAGTATTTTATTGCCCAGAAGAAGAAATTGTGAATGCCACGGGTTGTTGATCGGAATTGACCTAAGATGTTCCAGCAACAAATAATTCTTGACTCCCTCAACTTCACTTACATTTACGATGACTTCTCTTGTACTTTATGTGGTGACGTACTTTTATGTAAAAACTATTGATTTGGTGGATCAAGCCAATTACTTCTTAGGAATATCGTTTCCTTTTTTAGTATTTAGAGTTTTTATCTTACAAATGTAATTCTTCTCCAAGGAAACCGTTTGACGATTATGTTAATTTGAACGATAAAAGAACATTATACTCAGTCATATCCAGTGTCAATATTTCTACTATATGTACGAGGGTTTATTATCTCTGGGTATATTTTCGCGGAGTATCTCTGTTCATCTTTTTATTGACTTTCACTGTACAATTTGTCTTCGTGGTGGGTGTGAGGATCGATTGGTGTCTAGAATATCTCATATATAAGGTATCGATCCGGATTATTGGAGTTGTAGTATAGAATTCTACTGTACTGTTTCGATAGAGGGTACTTAGAAACCTTTAATTAGTAACTGGGCACTTAAAATCACATTCATTTACGTCTGTTAGAATATTCTTTATACTGTTCTTATTTTGTCTTGAATTAGCAATATAATTTTTAAAACTTTTTACGTGTATTGATGTGAGAATCTCAGATATACTCAGTAAGATGGATCAGTGCACATGTTGAACCCTCTTTGCTAGAGTATCTTCAGTTTCAAATACATAAAAATGTCTGAAATACCGGTACAATCAACGAATCGCCATTGATCACCGGATCAAGAAAACCGGTTAGCATCAATACAATCCCAGTTCGACTCATTTGATGGACTCGGGGTTGACTGATCGACACATGGTGAGGTAGTAAAACAGGACGAGTTGATGCTGTTTGGAGGGTCAGCCAGCATTCACACCGACTAAGGGGAGAAGGCTGTACTCGACGTTTAGTACGCAGCAGTTGACAGGCAATGACTGTCGTGAAGAAAACCACGATGAACGACAGATCCGATGCAAGAAGATAACAGAATAAGTGCGACGGGTGACGAAGAATCACTTGTACGCGAGAACCGTCATTTAATAACGACATTGTTCTTAAAATAATAATAATAATCGTAATGTCTCAAGTACACATTTAATTTTAACTCGTTTTATTTCAGAAAGTACATAGTTCAGTTATTCACATTGTTTAGTATTATAATGTTGATAAAAAATTGTGGTTTAAGCTAGGGACACAATTAAAATTTATTTATTATATTAATTAAAAAGGATTAGTATATTCTATTAAAAAGTATTACTTTAATAAAAGTTATTTCGGAACAGTTATTTGTCATTTTTATATTTTTTAATACAATTAACAGAAAATTTATTTCCAAAATATTTTCTACTTTTTCTGTTTTTCAAAGCTCCTTTTCATTAATTTTCTTTATATTGAAGTAGTTGATATCTGATATTTAATTAATTGTTTTTTGTTTTTTTCTGACAAAGATATTTAGTGATAATGAAGGTGGTTTAGGGGTAAAACAATCTGTAAGTGAACTATGAAACAGAAAATACATGTCATTCAAAACAGTTAACAGTAGTGACGAAACATTTTATCATGAAATTCTGACTGATATTACCGCTCAATTGTGTAAAATTTTAAGCTTATGATATTATTAATTTATAGGTTTTGTAGCTTTCAATGCTTCGGCAACCTTTGGTGTGTGTAGGAAATCCCCTAAACGTAAGGGACGCGAATGCGACTTACTCTGTCTCCTCCTCCTCTCTCTCTCTCTCTCTCTCTCTTTCTCTTCTTCTATCTGCAATCAAGGAGGTAAAGAAAATTGAAAGTTCTAGCATCAGATTGATTTCGTGAATCAATTTCTGAGGTAGCGAGAAGATAAGAGCCAATGAAATGTTAAAACTAAAACAATAACATGGTGTTGCACTTTTCAATCAATCGATTCCAAGGTACGAGGAACCACACAATCTGCGAGACAAGGGCATAGAAAGAATAAGCGGAGTAACTTAACTCTTCTACTGTGTCTTTGAGTTCAGTATAGAAAAATTACCGAATAATAGTATGACTGCTGGTTTTGCCAAAGCCAAGTATCAAAGTCACTAAATCGTTGAATGAATGACAGTCGTAAACGTTTTCAAAAAATGTCACGCGAACCGTGGCGAGGATAATCATATCTAGTCGAAATAAAAAAGGAAGTTTCTACCAATTTCTTGTGTTGATTTCATTGAAGGGGGTTGTCAACCTGGTGGAATATTAAAAATATTGCGCATGGAAATATGTTTTACTGAATCGAGAGGAAACGCCACCCTGTCATTTTTTTATTTTTTTATTTTTAATGAGGAATTTAACATTTGATTATTAAGAAATGGAATTATATCAATGATGGAAGGATGATAATTTACTACGAATTGTTTGATAATTTACTACGAATTGTTACAGTCAGTATTTCTACTATTTGAAGGTGCCTTCTTCTGAGCTTCACAAAACGAAAAAAAACTAGAATAAACTTTATGAATAGAACTAGAATACAAGAACAAATTAAGTATGCAAAGAAAATGTAACATTACAACAATACACAAAAAAGTTTTCTCAAACTTATAGGTTAATTCCTCTCATCCAATCGTTTCCGAATTTTGGTGTACCGATAACGTGTGTGTACAATACTAAACGATGAAAGGTTAGTTTCGCTTAGACTTCTCAGGTCTTAGAACCCTTCATGTCCGTAATTCGGTAAAATTCTGGGCGATAATACACGGATCTAGACAGAAGGTAGTACTGATGGAAATCCGTGTGTTGTACCAGACCGTGAATTGAAGCAAAGGTTTCACGCAGGAGTAACAGGAGAGGGGCGGCAGGACGGTCCGGCGGTTCAAAACAATTAGATATTATACTTTTTATCTTAAAGTCCTATCTACATCTACATTAGGTACATTTCGCAAATGTTTTTTTTTTAATCTGAGACGGAGCTTTGACTTATCGTAATCATCGTCTGTTTTTGAGAGGATTTATCTCTGGAGCGAATATTCCTCTCATTCTTACAGGAATACTTGGCGACCTTATTCTAGCGGCAAATCGATTAGAAATGATTGGATCCGAGAACATTAGAGAGTTTTTTTTGGTAGTACAAGCAATATTTTAAAATCACGATTTAGAAACTCCGAAGATTTGATAGTCGTGTACCACCATAGAAGACCGTAGACCAGATTCTCGGGATCAAATTAATTCACGATGATTAATTGTTTTATCTTTCATCCACCATTACTGTATCGCCAAACTACATAGTGTATACAGCCCGTAAGGGACGCGAAGATAGCCCATTGTTCCCCGGAGAGTTCTCTTTCGAGGATGCTTGTGTGTAGCTCCCTGCAAAGAGCTCTTGGGCCTTCACAGTGTTCTTTTGACGGCGGCGAATGTGAGCTCAAGTTGTGTGAAGCGGATCCTCAGTGCCTTCGTATGTCGCTAATTCTGCGTGAGAGGGTTATCCGGACGAGTGCTTGGCCTGAGGCCCATCTCGCTCGCAAATGAACGCGGCAATTTGTGAGGGTACGCTTTCTAACTCTAGCAATTGCCATGGGGCTTTTAGGGCACTACACCTCGCTCCTTGAGCTCTTAACCGACTCAGGTGACATAAGTTGGGATTTTAACGAGTCATTTTTATGCGAAAATTAACTACAATGCTGATAAATTTTTTTAGATAACTAAACTAACACGCGCACTTCAATAAGTTGGGAATTGAAAGAAAGAAATTGTTAAATAAATACGAGGTCACTTGTGCATTTGTTGTCCTTTTTGAAGAGTCCCTCGCTGTTGTCACACTTCTTGTTATTTTAATCCCTCCCTTTCCATGTGACGTAAAACAAATCAAGGAATTTCAAATTGAATAATATTCTCCTCTCATCAGTGAGTATTAAAATATTTTCGCGAAGATGAGGGGAAAAACACCTCGCTCGGTTCCTGATGACGATCACTTTTGGGGTACATTTCTGTTATTTTATTAAATCATATTAATGGTAGACATTAATGTAGAAATAACTCGAAACATCTAAATGAAACAAAACATATGAATTCGAATAGTGCCGTAGTGTGATAGTAATAGACCTATAATGTTGTAATCGCTTTAAGTTAATTCAGAGCTTGAAGAATAATAATTTTTCTGGAGTGAAAACTCAAATGAAAATAATGAAGTCTATAAAAAAGTAAAATAAAGTAGTTAAAGCTGACAAAATGATGTCTAAAAACAAGAATATAGAACAGGAACGTTAATGAGAATTACATAAATAGTGTAATAGTTGATCACTTTGTAAATAAATATCGTAAGATGAAATAGAAAGAAATTAGATATTGGATAAAGAAACAATTTTTTTAATACACATCAGAGATGTGTCAGATGCTAAGTAAACTATTTTAAAAACAAAAGTACACATGATATTAAGTTTGACCGAAATTGAATAAATTTACGGATACAGAAAAGTTGTCTAATTAATGTGATTGCCTGTTCCATTTTGTGTGTATATTTCTTAACACTTATTTTTATCTCGTCATGTAACTATTATAAAAATGTTTAGTGAATATCAATGGCTCCTGAAGGAGACCCAAATAACGGTCACAACGTCTTACTAAAAAGTAAAAATTAAAAGTAAATGTCTAAAAACATCCCTTAAGTTCAATTAATGAAAACTCAAGAAACTAAATATATTTTGTGAGACGTAGCACATCCCCCCTCTCACGTTATATGTAAATGAAGGGAAATTTATTCTCATTTTATTGTCTAAAAGGGATGATTTTATGTGATTTCGAAGAACGTACTAGAAATTAGGGGTGATCTTACGACGCAAGAAGTAAAAGGATACTGAGTGTAGGGTGTAGACAACTTTGCAAAATTATATCACATTATAAGACAATGTAGCAATGTCTTATAATTTATCAATTCAGAAAAAAAAGTTTTTAATGTCGAAAGTGAAAATACCCTTTTATCAAAATTTTTCTTATTTTTGGAGTAATCTATGGTAGGTTTATCTCAGACTTACTCGAACTCCAATACCGCAGATGTCACGAAGATATTTGAAGTGCAGTTAAATTAAAGTATTGAACTATCGTTACTTCTGTGGATTATGTAAAAATACTGTATAGAAATAAGTGTTTCGACAACATTTTCATCGATCAGTGCCCCAGATCCAGAAATGATTGATCTGCAGTTTATCACACACGTATGCTGTAACGCCATGGGACATGATGAGGTGTCAAACCATTTTTTTGCACTCATCTTTCGGGAACTATTTGTAACCTTCGATGTTTCTCGAGTCATCAAAAGATTTTTCTCCCATTGAACTTTTTAAGGAATTCGTTCGAATTCAATGTTGAGGAGACCATCCACTGTGGTTGATGAACATAAATGGCCTGTGATGGCGTGATTTTATCTCAAAAATTGTTAGTGTGATAAAGAAAAGAACAAGTCGTAATGAAAAGCTTTCTAATTTTACTCGATCCCGTTCAATACTCAATCCTTCGAAGATTCGCGTGTTCGAGCGCGTCAGAATACTTAATAATATACACTCTACAGATCTAGGCTTTGGTTCAGACCAATTGAATTTCTTTTTCTTTTTTTTGTTATAATTGCTCAGACCACAAAGCATGACAAATAAATGAAGAAATCGCGCGCATAGATTTGTATTTTGTCGAAGATTGAAAATAATAGTCCGTACTCCTCGGTGTGAGAAAATTCAAGAAAATAAAATAAGAAATGTCCATTTCGAGTTGTCTCTTGTGTCTTTGTTGTTATTCCTTCTTAGCATGTCATGAATTATTAATGCAAAGAATAGGATTCGAACAATTCACGAGAAAAATGATGAGAAATGAGTGAAAGAAAACCTCAAATATATATTAAGAGGTAGAACCAAGAAAATTTCATAAATATGCTTGCAAGAATATAAATGATAAATAAATAATACAAAGAGAGATTATGTAACTGTTTCTACTTTTTTTAAATGGGACTTTAGGGCTCGCCAACATCAAGGTCATTAGAACCCTTTATATGCTTCTAGAATCACAAAACGGGCTCTAATGACTTTGACGTTGGCGAGCCCTAAAGCCCAAAGAGAAGAAAAAAAATCGCTAAATGGTAAAAATCCTTTTTGAGCATTTTTCCTCCATACAATACACTACGTTTAAGATGAGTAATAAATATTGTATAAAAAGATATACGAACAATTATGTGGTTGACTGAATAGTTTTATCTAGGATTTTCTTAACTGTTTAAACGGATATTAAGGAATATCACGGCATCTGAAGAGAGAGATCTACACAACTTATTAAAAATAGTGATGAACGCAGCAGGAAGAAGGCAATGATCATGGTAATCTTGGTCTTGTTCTAGCTTACTCCATTTCAATCTTGGCCTCAATGTAGTAATTTTAGTTTTGTGTTTCAATTTCTGCGTGAAAAAAGTCAAAGAGTTTATTCAGATGATGCAAGAAAGTGTAATGGTTATAAAAAATATATTACTATTACAAAACTTAACTATAATAATTGCATCTAATATAAATATACTTCTCTTTAACAAATATGCTCTGGAATATATTTATTCAAAATTGGATCAAGGTTTGATATTTAGGTAAGAGTGTTTCGGAGATACTTCTGAATAAACTCTGACAGTAACTTTTAAATCAAGGGAGGAACTGGAGTTTTACCTTGAATGTTGCCTTTTTTTATTTCACGCAGATCCGACGAGAGTCTCTGAGAGAAGTCATTGCACTGATAATGGTCGATCGACTATTGAGATATTGATAGACGTCAACATTTTGAAGTTCGTTTGTGAGATAAATGTGGATTTTGTTATGTCGTCAGCGTGTATATCTGGTTTGTAATGTATCGATTTCAGTAAAAGTTTAGATTTAGATACGGGACACGAGTGCCTATAGATGCTTTTGAGTATATAAATGTCAAGGAGTGAGAGATACAGTGAGGAAATAATTCGTTTTACCGTCATTTTCTTTGTGTTGAAAGAAATGTTCTAATGATGAAGCATGGTATAGTCCTCCTTTTTTCAAAAACTGAAAGTTTTATGTAACTATTTGAATTTTCATTTCCAGTCCCTCTTCTTATGGCCTACGCTCTCGTCGATAATTGAGTCGTGTCTAGAAATGTAATATTTTAAGTTACTGAAACAATCCATAGAACTATTACTGATTTAATGTTGCAAGGCGCAAGAAATTGTCATACACTGGAGAAAATAAATAAAAATATACATGTTACAAGAATTTTATCAACAATACTTTAAAGTTACAGATACAGGATTTAATTTTGTAACTAACGAACTGATTTTTAGTTCTGGCGAAATAATTTTAAACGGGTGAGTTTTTGGGGAGGTAGAAATTTCACTTTTTTCCGTTACAGTATATTTAATGCGGAATCATTGAATGGGAACGAGCTAAAAGGAAGGACACAACATGAATTCTACGCTAAAAGATATCCCATGGTTACAAAGTGGTATTGAGTGAAATTTTGGAATGTGATTTAATCCTTGAATGACGACTTAATGACTTAAGCTATTATGTACATACTTTATATATTCATCAATTTGTCCTATAATGTCCATTATATAATAAAGATAAATAATTCAATACATGCAGACTGGACGAAACGAGTCAAAACGTTGTTATGAAAAAACACAAAAGAATCGTAACCGTCCATAAAATGGAGTATACCTGTCTCAATTTATTTCATTATTTATTTGTCCTATATTTATGCAGTCTGAGTTTATTTGCTGAAAATGATTTGAATGCTACTACCACAAAAATATTTAACCTATTTTTCAGATCATTCATTTCTTTCAACACAGCATCCCAGTTGAACAAAAAATAAAAGTATTTCATAAGAGAACGAGGTGAGAAGGTTTGAAGTTATATTTTTAATGGCTTATTTGTGATAATTTGAACTTAAATCTCGATAAATCATTATTGTTCAATTATAATGTTTTATTTTAACCTAAATTATAGTATATAAAAATTATAATAGTAGCTAAATAAAGAAGATTAGAAAATTTGATTAACTTCCTTGATAAACTTCCAAATACTATTAGACAAAAAGTATACACGAGTAATGTGTTATAATCCCTTCTATTACTTTTCAGATATTTCTTTCGCAAGGTAAAGCTAATAAATAAACACAAATAAAATAATAAATAGTAGAGAAAATAAGATAAAAACTTTCTAGCTGTGTTGTGTGACCATGTAACAGTAGCCTACGTATTCTGATGTCCAAATATCGTGTAAAAGTCACTCATGGACTGTTGGCAGTAGTTTGACGAGTTGTCCATGTTCTGTCTCCTAGATAACGAATTTCTTGCTAATCACTTATTAGCCCGTGACCGAAGAGAACATACTCGGTAAGGGAAGAAACACCGGACTATTGGCGCGCTAGGCAACGGCGGGAAAGCTCTCCGAAGATATCTTTTATTTTTCTAATCCTTTTCTCTGGTCCAATGTGAACGTTTCTTAAGCCACCATCATTTGTCGTGTGAATTCCTTTTCACTTCTTTTCTTCAGTCGTTTTCTGTACAAGATTTTCACGTTCCTTCCATGCCATGTACTAGAGTGTTGCTTTTCTGTTTTTCCTTTATTTCTCTTTCATCTCATTCTTCCCGCCTTTTCCACTACCGCGATAAATATATAAAACAGACGCCTGCGTTTGAATAACTCTTTTTTTTTATTTTTGGTTTCCCCGCCAATCTCTGCGACGGTCGTTTGGCGCGCTTTCCATGATGTGGGTGGCCCCTTCGCCTCGCCGCCGGTTCAAACCGCTGCGGAAGCTCCACCTACCGCCGCGCGCGCCCGCTCTCCGCTAATAGCAAGCTCCGCCCTTCCGCGCCAAGAGGGCGGAGCTAGAGGCTAGTTCGCACGCGAGCCGCCAGGGCGACGCTGCAACAGCGCGGCATCGGCGCGAGGAGCGCGCACGGCCGACGGCGGCGGTGGCGGAGGAGGCGCGGTAGAGGAGAGGCGCAGGAGAACAGTGCGCGGGGGACGCGAGCGCGGTGGGGCGTCCAGCGAGCGGTGCGCGCACTCCGCTGGCCGCCCGCCGGCCCGTCCATCCGTCCACCGATCGGTGCGCTCGCTCGTCCCAACGGCCTTCGGATCTGGCCGTTGGTATAAGTAGCGCGCGTTGGCCAAGGAGACTCTTGGCGTTCAGAGTCGAAGACCGCGCCCTCAAGGCGAGAGGCCCGCGCCTCGAAGAGGAATCTGTAACGGACGTGTTATAACGACTGCCGCCTCAAGACGTTAGTGATGCGAGTGACAAAATTCGGCGATGGTGGCGACGTGTTATTGCGTGTGAGCGAGTGTGTAAGTGCGGTACCGACGCAGCCACAGGAGCAATGGAGCCGTAACTTCCGCCCCCTCCCCATGCTCATACTCAATCTACGAAGATGAAGAAGGCTCCTCAAGATCGATGCAGTGCTCTCCGAGATAGAATGTCGTATTATAGAAATCAAGAATATTAGTGGAAGTAGTGATGGAAATGGAGGTGGTAGCAAGTGCCTGCGCGGTGAGCGGGTTGTCGGCAGAGGTGGTGGCGGCGCAGTCGGCGCGGCGGCGGCAGCACCGGTATTGATCTGCACCACTGTCTCTGTAGGGCCCGCACCACGGCCTCTGACGGCACCGACCCCTAGCGCCGTCTCCACATTGCCTATGGAACCGAGCGAGCCTCGAACCCATTCCCATTGCCATAGGTCCTCTTCGGTTAGCTACTCATAGACACCAATCAATATCGGGTTCGATTAGCTACTTTTGTTTATCTAGTACGTCTGCAAGTGCATTATAATCGAGTTCTTATTCCATTCACAATTGCCCTACTCATGCTCAGAGCAAATTAACACAAGTGTCCCTTAACCACTTTCGCTTTCCTGGTGTACGTGTTATTTAACGTTGAGTGCCTCCTCCTCCCGCTGCGCGCTGTGTCGTTCTTTTTTTTCTGGCGCGTTGCCTTGGCCCGTTAGAAGCTCAGTGTACTCCGAATACTCGCACTGAGAGAACGAGTTTTCCGCGTCGAGAGTGAACGCGTTGCGTGAATACCGGAGGCGTGACTTTCATTTCGCTTTGCTTCTCTAGCTGCTCTTCACTCAAGGGCACGATAATCGAAGTATTTTGTCTCCACGCTTTTCGAAAAGTGCAATCGATAATTCTATAACACTCATGCATAGATATAATTTCACGTGTGAAATTACTTGTAATTGAGTTATATTTATATTTTGCAATACGAAAATGACATTAAAGTGATAGTTCTCCTTCACAAACTTTATACATATTACGAGTATGATAAAAAATGACAATGGAAATTCCTCGCCAATATTTCATTTTTGTTTTCACTTTCTTTCCCTACTCTTCAAGGACTATTACATCAAGTATAGGAAAACGAACTGTCTAATACCGTACGTTAATCCATTTTTATTCGATTCTCCTTAAAAATAAGAAAACTTTTGATAAAAATCTTGCAATGCGTTCTGTGATAACAAAGAATATTGTTGTAGACCCTGAGCTACCGGTTTTAAGACTATTTATAAACGAGAACGGTATTGACCCTATTACAATCCTTTTGCTTATTTGATAGGCGACATTCCTTGTGATAACTATTGTTTTGGTGTTCGCCAGTACACGCTAAGCTTAACCGTAACGACATTTATATACCAATAAAATTGATCTGTGTTAAAATGAGACCCGATGATACTCAAAACGAAGATCATATCAACAATCTGCTCAGTGAATAATGAAGATGAATCACGAAACGACTCTCATGTTGATTCATGCAATCGGGTATTTATATATAATCTCGATCACTTTCGTTTCAATAAAATTAATATAATGTAGGATTTTCGATTGGAATAGATTGGACTAATTTCAATCAATGTATTTTGACTATTTGAGTCAACCAGATCGAGTAAGTAAGCCTATCACCTAATATATTTTGTTTGTGATTTATCGAGTGAAGAAATGATTGAAGAGTGAAGTGCCTATTTATCGCTGCCCAGTCAATTGCTCAAAAAAGTAAAATATTGTAAAGGGTTTTTTATATCAACGATATATACCCATGACACGAAAGGAGTCTTTCTCATAGTTAATTACGAGTGCTAACATACAAATCCTGGAACCTTGTTACGGAAAGATAAACTGTTAATTTTTAGATACATTTATAAATCTTTTATTTCACTTCCCCTACATTGATTTTACATTCAGCTAGGGTTTTCGTAGCCAACATTTGCTTATAAACTTACAATTCTTCGTTCATGAGATTTACAATTTCTCCGTTAAATCCGAGGAAATTCAACTCGACATTGTTTAAATGAATTAAATTTTATTTTGTTATAAATATAAATACACTTTCTCGATTACTCAATTAAGGTGAAGTATTTGCAAATGCTCGAATACGTGTACAGATATTGTGTTATCCATTTTCTCTGCTGATTTATGATTTCTATCCTTAATATATAAAGTATTGTTTAATTCGGTGGACTGAAACCTCATTTGGTATAACTTTTGTATCGGTTTTCAACAATGTGGGAATAAATCGGTGGGGGTAATAAATAAAAACGACATAATATGCTCTCGTGTATCATTCTATAAATAGGAGCAACTAAATAAAGATCCTAACATAAAGCGATGTTGGAAGTATATTACTACAAAAAATCTGCTACATTAAAGCACGTTCATGATAATACATTTTCTCTCATTTATTGTTCTATATTGAAACATTTATACGAAATGAACATGAGCATAACTGGCTATGATGATCCCATCTATTTTCAAGGACAATGTTATTTTTATAATGTAATCCACAATCAGAGGAAAGCACATCGCGGGGTCTGTGTTGTGTCAGAGATCGATGCCTCTGCTTAGACCACAGAAAAAATTGGATCGTTCGACGAGACTTAGGTTGTTGTTTTTGCATTATGAAACAAACAAATTTTGGGCCACATCTATCAAATATGTAATGTGCTCATTGTTGAGGAGTATTAATTAGAACGTGTGACAAACTTTCAAGGACGGATTAGTTGGAAAAATTAAAGAAATATTTTTTCTAAAATTATTTTGTTCCTGAATTTTCACTGATGAAAAATTAAACATAAGTCTTACATTTCTTTTTTGAAGCTAAACTTGAGATTGATTAATGCTTAAGTGGATGTCTGAGATTATCTTCTATCTTGTTAAATGTCTTCTCATTACTCTGAAATATTTCATTATTTTCTCGTTTACTTATTTTCTTTTTCGGACATTTCTTATTTGAGTTGGTATTTCACTTTACTTTTAATGAATGCCGGAATATTGTTTGCAAGAGGTTTTGGATATTATTCATCAATAACAATAGTATATAAAATCTATTTTATGGAAGCGCGTGTTGCACTTTCGTTTTCGTCTACTGATAGCTTCCTTCATGGGGAACATAAAAATAATACGACTAACTATTTTAATTGTCAGGATTTTAGTATCCTCGCGAGTAAGAGGTCATAGCACTGTGCAGAAGCTAAATTATTGAATCCAAGTTATACTTTTGCCACTGGTATTCTATTTCACACTTCTTGAATTAATTGATTTCTGGATTTGAATTTAAAGTTACATTTATTTTTAGTCATTCAAAGAACTCTCCCTTCCATTTTTTGTTTTAATATTGTTTTGTCAAGAAAAAACATTCTTAAAATAGCACGTCATTAAAGTGTTACTCATATTGAAGTCATATTTTACTTGTTTCTTGTGTAGGCATACCGGGTATATTTTATTTAACAATCTGCAATGAATTATCGACGGTAAAAAATTGCTCCTAATCCTGGTCAATTTTCCAATGCTCTCGAATCGTTCCTAGTAAGGTCGAAGACGAATTTGGAGACAGTGGGACAGCGAGACCTTGACGGGACGGACTGTTACGAGGTGTTCGAAGTCTCTGCGCAGGGTGCGCGCGACGCACACCCTCTGACGGTCGAATGCCGGCGCGGCGGTGCGTCCCATCGCTTCGTCCGTACTACTGCGCCCTCTACCTCCCCCGCTTCCCACGGAGGTGCTGCTGGCGTCGTCGTCGGCTGCCGGCAGTCGGTTGCTGGTGACGGGCACTTCGCCACGTCCCATAGGTGGAACCAAAGTACTATCATCTTTACCCAATTTCGTTGTGTAGTTTGTCTAACTTACAATTGTTAACCTTGTAAAGAAAGGAAATCTCATCTACAATACTCTTCCTAAATAGAATAAACTCGGATGATGATCTATCGTAAGTGTGCATTAGCAAGCAAGTGAATTGAGTTCCTGTTGTTCAGTGTGATGCTATGGAATGTACATGCTTCCCTCTCAAGGAATAAACGTGTACCTGAGAAAGTTGTGGTGAATAGTCCGAGTTGTTAAAAACTAACGGAGGTAAATCGTTGTGAACGGTATCAGTGATCTACATGTTGGCTTCATGGAAAAATTCAGAAGTAATACTTTTACTGTGCATGGCATAAGGTAGCATTTATTGGATTACTGTTGAAGACAACGGATGTGCATTTTCAATTGACTTGGTCTTCTTTCCNTATATATATATATATATATATATATATATCGAATTTATCATACGTAAAAATCGAATTATCTTCAGAATGTTGGGGTACAGATTCTGCAGAAAAGGAAAAAATAATAGTGTGGTCCAGTACTTCTTTACGAAACAATTTATTTATTCAGATTTGAAAATGAGGGATACTTACGTGAGCTAATGGAACAACTAAATATTATCCAGTCGTCATCCATAATGGTGAGTACCGAATTCGGCTAATCTATCAGTAGACTATATTGCCTATCTATCATGTTATTATTTGTATATTTTTTATCACGGTATTGAAAAAATACAATTTCTTCCTCTGACTCCACTTAAGAAACGTAGGAAATGTTTCTCATTAAAACGATATTTCATAATGACATTACGTGTCCCATCACGTGAAATAAAATTTATTACGTTATATATAATTTTATCATCAGGATATTTTATAAGTTTGAAGTTTTTCAAGTTTTAATATTATCTTGTTTGTTTAGGACTGATAGTTTCAATATTTCTTATTTATTTTTTGACTAGCCGGCACTGTTAGACTACGCACGGGAGTTTTAATTATGATGTAATTAACCTTAGTTGTAATTGAATGTAATATAAATTGCACGTTTGCATTCAAAAATTGGTGTTATCTTAAAAAGTTCATGATATTTAATGAGAATAACGAAAAATCGAATTTCACACTACTGCAACCCCTTGATATAGGAGTTTCAAAAAATGCTTACATTGTGAGTTTTTACAACACAAAAACATGTAGCCTAAATTCCAAGTTCCTATGTTTAATATTTTTATTTGTGATTTGATGAGTGTCAGATATTTAGGAAGACAGTAAAATATTTTCACTCTCTTTCACCCATTAAAAACTGAAATATCGAAAATTCCAGAAATCAGTTTTTAGGTATTATATTTTTTCAAACCTTACACTCAGAAACAAAGATGAGTTCTCAATTACGTCCTGAAATACAAGGAAGATAGTGTGCAATTTTTATATCGCTAACGACAAACTCTCGAAAAAAAAACTCTTTTCCGCGAGACACTTCATCTACATTGCACATCTTTGCTGGGAAATAACTCTCAACCTATTGCTTAAATACTCAGTATGTTGAAGAAATTATTGTTGCAGAATGTTCTTATAAAATAATCAAAAAATGCTATTTTTACAGTATTTTAAAGTATTGCTTATTTCTCATATTCCTTTATCCGGATTACTGCCGCTCCCAGTTGGTTCTGATAAACGAGGTTCTTCTGTACCGGGTAATGGTGAAATGTTGACAACTTCGTCGTATATTTTCGTTCAATTCTTTTAGGATTTTCATCAGAATGCGTAGTCTAAAATTGCATTAGAATAATCTGAATTTTTAAATTTCATAATACTGTATATTTTGTGGTTTATTCTAAGCAATTTGCCGAATAATTAATTTGACAATGTTTTTTTTATTTAAATCAATAGTAATTTGTAAAAATAATTCATTTATTCGACCACTTCTATAAATGCTCCTCCATTACCGCAATTGTAAATGAAAAAGTATCCAATAAACACATTTACATCTTTGTGGGTTTATTCTGAGAAATTCTCATCCCGCCTAAATTTTATCAGCGTAGAGTTCATTGCTGTTCTGAGACCCTAGATAAATGTTCCGTACAGTATCTGACTACGAATATCTTACTCCTCCTCTTAGAAATATAAAGTGCGATTTGTTTACCAAATTTTTCTTTATCATATTGTATCACATATTATAAATAGTTTGCTTTACGCTACATGGAAGCATATTTCTCAGCATTCACCATGTCATATTCCAACATTAAACCCAAAATCTTCGACGACTCCGTAAATTGATAAATAATACTTGTGAAAATGTGAAAATAATAACTTCACATACACATTCGCAAAACAAGGAATAAAATAATATTAATAATATAGTTTTGAAACGAATTTTGATTAATTAAATTGTTACCAACAAAAATTTTTAATTTTTAAATTTTCCGTCGTGCCCGCACGAAAATCTATCTCGCGTGCTACGGTCGTAATTTTTTTCGACATGAAAATCGTCATCCCAGTCACAGCAGCAGCCTTAATGGGCGAGTCGTTAGTCGTCCAGTGCAAGCCCTCGTTTCCCGATACAGCTTTTTCGCATGGGAAAGCGGCACGTGCGAGCGAATTTTTGCTCCGCTGCTCCAGCGCACCCTTGCAGTGGGCTGTGGCAACCACGCCGCAGCGGACGGCCGGCCGGCGTATACGATCGGATGCAGTTGCGGCCCTCGGCGATCACTCTCCCTTGACGAATAAGAATCGCTAATGAATGTTTATGCACACGCTCATGAGACGGTGTCGTTGCCGTTGCTGGTGGTGTTCAACACGGAGAAGGTGGTGATTCTATAACGGACGCACAATAGAACTAAATTTGTCCGTTATGGAAAATGTCTGCATTTTGGAAGTTAAGGTCAACGGATTAAAATTATCGTATGCAAAAATTGTCCGCTGGAATAACTAACCGGCAGTTTGAAAAGAAACCTAAAACAATAATTACTAGATACTTTGCTATTGAAATACTTCTCAACAGGTCTGGATTTTTTAGCTCATTTTGCCCAGCGTATATAATATTCTAAAATCATGTTAGTTTCCATCTCTCTCTTCTTTCACGACATTACATTTTCACTTTTGTTAATTTCAAATATTAAATACCACGAAGAAACCCTACAAAAATGCACAAAATTTTCAGTATAGTTTCCTATATGGTCGTAATTACGAATTATTTTAGAATCCAGGAAAAAGGAAAATAAACTTTACACCGAAAGTATAATAAACAAAGCTCAATGTTAAGACCTCAGACTTATTGTATTTTCACTCTTAGGTTATGTACTTGAAAACAATATTCTTTACAAACTTTATATAATTTTGTATTTACGATTCGTCCAAGTAGATTGTACGTTCAGTGGATTGTCTGACTCACGTAACGGAATTCAACTCTGGCGGACACATTAGTAAGCTTCGTAGTCAACAGTCATGAGAGTGAAGATTCAGACCTTCCGATTAACAGCCAATTTATATTGTATTTATACTCTACTAATTCATAACTATTCACCGTACTTTGCATTATACTTGCAATAATCCTTAAGAAAAGTCCTTTGAAATAAAAAAAAATTGATAGTTTTTCCGATTTCTATTCAACAGGCATTTCTAATAATTCACTTTTATTAGAGATCGAGAAATGTCCGTTGAGGGACGTTTCACTATACTTCGAAGCGACAGAGGAAGCTTATACGAGTTTCCATATTCGTGTCATTTTAGACGAAAAAAAGTGAGATAACAATCTCTTTTACTTGTTATGCAATTAGTGATAAGTAATTATGGGCAGACGCATGAGAATACCCCTTCGATACACCTTGAAACGTATGGTGTAGATTGCGCATACACCGTGTATTCCTAACCTGTAAATTTTTCTGACATCTGCCCCGTCTAGATATAGAATGGAAGAGTGTTTCCAAGTTTCAGTTCTGGAGAAGAAATGAGTATTTATAAACTAATATTATTTGGTAAGTTTGACCCTTCAGCAGATTATATGAGAGTAGAAAACTTGCATAAGAGATAAACAAAAGCATTATCAGCAGCAGAAGCGTGGGAGAAATGGCTTTTCGGATGCTTTATTTCCAAGCATACGATGTAAGAAAAGAGTAAATCTTGCCACGTTTCTCTCATGAATCATCTTGCTTTTCTGCCGGTACCTCCGTCACTTGTGATAAATAGCAAATCATCGTAATGCTTAACCAAACTTGAAGTGAGAAAATTATTTGTATGGTGAAGGTTGTTTTGTTAATTATTTTACGTGTGAGACTCTTTCTGCATTATTTCCTGCAAATGATACTCGAAACTCATAGAAGTCTATTTCTTGACAACAACCCTCAAGGATATCTCAATAAATGCTCTTTTGTTTCAATATATTATAGTAACATTTTTACCTACATTTTCTGTACATTTAATAGACTTACTATTAAATGTATTATTCAAGGAAACATTTATTATGCGAATGTATATATTCACTTCATAAAATTAAGTGCACTCATCAAAGTAGTTTTTGGTAAAATAATATATGATAATGAAGAAAATTAAATGACAAATTTTTATAAGTATGTGAAAATGGTAGCCGATTTTTTTCGTACAGTTTTTAAGTTAACAAAGGTTTTTGGTAATGAATGTAATACTATAGACAGTGCATTTGATTAAACAGTGAATGGTATGTTTAGTAGTTCTGTATAAGTTTTTGAACCTTTAATCCTTTTATAAATATTGATTATAAAAGTAAAAGACTTATCAAGGAAGTGTACTAGATATATCTTGTAAAAATATATTTATAATAGTAAAAGTGATCTTAATTGCTGAAATGCCATCATGAAAAAGAAATCGTTATCTGTTTAAATCGTCATTTTGAAATTTTAAATCCGTTAATTTGCCGTTCCTGTTGGTTTAGTTGAATGGTTAGCCTTTCCATACGCTGCATGTGACTTGATCTATCCCCATGAAGGTTATTCATGAAACATATTGTTTCACGTGATAACTTTCGGGCAAGTGAAATTGGCGACCAGCCGGGACCCGAACCCGGGTCTCTTGCTTTGATCGCAAGGGTGTTAACCGCTACACCACCGGTTCGCCTTCCACAACTGTACACCTTTTCCACCCAGACCTAAACCCCGGCAGACCTGAGAGACATCCCCATACAGGAGATACGTGAACCAGGCGGCACACTATGCTGTGTTCACTTTATTACCGGTTTCACACGTACCTGCGTGTTAAGGTTCGTTATGTACATATTTCTTCCATTTTCACTTGACCGAAAGTTATCACATATATTAAAATGTGATTCCGGGTTAGTATATAATGAAAATGGGACAGGGGAGTGGGATGAAAACCCGGAATTTATGCTTGGCGCGCTGACGCGCAACCAACTACGCCATCCCGTTCACTTCTCGAGCTAGTACCACTGTCATTCAACAAGGGATGACCCACGGACTTCTGAGATTATCTCTTAATCTATCTGGCGGTGTGATTTCAGAGTTTTATTTTCATTCATTTTATTTTATTTTGTCTTTTGGCGAGGTTCAGACCCTGAGACCTACTCTTCCTCCTATCCGTAAGAACCTTTATTTATTCTTTGTTTTCTTAATGTATGAATCAAACTCGTCAATTTTAGGTGGACCTGTACATTATAATCATAACGATTTTGCTCATTGCATCTGTTTTGCCTGCTGAAAACTACTCCCACAATCCAAAGTTTTTTAAAAAATAAATCGTTTCATTTCATACAAATTTTCGTGTAATCATACAATATTCTTTAACTGAACAAGAGACATAAATTGAACAGATAAAACCCTGAACTCAGTTATAAAATAAATAATACTCATGAAAATTGCCTGATGAAAAAAAAATCATATTTTTAAATTGCACTTCTTTAAATATATTTTATAATGTTTTTGCTCTCGAGCTTCTCCATGGAGATCTTGACTGAATCATGTAGATTTAATCATGTAGTTACTACCTTGTGTTCACTTGTCAAGTACTGTGGTTTCATGAGTATTCAGTTCATGTTAAACAACTAACCATTATATGAAGAATTTGAAAGTCAATGTTGTTGTACCTCAATTTCTTCCTTCCACTTAGTATTTCCTTTATTTGCTTTGTAAAGGTGTGCTAATTTACAGTTTATTTATCTAATCTAAATTGCAATTCATTGATGTGAATAGTGTTTCAACTTGAAGTTCATGAAGTATTTGAATAATTAAAATAAACAAGTATGAGAGTTTAATGATTGTCTAGTGTAATATTGATTTTCAGAATATTTTCTTCTTTTAGAAGTTTATTGGATCATGTTTTGTCCGGTAAGAAATGTTGCAAGTTCCTTGAAGAAACTTCGAAGCATATTTCACATGCTTCTGAGGTATTATCGTAACTATTCTTTGATCACGATTTTTCACATAATGTGTCACATATAGATTGATAATTATGTTAATATTTAGAAAATAATAATTACTTCAAAGAATGTTCAGTGAAGTAAAAATCATTTTAATTTCTGGAAATATTTTGTCTTGGACATAATTATCTACTTAGTAATTTCCTAAAATATAATTCGGGAAAGTAATTTTTCTATCTGATGCAAAGAGTGTATGAATATTTAACTACTTGTTATCGATTGCAGTTTTCTTTATCTAAGCTTACTCATTGATATTTTCAAATTTTGTGGCGGAGAAATCTAAAAAAATATTTATTTTTATAGGTACAGTCTAGTTTGTGATATATTGACCGATATTTATTTAAACAGCATTGCTATTAGTTTTAAGTACCTTACTTACACATTTTAGTTGGACGTGTCATATCTATCGATGAGATGACGCGGTGACCAAAGAAATAATATAAAATTACGTTATACCTCAAAACCTTGTGGAAAAAGGAAAGTTGAGTCTCTTTCGCGCTGCAGACGTCGTACGATGCGAAATCTTCGTCGTGCAGCCCATCTCCTGAGGCTTCCCATTCCCTGATACGATGACGTCATTTATGGAAGACTCCTCAAAAGAGGCGGCGATATTTAACGATCCGCCTGAGTTGGCATAGGAGGCGGGGTGAAGCGGGATGGCTAAGAGCGGAGACGACAGTCCCGCGGGAGGGGGGGGGATGGTGGCATCGGTGGCGGTTGGGAGGGGGGGTGGCGGGGGTTCTCGGCGTGGCGAAGCGCTCTGTCTCCAGAGTTTCTTCACTCCGTTTTGGGGCGAGGCGTCGAATTCGGGTCTGTCCGAGTCCGCCATACTCCTCTCCTGTCCCAACACCCGCTCGCGACACGAGATAGGATCCAGATAGGAGCTATTTCCAGCGAGAGGGGGAGGCGAAGCGGGGAAATGGGGTGCGCGGTACGGGCGGGCCAAGCGCCCCCTAGTACCGGCGGCGGCGACGGCGGCGGATGGCAGCCGCCCGGCACCGACGGCGTCGTATCGAACGGTCTGCGCCCGCCCGGGCCACTGCCTCCGCTCCGCTGCGCTGCGCTGCGCCGCCACCGCATCGCTGGCTCGTTCGCCCCGTCACTCCCCGCACCATGCGCACCCTTCTTGCTACTCAGAGCAAGGCTATACACGCTCCTCGTGATATATGCTCGACGTTCTTGAAAACAACCCACTCGTCGTACGTGAGCTCCCGCCCACCCTCTTCAAAGAGGGAAGATAGTTGTGTGTGGAACCACGGTTTGTTCAGAGTTGAAGGCGGGGAGACGTTACCATCTCTTTGAATTTGATGTATGTCTCTTTGGAAATAAAATGACTTCATTTTGATTCGAATCTCTCATGGAATTTTTTTCTGGACGGACTTAAAATTTCTAGTAAAATTATCAAATTTCTGATTGTCTCCTTTGTAATTATATAATTGGGTTATTTGGTTATAATTTATAGACAATCAATTCACTAAACATCACTTTATTAACATTCACTGTAAATTGAGAACGTTTCGACGCCGACCAGCATCATCAGGGCAGCTGTATTATCACTTCCATTCGAAATTCAATCTTAAATTTCTTAAAAATTCAAAATATACATGAAGTCAACTTATGTAAAACATATCGGTGACAGTTTGTTCACCTTGTCCAAACAACCTCTACAAGGGTAGAACTACAGCAACTACGGCATTCCATATTAATGAAACTTGACCGTAGTACTGTCTGGGACATGCTTATTATTTGGTAGTTCTTGACTAAAAGTAAAATATCTTAACTTCCAATACCATTCCATACGACTCGTAGAATTTTATGAACAATATATTATTACATTTTTGATTTTAAAACGTTTGTTTGATTATGAAACAAAGAGCCAGTACCAAGATCTTTCTTTGATAAGTTAACATCTTTATTGAGTAATTAATAAAAGTATTGTAACGAAATTTCGTGTGAAAATGTCTTGAGAAGGGAATGGGGCCCTTCAGTTGTAGCTATATCCGTGACCTTGTTGTTCAAGTTCACACTAATAAGAGACTAGTATAACAGCATGCTCCGGCTTGTCGCGACACACCACGAAATAAAGAGTGACGTTCAGTTACGAGTCCAGTAGTCTTTTATTGCGGCTAACCCGTCGTGAACGCAGCGGAGCGCGCTCTGGTGGGCAGTGAAGGAAGGCGAGGGGGAAGGAATGAAGAAAAGAAAATGCCACTCGAAGGGGCGAGACGTCCTGGTCAGCTTCACAGCATACTTTCAACTAACAGAAACAATAGAGCGAGCTACTGCAGATTTGCCTCGCTCGGGTGCCTCCGCAGAAACAGCGGATGCTCTTGTATCTTTCCTTTTTCTTTCCCTCCTTTTGATGTGCTCGGAGCTTCCGAATTAAGTTGTGAAACGGACTGGCAAAGTGCACAGTGAGGTATCTCACGCTACTGATTGCGATGTGATAGTTGTGATATCCTGGACGTAAACCTCATCATATTGTTATGAAATTGAATAACGAGAGTGACCACGTTTGAATGTCGTGACACGATTTTCTGTCAAGTTATGTAACCAACTGCCTAAAAAATTCTAGATTGTTTTCATTGATTATGTTTCTTTATTTGTAATTACTGTGGGTTCACCTCTGGTGGGTATTGGGATAAAGTAAACTAAGATTATTTTTCTTTCTTTGAAAACGTATTAAGGTCTACGAATAATTGAAAAAATAATGCTTACGGTATTGAAATAGTGGAGCATGACATATGCAATAAGCGAGTTTGTAAAGGGGACTCCGTAAAAAAAGGCTAAAAATACGTTCTGTCGGTGAATTATTTGGTCTGTAAATGGTCAACTCTGATCTGTGAATCAGAAATAAATCATTAAATATGATTTTGATTATTTCTTTACGATTGAATATTAATCTTATTTAAGACTTCTTCCAGTTCTTTTATGAATATTGCAACCGTGAAATACTGTGTCGATTTTTTTCAAATTTCCAATCAGAAAGTTTGAATATAGTAAAATCTTCATGCAAAGATGTTTGAAAATATTTCACTGATGAGATTGAGCAAAGTACTCTTACGGTGTTTGAAACTAAAATCATAAATTAAATATTTAGAATTAATATAAAGTTGGGACATCGGGTTTATTTTGAATAGGTTAGTGATTGTAATTTTCTGTTATGAATCCATTTAAGAATTTAGTTCGTTTTGTTCATTTTTCAATAGTTGTTTAATGTTGGTTACTTCTTCTATTCTGTTCAAGCCCTTGAGAATCCCGATCAGAAAAGAATAAATTGTATTTTATTCTACGATTATCTGACATTTTCCACTGTTGAATAATTTCCCCTGTGCATCCCAATTTGAATTCATACGAATTCATTGAAGAAACACGTTGTTGTTTGAAAGTGAATATAGCTTAAAACCAGGGAATTTTGAACAGTTAGAGGGACAATTTTAAATTTTAATAACGCTTGAATCTATGGTAATAGATTCTCAATTAAGTTTTCATTTTAACTGTTGATAGTTTAGTATTCATGCGAGATATGTTCCTTTGAAAAATGATTCAATATTTTCTTCACAGATTAATCAGTTTCAGACATTCATTTCAGTTTTCCGTCTTCGTTCTAATAGATTGCAGACTAGAATAGAAAAATTCAGCGAACGAGTTTTGACTCGACGTTTTTTTCTTGTTTTTATGGTGACTTAGATTAATACAGACTAAGTGTACGTACATATTTCAACTTTATTATCCATGGTTATAACATGCGTTTATATTTTCATTACGTGCGCATAAAAGTGTGTGATTTTAGGCTCTGTAAGTAAATTTATGTTGAATGCCATTAATACTATTTACCATCTGTATTACACAAATCGAGAGATATGATTCGTGGAACGGAAAGAATCAAAAGAAGCAAATGATGCTTTCGAGTATCACCTTCAAAAGTCTAGCAACGTCAAATACACGCGGAAGTTCTAGGTTCAGGTCACCTTTGATAGAATAAGCGTGCGCACGCTAAAAATAGTTCTCGTGAGCATAGAGACCTGCATTCCTCTTCTATTTACAAGCGCGGGTCATGACCGCTTATACTGCAGCACGTGATGGTTCACGAGCATGACCTATGCGTAGTTTCCTAGCACGCCGGCGCAGCCCACCCTCCCCTCCCCCCACCCCCTGCGCCCGCCAACCGCCCTCGCAATCGAGTAGTTCCGAGAATCTGGCGGCAGGGCGCGCGCGTAGGGCAGGTCGGGCGGTTGGCTGGTGGATGACGTAGGTCGGTGGTCGCTCGCGTGAGCCTGCGTCGCGTAGTGCCGCGCACTACTGCGCGTGCCGTCACATAACTTTGTCTATGAGCGGGTATGGCTAATTAGTAGCTGCAGTGTGTGAATATGAAACGTAGCTTTCCTGTCATGGCGAGACCTGTCTTACGTTATGCTATAAATAAATTTCGCAGTTCTCTTACGGCATTCGATAGTGAACAGTCTCTTTTATCAAATATTTTTTCCTTCTTACATCTATATTTGGGTTTTTCTTCAGAAATGGGGAACTAAATGTCCAAAACGTCCTATCCTGTTAAGTCTTGATTTTTTCAATATTTTATTTTTTGGCAATACAGCCTATTGATACAAACTAGTTAGGTCATTCTCATCATCAGATTCAATGTGCACAACATAGGTGATAATTTATTTACGAGTTTCCTCATTCCTTTGTCATTTCATGTCCGACACCTTTGTCATTTTTTAAAATCACGCCTGTCAAGGTAAAGATGGTCTTACAGGAGCGGTTGTTGTGGTGGCAACCCTTTAGGTTCCCGCCGAAACCAATGTAACCAGCTCCATTGGTCAATAACCTCACTTGTTTTGTGTACACATGTTGGAACTGTTGATAATGTGAAGTGCTAGTTCATGGACCTCACTCCTTTGTGTACCGCAAATTAGTCCATCTCTGTAGAATCACCCACTAACTCTTTATCCGGCATCTCTTGTATCTTGATCTCTCTTCCTCACCCTCACCCATTTATATAACTTGTATATAGCTACTTCTTTACCTGATTTCTAACACCCTCCTATATCTTCATTTTTTTTCCGACATAACCTCGTTTCGTCTTTTTCCCTTCTAGCCATCCGTGGCTGTACGTAGTTGCAGTCTTCGTTGACGCTATTCTCCCTTTCGACATTTCCAGATTGTTGTATTTGTAAATGAAAAGTGTAGCGTGCTATTGAAGTTTATCTACATGGGGTGAGTAGGAGTTGGGTGGAAGCCAACAACTTGGCCCACGTAGAAGGATTAGTAGTGGTTAGTAATAGTTATTAATTCTAGGAGGAGCTGGATAGAGGAAGGAAGGTTTGCTTTTCAGTAGTCACAGCTATATGAACTGAGACATAAATGTGAAAAGCTACAAATTTTCTCGTCCCATCGGGAGTCGAATACGGGGTGACTTGGTGATGAGCGACAACACTACCACTGAGCCACCGCTGGGGCATTTCGACACTTCAGTCGCCGTCATCGGCGCGATTCATGACTTTCATCGCCATCGTATACCATCACTTGTGCTTCAGACTTCTCTCTTCGCCACTGACGGTCTTACCCACGTGTTATCATCACCATAGCTCTTTCTCTCGCCGACTTCGCCGCTGCACGCTCATCATCACCATCATTTCCGCCTCCTCCACCGCCCAGACGTATAAATAGCCGACGGATGCGTGGTGATGGAGCGCCAGGCAAGAGCGGTTGCTTGGCATTCCGCGACGCCGTATGGCATACTTTGTAGTATGCGACCGTCACTGCGTTCCTTTGCCTTCCTTTCTTCACATTCGTAAACGTGATTTATTTGAAATAAAATAAATTCGTCCATCATCTCTATGTAATTTCAATTATTTTACGACCTTTTCCGTAGACAAATTCACTTCTATTGTTTTAGATAGGCATCACAACGTTTCGACCAAAACGAGGGATCGAAACGTTCATATGCTTATGCAAAAAATTCATAAATCAATGTAAATAACTTTATTGTCAAAGAGCAGGTACAAACAGCCTATGACCACGTGGAGGACAATCAACTGACTTACTCTTCGGAAGCAAGCAAGGGACCATCCCATTAACTCCAATCCAGGACCCTCAGTTTTCTAAAATTCTTTTCTCGTTTTCTGTTCAAGCAATTCAATAAATTACGTTTAAATAAATATTTTTAAATATATATTTTAAAATATATATTAAACGATTGTTTCCGTAAATTTATGAATAAACATACTAGTACAAATAATAACCACTGCAAACTGTATTAAAATAATTTATAGAGAAAGTTACCATACCTTTTCCCGTCCCAAAATCCATCATCGTAAATACCTTAATAGTGAGTCACTATCTCTTTCATTTGTTTAAAATAATGAAGGTTGTTCGAAATAACTACTTGGAATCGAATTTACAGAAGTTTGAATGCAACTGTTTAGTCTACGATCTCCATTATGCTTCACGAAAGTGGTTTTACGAAATTAATCGGACGTCGCTAAGTACTGAATTTGCTGCAGAATTGCACACGGACGTTGATATAATTGCAGGTTTTTTGTGTGTGCTCAGATTTAAATTGGTAAAAAAAAGGATCGGAATCAGATTTATCCTACGTTGGTAAGAGTCTCTTGTCCCATTAAAAAAATACACCCTAGAGAACTATTTTAGATAGCTTGCTTTCCCACAACGTCAAGACAGACAAACAAATTAAAACAATTTGTTTTTTAAGTACTGTTTGCACAGACTAGACTGTGTATCAGTTCATTGTTAATTGTAATGCATTGTATGGCTGGAGAAAAAAGAGCACTTATGTTATATTTCATCCATTTTTTATAATATTACTTATTCGTTAATATTCATGCCATGCTATGATTTTGCATTCGAAATTTCCATATGGCAAAATTTATCATGGGACTCTTGAAAGGGCTTTCATGCTTTCCGATTTCAGTAGAATTGTGTTAGTGCGTAACTAATTTGAAAATCGACTTTTGCTGTTTGCTGCTCATTTCCCTAATATCTCTCTCCATTCGTTGTGAAAATGCTCAAATTATAAACGGCAAATTTTAGGAGTTAATAGTAGCAGGGATATTACGTTATTTTTTAAAATATTCAATTCGTTGCTTTAATGTTCAACTATGCAGTTCGACAAAATTGAGTTGGAGAGGTGGTGGTATTTCTTGAAGTATGGTTTTGGGTTTTATGTTTTCATATTTTCACAACAGTGTGTGACACTCTTTTATGTCTGAAGTGATGGCTCATAATAAATGAAATGTACTATTTTCAAATCGACTTTGGAAATTATAATCGCTATTTTTATTTTGAAATGTGTTAAAGTTCCGAACTGTTCAATATTTTAATATAAATTTTGAAAACATGTCCGCATTGACATAGTACCTTATTGCAGGACAATTTATCTATGTACTTTGCACTTCGTGGCAACAGCCACATTAAAATTCTCGCAACGGAAAAATGTACAAAAAATAAGAAAAATGAGGATGGGTCAAGTTACTGGTGTTAAATCGGGAACTTACTTGTTATTGAAGAGGAATATGTACTTGTATACATGAAAAGCATCCACAAGCGAAACTGAAGGCGTGTCTACACCACATCTGTTCTTGGTTGTGTTCATTAGTAGTTTTTTTTCCTTCATTACTATGCTTCATCTACTCTACAATATATATAATGTATGTGTGTGTGTGTGTGTGCGTGTGCGAACACTGGCAGACCAGGGCGTAATGTTTGAGTTTTAAAATGAAGATCAGGACGCAGAAGAGATTTGAGGCGAAATTGTAGGGCAACTTTTCCTTTTGCAACTACCCCTCTGAAATTAAAGCCTCTCCGATCGAGATTTTAGGGAGACCCTGGATGTCACCCCAGTTCCTGATGCGGGACGTGGGGTTCGGTTCGGGGCTCCTTCAGTGCACGCGTGCGAGTCACACTTCATCCCAAACCTATTCAGTGTCATCGGGCTGTTGCAAACAGAAGGGTTCCATCAAAGTAAACCTATCGCACTTATACTCCAAGTACTAAACGTACTCACACGTTTCAAATCTTACGTGCTCAGAAAAACTGAAAATGCTTTTCTATGTTTCTCCCAATTGTAGCTTATGTTTCTGCTTCAATACGTAAACTATGGTAGACCTATACATTGTACGAATATTAATTCAGGAAAAGATGTGTCAGATAAATCACCTAGACCAGCAAAAAATCGAAGAAAATTATCCTTATACATCCAAAAACTTTATTGTATTTTCTTGTATATGTTTAGGAATTCGAATTCAAAATTCCGTCGAAAATTAAAGTGTTTTGCGTTGGTTGTGTTAATACGACAAAATTGAGCAGTGAACTCAAAATAAAGTCAGGATATCATGTGCTACCTGTATCTGTAAATCTATATATGCCTCGTGTATCTATATATCAGTATACGTCCCAATTACCGTTCCCTGCAACTGAAATTGAGGATGAACTACAAAGTAATGGCTGATTTTGTATTGAATAGATCTAGATAAGTGAATAGGTAAAGATTACAATACATGATGAATTATCCTACATTCCACATATTTACGAAGTTCTTACATTTTTTTGTATTCGTTAGTAGATTATAAATTCAAACAAACATGAATTGAATGTGGAAAAACACTCATGTTCTCAAACAAAGAATACGAACAACAAACACACATCGGATATCATCACAAATTTCGAACAAATTAAACCGTTTGTTTATATCTCAACATTCCTACAGAAACTGTGTCATGTTTCTGGGTGTAAAATCACTTTTTCCTATTTTATTCTTGACCTTTCTTGTAGATCTATGTCAAACGATTTGGTTATATTGGCATATACTGCAGTCAAGGTTCACGATGTAAACTGTATGTAACTGTGGAATATTATTTATGTAATGATAAGGAACCCAATCAGGGATGATGGTATGCATTTTATCAGATTTGCGATTAGACCTCACGAATCTTGTGTAGTACTTAAATTATCGCATCTCTTCTTCAGATAATGAAGATTCATGTACAGGGTAATATTCTATATTATTTATGTTTCAGAATTCAGGCACGTATAAATGTGTATAAATTTTAAGTATATTAATGTGAAGATTTCATTCTGAACACTCAGAATTAAAGTGGGGCACGTTGATTAAACCCTCAACAATTTTGACAAGTCGCATGGGACGGAAGGTCAGAATACTCACACACAAAACCGGGATCCAATACGGGGATGTAAATGAGCAAATTCTCGTCTTTATAACTTATAACAAGATATCACGAAACATTCACAATGAATTACACTTTCTTTGTGTAAAACTCAAGTACTCCTTTTGTTTAAATTATTGACTGGGTTGTAAATGTATGTGTTAAATAAAGTAATATTAGTAAATATTTTAAATCCGCTTTTGCTTTAGGGCCCCTGATCGGAATTGATTGGATGGTCCCATGTTTCCTTCCGGAGACTAAATTAGTTTCTTGTCCTCCACTAGGTCATACGCAGTTTGGATGCCTTTTCGACTAGAAATTAATTAAGTAGTAAGCTGTAGCAAAAAAAGAATTTTTGGAACTCGAGCGTTACATCTTCGATTCCTTTTGCCTTTGAGTAAATAGTACATTCTGTTGAATCAGATCTATTGTATGAAACGACGATGAGAATCTGTGAGACCTCCGAATTACCTGACGTGTATTGGGGAGATATTGTACCTTATTAATTATTATTATATTTGTTAATACATATTTAGAAGTGTCATAGGGAAATATGAACAACATTCTTATAATTTCTTTGTTGACTAAACACCAATTTTAGTAGCGAACATATCAATCGCAATGTGAACAATAAGTCTTTCTTGTGAGCGGAAAATATCAAATATATGAATATTATACAATGACTTGAGTTTCCGGTCCTGTACTTGCTAAAGAATTATTTTAATAATTTATAATTCTTATATGTTCGTGGAAGAAAGTTATAATTTGTGTGAATCTGAAGTATAATTCTAATGATTCTAAATATATTAATATAAGAAGCGCTCATTATATTAAAAATGTCACCCACGTTCTGGACGCGCTGTTGCATTCGTTTCCGTGTGATTATCTCGTGGCTAAGTAGCATCGTATGTCGTAAAATAAAACGAGATATCGAATCAATATTTCTTTCATGGACGACCCTTTTACCTCGAAGAAACCCCGGAGACAGGAGGGCTGGCGTGCGGCCTCAAAACTCGAGATAACCCCTCGTCTCTGGGTCATGGAAGGGAACAAGGACGGCCTGTCCTCGTTCACCACTCGGAGGACCTCCTAGCAGCAGCCGAGGACGGCAGAGGGTCTCCCCACCCGCGCCGTGCACCCCGTGCCGTTGTGCCCTCCGCCGCCGCCCCGTCCTCGCTCGGGTTCTGGGCGGCGGTGGCGACGACGCTGGCGAGGGTGCCGGAGGCGGTGGAGGGGCGCGCGCCCCTCTGCGCGCATGCGCCGACCCTCTGGTCCGCTCCCCCACCCCTTCCCGCCACCGCCGCCGAGAGGGGTTTTTTAAAATATTTTTTATCCCCTCACTCGTCCCAGTGCAAGCGCTCGGAGAGGCACACCGAGCCTCTGCGCGGCTGGCGCGTGCGACTTTCGAGTTTTTTATTTGAATGTTACGGTTTTTTGCGAGTCTGGTGTTGTGGCTTTTCGCGAGGATGTGGGTGCGTGCACACCCGTGAACGGTGTCGCCCGCGAATTAATCGACCGCGTGTCGTCTGCGGAGGAGAAGAGCTGAGGTAGAGAGCGTCTTGAAGACGGAAATGCGTGTGAGTGCGAGTCAGAGTGCTACGGAGTGGGTGCGTGAGACGAATAGCTGAACTTCGGACGCCGCAGCGTCTTGGGTTCACGTGCTTGGCGTGCTTCTGCGCCTGTAGCAGCGGCTGCGATGACGGCAGGTCACCGGAGGCAGGAAGCACCCACCGTCTGCAGGTGACGAGCTGTCTCAAGACGTCGTTGCAAGTAAGTGTGCGAGTGAAGTTCGTGGCCAGGGACACTCGCAGCGAGCGGTTGAATGGCGCCTCCTGCGGCGGCGGACATGCGGTTGCTACCAGTTTTCGCGCCTCCTGCGGGAATCTCGTATTTGTGATTTTATTGGGGCCTCGCGACGCAGGAGCGCTCCAGTTTTTTACTCGAGTGGCGTTTTCTTGGAGTTTGATTTTTTACCTGGTCTTGGAAGTGTTGAGATTTGAAAGGAAGAAACAGAGATTCCATCCTTCACGACTGTGGGGAATATTTTACGAATTATTTATTATAAAATGTTTAAACAAAAACTTATTTTTCTATCCTACGATAGTGTTTAATGAAATGATTCCCATGATTTCGGAAAGTAAAACGTGGTGTAACAAACCAGTCTTCTATGAAGTATTTAACGAGTCTGGAACAGAAAGAATGATTTTTGTAGCATGCTATTTAAGTTTTTCTACATGGATCGGGAACGTGGGGGGTTAGAAAGAGAGAAATGAAGTATTGCGAATAAGATTTTAGACGAAAAGTGTACTTGTCCTGTCTGTATAATCTATACTTTTATGGAAACAAGTCTTCTGTTATTTCTTGACGTTGGTTATGAACATGGAATGAAGCGAACAATGAATGCAATTGTGGAACAAGTTCCACCATACACATTCTCCATGAGTGTGACCATTTTTGAAAGAATTGTCTCGAAACCAAAGTAATTAAAAAATATATAGATACATTATTAGATGAGATTCTTCTCGTAGCTATAAAAAAGTTGTTGGGAATATACACTGATTCTAGGGAGTAGTATTTTGAATCGTATTGGTGCTCAATCAATTGTATTTTGAACATAATAATTGTAGAGTGATTGTGAGAGATTCTAATGAAATGGAATACGCATTTCTCCTCAACTTTTTACATTTCTGTGAGGAGAGAAATTGTTCCCTTTAGACTATTAGTGATGTTGATTTTCATGCCCAACCAAGCGTGTGGGATTAAAGAAATTGTATACATTTTCCTTTGATTACTGCTTATCTATTAAGCCGGTGATGACTAGTTGATGGAATGAAGGATGGAGGCAGGTCTGACAGCAATGTATTATTCTAGGATTTCGGAGCGGCGGAGGACGGTGTAGGTGGGGGGTTGATGGACGCATGTGGGAGTCAGTCCACGTCTTGTGGTGCGCGTGCGCCGTGCCGCAACACTCTTAGTCCGCGTGAGTGCGTTATGCGTGAGGCGGAGCGTGGTGAAGGCGCGCGTGTGCGTGTGGGCGAGGAAACGAACGCATTAACGAACGGATGGCTGGATGTATGGCCCGTCGCGCGGCTAAGGGCGGTGGTTGTAAAGAGGAAGCTTGGGATGGGCGAATGATCTCTGGCGCAGGGATGCCAACCCCGGTGTGTGAATGTGTTATCCTGGTAGTAGCCTTGTGGCAAGGATCAGGATAGATTGTGAGAACTGTAAATAAATAAATAAATACGGAATATTTACCTTCCTAAAAGAGCATCCGAGAGCAAGATATGGAGATCATTTTGTGTATTTATAATTTGTAATTGATTGTCAATAAAGCAATTACAAACTGCGTGTGACCAGATGGCGACAAAAAATTACCCCGGAAGACAGCAGGGGACAATGAATCAATTCCGATTTAATGGTTCGAAGGAAAAGGCAGATTAAATATTTCTTATCCAGGATTGTAATCAGGGGCCTTAGCAAGGACCAATCTTTGAATGGAGAAGAGAGGGGTCGAAAAATAAATTTGCCAATTCATTAGAGAATTAATACATTTTTATTTTTTGTCATGTTTGATAAGGAGATTCATCATCACATAAAAGTTATGATCAGTTATTTTTATTTTACTTGCCAAAAATACTGTGAAATTTCAAATACAACTTAGGAGGCAATAATACATTTAATATTATTATACAAGTAATTAATAAATATTATTAAGAACAACGTCAAAAATCCGTGTCCTAGACAAGGGGTCTGCGACCCGCGAAGGCATACCATGCGGCGCGCAAGGACTTAACTTTTTTGGTAGTGATACACTGAAGAAAACTAACGTGGATGTTTTGAAATGCAAAGAAACACTTCTTGGAAAGTCGACTTTTCCATGTACAATGTGCGCATACCTCTCCTAACCTCCACTTCTCCACTGTGCCAATCCCTGTTTTGCCCCAGTCTCGTGAGTTACTGTGCTACCACCCTTGAATTGTTCAGTTTATTCATTTTGGTTTCGCCGCTTGCGGTTGGAGGTGGTGACAAGAAAATGATCTAAATATTTGGTGTGAGGTGTCCTTGGGAAATCAAATTCTCCACCTAAACATTTCCAATTTGCCTCCCTCTTCCACTCTCGGGTTAAGGCAGTGATCAGTAGGGCCCGGATTTTAATTAACTAAATGTCAACGAAATTTGCAAGCATTTATGCCTTAAAACTTATATAAATATGACCTTAAAAAATAAAATATGACTATATATAAGATTTTTAAAATTCTTGTTGATTTTTTTAATATAATTCACTGCAGAACAAATTGTGAGTATAGTACTTGCTTTTTGCAATCTTTGAAACACTAGCGCTTATTTTTTAAATTTATGCATGTGTCTGAAAAAAACCCCACGAAGTACAGTGCAATAAAACCTATCCAAACAATAAAACCTTGTTTTTACTACTGCGCAGTACTTGTTTAAAGATTCCAACGTCCTCTCAGTCTTCAGTTTCTGCAGAGTTGCACTGGATCACAAGGTGCATTTTGATAGTTTCCATCTCGGAAGACCTACGGTTGTTACTGAGATTAGTTTTGTATCTGGAGAAGCTCCTCTCCACATCACATGACGTCACAGGAGAGTATTTGAAGGCGGCGAGGTCACTGCAGGGCAGCTTCTGTCTTCAAATGCTGCGAAATTCCCAGAAATGTCACTAATTTTGCACATTGTACAATATCCAGGATTCCGCTGGAGAATACTTTGCAATTTGTTGTTCACTTTGTCAGCCACAAGACCACGAGCTCGACCCAACTCACTCTGCACAGGTTTCACAATATCCAGAGTGTCACACAACTGAGTACCAGGAGCTTCCAGCTGTGTGATGGGCTTTTGATATCACTGAAAAGTTGGTGTTGATATATGCCAAGTTTCCAGACAAGGTATCTGAAAAGACTTCTTGCACAGTTTTGATAACACTTGTTACCTTGCTATCAAGCTCACAGAAGATTTTCTTTATTTCGGTGTATTTGGTGCAGTAATATTTAGCAGCATTAAGCCAAGAACCCCACCGTGTAAGATCGGGCAGTGAAGGTGCTTGTTCCTTGAATTTCTGCACCCGTAGCGGAGCTTTTACAAAAATTTTCTTGCCACAGGAAATTAATTTTTCCACATCAGAGTAATTTGATCGCACCTCTTGTGCAACTCTGTGTAAGGCATGCGCAAGACAAGTGGCGTACACGATACAAGGGAAGAGAATCTGCAGCTCCTTGGCTGCTTTAGCCATGTATGAAGCACCGTCTGTTACTAGTAGCAAAACGTTGTCTCTGTTCACACCATCCAGCCACAGTAGCTTCATAGAATTGTCAAACAAAATAGAAATTGTCGAATTGTTTACTCTCGAGAGAGCTTCACACGTTAGGAGGAAAATTTCTCCAGGCCGTCAGTTTCTAGAACACCAACAACTACGATTGCAACATAACGCCCATCCACATCGGTGGTTTCATCTATGGACACCCAGACCTTTAGGTCAGCAACACTCATTCTTATTTTGTTGAGAACCTCCTTGTAGCACACGGATAAATAGTGTTTTCTCAATGTTGATTCATCTGGAACTGGATGTGTGTACTTCTCGAAGAACTGTCTGAAGCGTGGATTCTTCAGCTTCTCCAATGGAATGTTGCAAGACACCATCATTTCACACAAGTCCTTGAAGAACGATATTTGAGCGAACCTGTCTGCTCAAATAACAGCCTTTGTCTGCTTTCATTTTCAGCACTTCTCTTCACACAGCTGCTGTGTTTCGCGGTATTACAGTGTTGTTGCACATTAAAGAGTTTATCTTCACATAGTTTACAACTTTAACTTCACATAGTTTACAAAATAATATTTCCCCGTCAGTACGGAAGAACTTCTCTCCAAAATCACGAACTTCACGCTGTTGGATCACTTTACTTTTGGAATGTTGAACCAGATTGAGTTACAGTTCAAATCGAATAGTGTGACCAGGTGTGCGATGTTTATGTCGGAAGCCACCTTTGTCAGCTTTGAGTGTGATTTGTCGACCCCGCGCAACAATGGGTTAGCGAAAAACCGATTAGTGTGCTACGTTGCTTGTCTACGTTTCAAATAAAGCTTTGTTGTGTAATTGTCGTTTTTATTTGAGACAATATCACTTGAAACATTATCATGTGAGACGCATTTTAATCTTTTTATTCTTGTGTCCTTAAAAATTGACAAATATATGCATTTCTGGCAAAAGTTGGCCGAAATATGAGCTATTACTAAACAAGGAGTAAATTTGACTTTAAATGCACAATAAAAATACATTTTTCTATACTACAATACCTGGATTCGTGCATAAGTTGTTGTAAAATTCACTTTGCGGTTCAGAAAAAAAACACGACTTGTTAAAATCCGGACCCTAGTGATCGGAGACCGACATGGATTGCTAGAAAACAGTTTCAAATGAGGTTTATCACTCCTTCCGGTGCGATTGCAGTCGCAGCACATTCAGCTCAGCCGGTCGGCCGCATCGTCCTGTCATAGTCTGAGTTTATTTTTCTATCATCTACATTAATAAATTCATGAAAAGTGTCTGCGAAAGGTCACCTCTGTGGGATTGACATGGAAAAGATATGCATTGAAGATGGAAAAATAATATTAATTGACTGGCAGATGTAAGAGTTAAATTGTAGATGAGACGTATGAAACAATAAATGAAGTGAATTTTATTGAATTAAAAGATTTCCGGATGTATTGGATATGTATGCGGCCCTCCAAGTATTGAAGGTTTGACTATGTGACCAGAGAGTGTGAAAAGGTTGCTGATCCCTGTTCTAGACCATTTGCAAATAAAGTTTGTCTTGAGTTTTTCATATTTCACGAATGTGTGTGCGAGGGATGGGACCTAGTAGCGAAGGCTCTGATAGTTCAATTGGTTAAAAACTGGACAAGGCTAGAGATCGAGCCCTATTTGGTGATGGAAAATATGCTCAAATTTTCAATAATCAATATTTTTGATAAGATTGACTGTTCCTTATGTGTCAAAACGACTATATTGTAAAATAAATCTTATCCCTTATTCTAAAGTAAATGTTTCCCGTCTTCGAAGTTAACTTGAAGAAGGACACTGATGCATTTTGTTAACACCATTTTCTATCCGAAACTTTCTCTTCCTACGTACACAATACAAAAATCTTTCGTAATTTATAGACGGAGAATCACTGAAGTAGGAAAATTAAGAGTTTCTTCTCTGGTATCTTGTATAGATTTTTAGGTGTTTTTCTTTGGGTCGTGCCAAATATGAAGATTCTACGTCCCATCAATTTTATTACTTGTTTTTGTTATTAAAATTGCTTATTGTTGTTAAGAGTTTGCAATATAATGCCTATTAGTGCCTTAAAATAATTAGTAGCTTCCATGTTATTCGTCTGAGCAAATTTTGTATACTCAGGTAATTTATCCTCGTAATTAACATCTATAGTTCCTTCTTGCCAAGTTGTGCGAGTAGAAAAAGGTTTGAACGAATACAAGGACGAAGTATGTATGTATTCATGTATTCGTTCGGCATTTTGATGGGGAGACTGCACAAGGCAGTGTTCCATCGCAGTTTTACCGCGCGCTCTACCAGTGGCTTACTGGAACCAAGATGGCAGGGCGGGTGAATGTCCTCATGATGATATGGAAATGAGGTGAAATGAGTATGAGTGAATGACAGGAGAAACGGGAGTACCCGGAGGAAACCTGCCGCGAACACCGCTTCGTCCACCACCGCGAATTCTACTTGGATCATACAGGGTTTGAACCAGCGCCACCAGAGGTAGAAGGCGAGTACGCTAGGCACTACGCCACGGGTCGCCCTAAGGACGAAGTGATAATGGTTCATTAAAATGCTAGACATGGTGTGGCGTAGTGGCAGGAGGGGAGCACCCATGGACAAACGTCCATTGGGCGCGATCTGGCGGCGCTGACAGGCTTCCGGGAAGCAGCGCCGGCGCGGCGGCGGTGCGGTGGTGACAACGAACGGGGCCTCTGGGGGCGCTTGGCACGGCAGCGGGTCGCGAAATGTAAACGTCACTTCCTCGAGCAAGGAAGGGACCTGCCATTCGGTCTGCTAAGTTGTCATAAGAAAGAGGATATTAAGGCAGAGGAAGATACATGCCTGTGTGGTAGAGTTTCGCAACTCCGGATCATTTAATACTGGATTGCGAATATTATGGCCCAGAGAGCACGATTTATGAAATAAATAGTTAGGAAGAAGGATATAGGATGAGACAAGGCAAATTAAATTGCGGATGATGACAAATACCGAACTTTTTCAGAATTACGTGACAGATAATATCTAAGTTTAAAAAGATTTTTCATGATAGCAGATGATGTGACGAGGAACGTTTGAGGAAAAATAAGTAAGCACCCCGTAGTGAGACATAACAATTATTACATTGTTGGAGGGGGTTTCCTGCTACCTTCTTGCATTTTAATAATAGCATACAGAAAATTACGATTCCACATCAAGAGCGCTGAGATTGGAAAAGTCGTTTCAACTTTCGGGTTAATCCGTCCAGAAGACACTTATATAGAAGAAAATTATTTAAAAGATAAACTATTGAATCAGTAGGTCGCGAATCACCTATATCAGCCTGGAAGATACTAGCTAGGTTGAAGAAGATACTTGGGTTGATGAAGACCGCTGACCTGATGAAGACGAAACCAAAATAAACCTTGTGATACGCGAGTGCATACAATTACTATTATAATACTCTATAATATTTGAAATACTCTTTGTTTTGTTAGTCACTCCCAGTCACATGGAAAATGAACATTTGTTTAGAGCAGAATTTAAAATTATCAAAATGAAACTGTGTCCCGTGAGCTGTGCATATTTCTATACGAAAGTGTCACCACTAACAGAAAAGTATTTTCCTGAAGAGAAAATAACCTGTGTAGTTTTCTCCACACTTTGTTTACCTATTTTATATCACTGACGACCGTTTTCTGGTACACTCGTTCTCGAGATCGACTTGTTATATCGATTGAACATGCATCGCTTGATGGTATGATTGTGCAGCTTTCGAATAAATACTGAAGGAGTATCGAAGGAAACCTTGATCCTATTTTGTGCGACTTGTCGCATCCTTTCGCTGATAAATAACGCTAAGATACATGAAGACCAATCGAGACTAGCGAAGCTTAACGTTTTGCAATGAATATAACTCCAGCACCAAGTCTCACTGTAGACCCCTGTGGCAACGCTTTCTGTGCTTGGGAGTCACTCGCGCGAACAGCGGCTTGCTGCTGAGTGCGACGGCTACGGGCAGGAGACGGTCTTTGCGTCACACTATTGTTGGTTGTTCTGGAGGGAGCTACGCAGGGTTGCCAACTCTTTAGTGGCTTGGGGATCGCGAAGTGGATTAGAATTGGGGTGTATGCGCGGAGAGCGGACGAGGTGACTGAGAAACATCGTCGACCGGCCATCACCCGAATATTATCGAGTCCCGTCCGCTGACCCTGCCTCATCTGTGCCCCGCCACAAATTCGATCACTCAGGTCACTGATAGCTAGAGAGGAGATAAGGAACGAGAGCAATATTAATTGACTTCACCGCCTATTTACTTGAACGAAAATACATATATTATATCAGATTCTTTACAGATATTATAACAGAGGTAGACAGACCTTATACAAAGCCTTTAGAATACTACTACAATTAACGTCCATTATATAATCTAATTAAATAAGTAATTAAAGACTTACGACCTCTTATTTGATTACCTGGCGACTGCTTAAAACGAAGTCGAAACGTACTATATATATAATTTATTTATATAGGATACTGTCCCCTACAAGTTGGATTCATTTCCCCTCAAAAAAAAAGAGTCTTATATCACTGCTGACTACTAGCTCGTTTTTTGACAACTACACCAGCTTGTAGAAAATGAGATGGATTCGAAAAGGTTAAATTTTAATCACAGAGTTCTATTACTCAATCATCACGAATATTTTGAAACATTTTGGATTACACGGACAGGTAGCGCATTTAATGATGGTGTTTGTTGTTATAACGAGGTATTAATTATAATAATATTTCATGCATTGGAAAATTTCCCCCAAAATAATGGTTATATATTTTCGTTTAATTTCGTGATTGGTGTTTCTAATTTCTCAGCTGCTTTAAACCGTGGTACCTTATAAACTACTAGCTGAGAACCTGCTACTTTACTAGCGTGAAAGTATTGATTTTTGTACAACTTTTCTTCCTAATTCAAGATATAATTCGAATTTCTCGCGTCCCTACAGCCACCTTACAGAAGGCATGTGCTGAATTTCGATGAGCATCATTCTGCCGCTGACACCAAAGAAACTTGAAATTAAGTAAAGAAAAACGTATATCTAATTTCTAGAACATCTTGGGGAGTTCCACAGGGACCAACCGTGGAGAACACGAGCCAAATTTAGGAGCTTGGGTATTTTCATAGTGTAACTACACTCTTCAACTATTACCAAGGAACGCTCAAAAATTCATTTTAATAATCGAAATACGAAGAAATTGCTGTATGTTCCTGGACGTCTCCTGGAGGAAGCGTGAACCGAATTTCGATGTATCCGTCTTTGCGTTACGCCGCGGACAGACGCACACACACATATATACAAAAATAAGAAAGAGTATATATATATATATATATATATATATAAATATATATATATATAAATACGTGTAGGTGATGTCTTCATGTTTTATATCTTGCTCTATTTATTCTTTTGTATCTTTATGTACAAATGCAAGACAGTGAAGGTTCTTTTATTATATGTAACGTATGAACAACCAATTTATTTTGTACATGGGATTTCAATGTAAGTTCTCTTTCGACGTAGATCGTGTCCTTAATCATGTGTATCTGAACATCAAGACTCCACCGAATGAACCCTTCATTTCCTGATGTCAAACCACACACGAAATGTTCACGTCAGCATCTGTTATATGTGTGTCACTGGGTAAGGTGTTCCATAACAGAGGCGGAAATGGAAAGATAGCGTGTGGTTTATCTCGATAAGAAGCCTAACGTAACATCAGTGGCAGTAGTAATGTATTATAGCGAGCATACAATTCAAAGCTAGTAACTTTTCTCATGTACTTTAATTGCTACTTTGAAGTATATATTTGCCATCCACACAATTAGTTCATTTTGATCTGACTTAAGTAGGTTTGAATTCTTCTAGTACTATTTTAGGATGGTTGTGTAACTTCGATTTCTGACTTCCACTTCATGAATTTGAGCGACAATAAGGTTATGGCTTATTTTTGCGATTTTTATATCTTATTTATTCCCACAATTATACTCAGACTCTACACCTTTTAATTTTATTTGTAGGACACAATGCTAAATAATTCGTAATACTGTATTTTTTAGTTAAATGTGGATTAAAAAACAGGAGTTATTAACAAAAGAAAGCTACAAGTAGATGTATTTTTATGGTAAATATTTTTTCCACTTTTTCAAATTGCCATCTTTTGTGGATTCATATATAACTTTGACGTGGGTTTTTGTTTAATGATAATAATAAAGCCTTAGTTCACTGGAGCTCCTAAATTAATATTATTGATATTTTGAAAGTGAAAGATACTATAATTTTGATAATTTTCCTTTCGTATCCTTGAAGAAAATAGAATATTTAAAAAAAAAATACTTCAGGATGTTATTACCAAAGATATTATTCCTTTCAAGATCATACGACTCATAGTTTTCATCACATTAAACGTAATTAGTTAATAGTGGAAAATCTAAATGTGAATTCTGTTCAATCTGCAACATCACCTCACATTAGTAACTTCATTTCCATTAGTACATTGAACTCCTTTCATTCTAATAAGTAGGTCCTACATTATTCTAAAGAGAGACGTTTTTGTTTCTTTTGCTTTACCAGAATTTCTATAAATGCAGTTTTGATTATACTTCCCAGATAAAAACATTCACAAGTAATAAATTTCGGGAATAAATTATGCATATTTAATATTAAGAAATCTTGTAATCTTGACGAAATCTGTAGTTTCCGCGCAGAAATTCGAGGCTTCAGAAGTAAGTCGAAACGAAGGCTTTAAGAAACCCTACACAGCACCTCCCGGAAGATAGTTTCGACTTCAACACCAATCCTAGAACCTTATAGTTTTTCGGAACCTTGTAGTTCCTATAGTATATTTAAGACTCCTGAAATGAATGTATAAAATTATGTGTTACGATATATAATTGTTTTGGGGGCAATATGAATTATCGCAAACATGCCATCGGAGCTTCTTTGAAAAATTCTCCTGCGGGAGAGAAAGGAAATAATTAACTCACCTTAATGTAACGAGATTCCCTTGTGAAATTGATCTTTAAATTCAATCTTTTAAATCAATGGATAATATTAGAGCTATGCGGGATCTTATCTTAATTTAATTATATTAAATAAGAATACACTTTTAGTTAAAGGATTTCAGTTTTGAGGATACAAATCACACCTGAAGTTAATTGATATCTTTAATTATCTTTATGAAGTTGGGTGAAATCACTATTGAAGTGCACAGAACGTTTCCTACTTTTTCCGATACGATACCCCTTCATCGGTATGATCGAGGTCGAAAGTATTCCACCCCCGACGAAAGTCGGCTGAGGCCTGAACGGGACCTCCCCTTGCGGACACCTCGCTCTCTACTCGATAACGCCTGGATGACGTCCATACATCCGCCATTGGCAGCTGCGGCGAATGGGGTTGGCATAGTTCCCCTTGGGCGAAGACCCTCGGGGACTGTCATGGCGGCGGCAGCGACGACGACGGCGTGACCTCCACGGGGTTCCCTTGGCGACGCAACCCCTAACGTGAACGCCCGCTGCGACACCCGAGGGGTGCTACGACACTTCGGATATGGGTCGCGAATTTCAACATTTATTTGGGGCGGATGGATGAAATAGAACATATCTTGTATTATGTCCAGTAACAATTGATAATAAAAAGGTTTCAATTTTTTAAATTGGTAAGATGTTTGCCGTAATACATCTCTGTGAGATATTGCCGAATGTAGCCGTTTTCTTTGACTTGCAATTATCATTAAGAACAGTGAATACGCAAGATGTGTGTGCCAACGACAATGAGCGAGGGAGACGCACTGAATTACTAGGATGATAAACGATATTCAACTCCAGGGGGTTTAGCTTCAATGGAAAATGAAGTTCTATCATTTCAGCAGTATAAGAAGTTTTAAAACATAAATGAATGAATAGTTTTTGGAGATTACTTTTCTTTAACCTCTTCCCCCTCCCCGCATCAAGGTCAATACCCTGTTGCTAGATTTTAGTGGCACATCCCTGAAAACTAAAAAATAAACTTTGCGAAATCCCGTCCACTAGCATTACTGTTAATATTCGCACGGAACGAGAAAAATTAAATGTAGATAATAACTACATTATTGTAAACAATTATGGAGAACACGTTATTTTGAATTGTTATTAATTTTACTCCGTTTAATATTGAAAATGCGGCGTGTCAAAAAGCTACTCATCATCGTCGCCAGTATTATGAATTTCATTCTTTTAATAACTTTGTGTCTTTTGCGGGCCCCCCGTATCATGGATCCCGATGCGGTTGCAATCGCGGCCCTGCTCGTGTGGAGGCCCTGGTGGTCGAAAGAATTTGCCAGCTATGGATAATGCTGATTAGCGCTACTCTATACTTGCAACTGATGCAACTCTTAACTTGCTAAATACATGGGAATCGTACTGATGTACCCAAGTTTATAACTGTTGTTGGTACCAGAGTGTTTACTTTCCCATTCTCATAACCGCTCAAGACGTCCAAGTGAAAAACCAGTGAACAATTTCTGACTCCAGTGGATCTCAAACTTGGTGAAAACTAGTGGTAACTCGGTAAACGTGATGGAAAATGAGGACGTCACCCATTAGTTACCGCGGGGAAAATCTGTTACTAATATATTATTATACGCTATTGTGTTGAGCATCATAGGTATAATTTATTTTTTTCACGTTCAAAATCTGTGAAAATTTATCCCCACATCGATTTACAAATTAGTTATGCACTTAAAATATTCCATCCTTAATTTTATTCCACATTTCGGGGACGCAACAATTAATTTTTCATTGTAAATATTGGGTATTGTATTTTAACCATCAATGCTGTATATTTAACTACTGGAACTGTATATTTTAATCCACATTATATTAACTAATCATATTATTCTTTTGTGCTAATTTCTTCCGAATCCAGATGTTTTGGCGATCGATTTTTATTTTTTACTTTCTGAGTTTATTTTTGAGTCGTCCATTCCTAGCTTGCTGTCTCCGTCTGCTTGACTCATGTCCTAGCAGTGGGGTGGCCAAGTCAGCAAAACCGAACAGGGTAGCTATTGGCTATCGATTTTGGGAGGGCGCCCACACAATGGAGCTGTTCGCCCAGCCCTCGGCCCTCGGACAGTCAGCGGCGGTGACGGTGGCGGTTGCATCGGCTCCGGGAGTGGGAACGAGTCGGGCCCCCCTGCACTTGGGGAGGGGACACAAGCTGTGACGTCTCCACCAAACAGAAGACCGTTCACACAATGGCTATCTATACTCATATCTCCATTTTCTCAGGATTTTGTTTTGTTTTTGTTTTCAACGTCAAACACACTATTGATTTTGTGTAAATTATTGGACTGAAATTATTTTTTATAAATTCAATTTAGTTCGAATAAAATTGATGTACAGTATTTCCGAAATTAATTTTTCAATTTCTTCTTTTCATTAAAGAATAAATTATAAGAGCATTATTTGCAACTGTTTCAGTATGCATACCATTGCTGTCTCACCAATAATATCAAGGTGATATCCTTTGATTATTAATTGTAGGATTGATGAGCGACACTAGTTTAGAGCAGAAAGAACATGAATCACTACTCGCGCGAAAATCCGCTAAGAACCATTGGCTCAGGGCCAACGTTATATTTGCTAGAAAGATTATTAACAATAAAATAGTTTTGATTAAATCTTCCAATGGTGATTAACATATATTATGAATTGTGTGAACTACTAGTTTGCTTTTCATTTTTCTAACTACGTCTTATGTTATGCGTAGGACTGGATTAATGTCGATTTTTAAACATAGAGCATTTAAACAAAAAACCCAATGACGTTATTAATCTACACATAACTCTACGAACATTCCCTTTACAACCCCAAGACCTTGGGGATATTGAGTTAACAGAACGCAATAACGAATTAATTGTTAAGTACACAAATTGCCAAAGCTCATAACAGTTGTTGACATGATGAATCAACGCTGCAATAACTACAAGTTCTCTAGGCTTTATCGTAATGTCGGCTGGAGAGGGAGCCCCTCACGGAACTAGACCTTGACCATGACCTTCAACGACATTCGCGTTGTCCTAAGAACGCTTGGTTTGAGTCCTTGGGTCGCCTGAATGCTCGCTCACAGGCTTGAGTTTCACCCGATCTTTTGAGCGTCTCACGATGTTCCCCTTTCCCCCGCGTTTCTGTCCTTCACCACGCCGGAGCGTGTTAAGGTGAGCGCGGATGGTTATGGTGGTTTGTCTTTGTGTGTGTGTGTGTGTGTGTTTCACCAGCTGGTTGCATTATGAACTGAGAGTGGACGTCTTTTTTTGTGAAACGTCAGTGTAGTGCACTTTACACTCACTGTGAAGCGCTCCCAACATCCTGTTTTAATAATAAGTTTCTTTGTGTCCATTGCAGTTTGGAATGATGTGTCATATTAGTTAAATAGTGTTGTTAAGAAACAAGTTCAGTGGATTAAAAACGAAAAGTGATCATTGACAAAACATTTAGTACTTATGTTTAAAAGGATACATAAAGCCAGAATGCCTCATAAATACTGACTTCATGTTAATTTATAACACATATTTATATTCTAAAAATGTTACGTTTTATGTGTACATGTGATGGGAGATATACAAAAAGATTGGATATTTTTGGCTCAGTTTTCGCAGTTCAAATGTTTTTTTGGGGGGTGTTAAGATTGTTAGATTATAACTTAATCGAATGCTAACGTCCTCATCTTTAGTTTTGGTAACAAGTTTCAAGACACTTGTGCTCGTACGAACTCATATGTTTCTTCTCTTCTGATAAGAATGGGGTCTGTGTGAGAAAGAGCGTTAAAAGAGCCGAGCAAACTTCATTCCTTGACTCTTCCTCGCCCACCTGCTTGCGAGGTGCTCGGCTCGAGGGAGTCAGGGTGGGGGCGGCAGGAAAGCACGATGCTGCTGCAGGGGTGATGAACGGGCGGATGCAGACCGGACAGACAAGTGAGTCAGTCGGCCGGCTGGCGACAGCACCCTTTCCTCCACTATAGGTGTCTCGACTCGTGAGTTTACCATAACTGATGGGTGTATTTTTTCTCCTTTCTCAACATTATAAAAATTACGAGAAAAAAACGTTTATTTTTGTTCTACCGCTCGATTATGAGCGTTATGAGTTATAAAACTAAAAAATTCAGAAGAAAAAACTCTTGAGATTTTGGGTCAGTTTTCTTATGGAATTAGCCTTTGGGTTTCACTCCTAAATGCAGTAACGCGGACTTTGGATTTAGCTGCAAACAAAGCTTTGATGAGAAAAGGGAGACCTGTTCATCCGTTGGAACTTTCTCATTATTCAGGTTACATTGAATATATCCATTTGCGACAGTTCCGCGTCACGACGATGTGTCATCGATAGAGCTCTTGCCCATCGCCAGCCAGCACGGCGCGGTCGTCAAGACGAGAGGGCGGTCCGGCGACCGGAAGTGACGGAACCGTTGGAGCGAACAGCTCCCGGAAGTGGGGCAATGACGGGAGCGCACATCCTGCGCGTACACACGCCCACACTCTGACGCTATTCTCCTCTCGACTATTGTTGAGTAATATATTGATTTGAACCAAACGATGTAATTGGCTTCTTTAACATCTCTTAATGATTCATCTTACGTAAAGTAATTGACTCACGAGAATACACTATGCGACCTATAACATTGGGATAGTGCTAATTATATATTGTTACAACACACCGCAAGCCCAGATGCGATGTGCGTATTTTTTGGGTAGAAGCGGGATTCAACCAGAAACCACAACCTTTATGGTAGAGTTCGCTGCCACCAGCTTGGTTCCCCAAGCAATCAAACACACGTGTAATAACAATAAAATATTTAATTCAAATTAAATAGAGATCTGATTATTTACAAATGTAGACAAACTCTCAAATCATAAATACAAGTTTGAATTTGTTATTACAGAGTTATTGCTATCTGAAAGCAACAATTACACACAGATATAGATACTGGTGTTATGAATTAACTCGTAAATCTACCCAGATTATCCGAATCTCAAAAGTTCCCAAGTTGCTATCCCGAAATAACTAACTGTTCCCAGTTACGTCATTCGCGCCTAATAGCAATGTAATAGAAGTACCGCAGCAATTCTCAGTGGTCTGACGACCAAAACTAACCAAGTTACATATCAAATAACCTGCGTACTTCCATACACTTCCGCAGAAAGGTCTGAAAGTCCCATAGGATCTGCAATCCTCCCAATATATACACAGAAGCGGAGGTCACGTGATTACACCCTCGCTATTGTACTGAACACTCTACATCAGCTTGGTCACCCCTCTGCTTCTGAGAATACTGCGTCCCTCTTGGCTGACCATTATTTTTGGCAACCACTGGAAGATTCCCTCCACACTCGCTTTTCTTCTGAGGGCGTTCATGTCAGTTTTCAGAAGTAGATGGAAACTGTTCAGCCTCTACACAATAAACGGGAAGTCTTAGTAGCGGTATTTTTCCTTATTTGGCGGCGACTGGCCCGACCCTTAATCTCCTTAGGAATTTCCGGCTAGCAAAGTGCTTGAAAATGTTAATATTTCAAAAATCTATAAACTGCACTGGTCCTGATGTTACAGCTTCTCCCCCCTAAATTTTTTCTGAGTGTTTTAGCTTTGATGACCACGAAGAAAAATCAGTTGGGAGAGAACACAGTTCACCAATCTTGACGCAATACACAAATACTGAGGCGAATATATATATAATACACTAGTGCATGTCTGACGCATATTAATTCCTAACCTGTAACATTGACCTTCATCTGACCACGTCTAGATGCTACACGATGGGAAACAGGGTTAAAAATTACCACGGGTATTTTCGGTCAAAAATGTTTGATTGGTTTCGGGATTTAGGTGTGAGGTTTTAGAAGAGCGCCGATGTCTGTATTTGTTCTTGTTTTTCATCAAATATAATCTTAAGTTGTTTGAATTTTTGAAAGCAACTTATCGATTACTTCTTTTAAATTATTTAATTTCAGTGATCAACGGGACATGAAAAAAATTGTTGATACTTATCTGGATAATGGTGATTTTTTGTTCAATTTTTTAGTGTCCACGGCGGCGGTTAAACAGTTTTGAAACATACACAGTAAGAGAATGTGTCATTTATTCCCAGTTTGCCGAAGTGTGGGAAGTCCTCTCCTGGGGTTTACCTCAACTTTCAGACCAGTGATGCTTCCTTACCTCACGTCACTTTTCATTCCTACATCTCTCTTCACCGAAATCTCCACCCAAATCATTCGGAAGAAAATTAGGTTATTCGGAAGAGCCAAATCTCATGTCCTGAATCTCGTCAGTCAAGTCGTAAAATTAATAAGTAAATTAGTTCAGGCCAGGAACGTACCCAGGATTTTATATATTGGCGAAGAGAGGGGAGGATTTCACACACACATTATGTGTATGTAAATGATTTTTGTTAATATAAGTGATGTACGTATCAGATTTGTAAATTATATAATAATAAATTTAGTGTCAAAAGAGCAGTACAAACTGAATATGTCCACGAGGAGGTCAATAAACTAATTTAGTCTCCGGAAGCAAGCAAGGGACCATCCCATCAATTCCGATCAAGGGCCCTAAGGCAGAGGCGGATTCAAAAATTTCTAGATAAGTTAAAAAGAGTTAGCTGCGAGTAATAATACTAATAGAATATCAATATGTATGTAATTTAACGCAAAAAATGTACATGTACAAATTATTATCGAACTATAGATTATTCTGAATATAGTGTTTAAAAATCATAAGAATTGAAATAACACTAAATTCACGATTTATCATTACAATTAACATGCTCCTAGATAGAGTCTAGAGAACATGTATAAGAAATCTGCCTATACCCCAAGGAAAACCGGAGAAAAACCCGGACCAGGATGGGGCTACAGAATTAATGTACACAACCGTGCCAAAGTTGAGTACACATTAAACTAAATTAATATGAATCATAAGACAACACAATCATGCATATTTAAAAAGTACTAGAGCAATAGCGTGATAAAGTGCAAGACGGATTAAACTTTTATTAAAATCAATAAATTCTTTTACATTGTAGAAACACTAGTGCAGGAGGTAGTTTTAACCGAGGATTTGAAGATATTCAATTTCATAATATCTTTATATTCTTTGGCAGGGAATTATATAGAACGATTCCCGAATGATACGGTCCTTTTTTGGCAAAGAGTGATTGACACTCTAGGGCGATGAATATTATTACTATTGCGAGTATTGTGTTCGTGAACGAGACTGTTTCGTATGAAGCAAGGGTGGCACTTCTGTAATTCGGTATTAACAAGCACGACTGTTTCATAAATATAAATGCAGTGACGTGTTATGATATTTAATTCCTTGAATAAAGGTTTACAAGAGTTTCGGGGGTGAGATTTACAAATTATCTAAACTATCCTCTTCTGAATTCTGAAAGTTTGACCGGAATTGCCCCAGAAGGTAATGCCGTAACGTAAATGGGAGTAAACGTTTGCAAAATATACGCAACGGGAAATACGTGGACTAACTACGTTAACTAACATTCGGAATGCGTAACACAATTTGCTTAATTGGGAATTAAGATTATCAACGTGACAATTCTATTTGAGGTTGTCTTGAATATGGAGACCTAAGAATTTTGTATTCGTAACAGTTTTTAATTATGTTCCGTTTAAAGAAAAGGAAACCTGGGGTGAATATTTTGGATACTATTGTGAAATGACATAGACACCCTATTTTGTCAGTGCATGGAGCCAAGTCAAAAGGTTAGACAAAACGTTTTGAGCGTTGGCGTGTTTACGTAGTAAATTAGTGTCATCAACAAAAAGAACCATTTTGCAATCTGATGTGGTTGATGACATGTCGTTCACATACAATAAAAATATTATAGG